>OY856411.1:1191852583-1192370083 GCA_963693085.1 Alisma plantago-aquatica | reverse complement strand
GAACAACAATGAAAACCTTATGCTGGAACGTCCAAGGGTTGGGCAGCCCTGGGATGGTAAACTATCTCCATAGGAGATGCTGGACAGAGATGCCCGACATGGTTTTCATCATGGAAACCATGTGTTGTAGCATAGAGCAGGAGAAAACTAGGAGATACTGTGGATATGATAGTGGCTTTGGTGTGGACAACAAAGGTAGATCAGGCGGGTTGGGCCTATGGTGGAGAGGTAATAAAGTTACTATCATATCATATTCTAAACATCACATATGTGCTAACTATGAGGCAGACAGACAGGAGGATAGCTTCTGCTTTGTGGGCGTGTATGGGTGGCCAGCAATGCCCGAGAGACACCGCACCTGGACTCTTATGGGAAACATATGTCGTGAATCAAACCTTCATATATTATTGGGAGGGGACTTCAATGACATTACGTCACATGAGGAAAAGCAAGGAGGTCAACCAAGGAGCAAATGGCAGATGAGGAACTTCAGAGAGGCTATTAATACATGTCAACTGGTAGATCTGGGGAGCACAGGATGCAAATTCACTTGGAAAAGAGGGCTTCATGCAGAGAACCTTATTCTTGAGAGCCTTGACCGCTTCTTGGCTGACAGACGTTGGTGTGACATCTATGGGGTGTGAAGAATTAAAAACTTTCCGATTCATAACTCAGATCATGGACATATTCTCTTATGGGCTGAAAAAAAAATCAACACCAAAGCAGGCTAAGCAAGAGATTCCGGTTTGAGAACCTATGGCTCTCATCTTCTGATTGTAAGAGGATTGTGGAGCAAGCTTGGGATGAGAAAGAGGGAGAAGGACTTTTACAACAAACCAGATAGTGTGCAGAGGATTTAAGCAGCTGGGCGGCAGAAAAGTTCAGAAACATCAAGAAAAAAATTCAGATGACGGAACAGGAGCTCATATAGGTACAATATAGGCCACCATCTTTTGATATGATTCAGGAGTGCTCACAATTGGCAAAAGTCCTACAAGAGCTACAGTGACAAGAAGAAAGTCGGTGGTTCTCTAGAGCTAGAACAAATGAGATGAGAGATGGGGATAAAAACACAAAATATGTTCACCATAAAGCATCCCAGAGAAAGCGAACGAACACTATCGAGGGCCTCTACAAGGATGATGGGAGTTGGCAGAAAGATATATCAGAGATAGAGGGAGCGATTTCATCCTTTTTTGGTACCTTATTTACCACTTCTCATCCGATGGGGATATATGAGTTTCTGTATGATATGCATGGAATGCTTCAGGAGAGTGATGTTGCCTCCTTAGACAGAATTCCCACTGAACATGAAATTTGGTTAGCGGTGAACCAAATGCACCCAAATAAGGCGTCGGGCCCGGACGGTATGAAGGCCATTTTCTATCAAAAATTCTAGGACAAAGTGAAAGAGAGTATCACAGACTTCATCAGAGGATGGTGGACAGGGGAACACACTCTCCAGGAAATCAATGAAACTGACATTGTTCTCATTCCAAAAACTGCTTCACCAATGCATATCTCTGAATACAGACCAATCAACCTCTGCAATGTGTCTTACAAGATTATCTCTAAAGTCCTGGATAACAGGGTGAAGCCTCTACTGAACAATATGATATCTGAGAACCAAAGTGCTTTCGTGGGTGGTAGAATGATTACTGAAAACGCCCTAGTGGCGTATGAGATTTTCCATACTATGAAGAATAAAAAGAGAGGAAAAAAGGGCCTCATGGCGTTGAAGTTGGATATGAGTAAGGCTTATGATAGAGTGGAGTGGAAGTTTGTGGAGAAAGTCATGGAAAAGCTTGGGCTACTGGGAAAGTGGAGATCGAAAGTTACTGAGTGCATGACCAGCATTTCACACAAATTCATCATCAATGGCACTAGGACGGGATCTACAATACCGACTAGAGGACTTCGCCAAGGTGACCCCATTTCTCCCTACTTATTTCTTTTTTGTGTTGAAGCTCTTTCTCTCTCCCTTACTAATGCAGCACAAGATAGATGCATATACGGAATACCAGCGTGTAGACATGCTCCACAGGTGTCTCACTTATTCTTTGCAGATGACAGTATCGTGTTCATCAGGGCTACTTCAGGAGAATGCTCTGCTTTAGCTGAAATTTTCAGCCAATACGAGAGGGCATCCGGACAGAAGATCAATTATGACAAAACGGAGGTATCCTTTAGTGGGAACATTGATGCAGAGAAAAGGGACACTATCAAGAACATCCTGGGGGTCAGGGAGGTGGATAAACATGAAAAATATCTAGGCCTACCCACGGTCATAGGAAGGTCAAAGAAAGTTGTGTTTGCTGCCATAGAAGATAGGATCGGGAAGAAGCTACATGGGTGGAAAGAGAATCTCTTATCTAGACCGGGCAAGGAGGTATTGATCAAATCAATTATCTAGGCGATCTCGACGCACCTCATGAGCATTTTCAAGATTCCAGAAGGGATTCTAGATGAGATTCAATCAATGATTTCTAAATTCTGGTGGGGGTGAAGGATGGGGAAAGGAAGATTCACTGGATGTCATGGGAAAGGCTATGCAGACCAAAGGAAAGTGGAGGAATGGGATTTAGATATCTTAAAGCTTTCAATCAGGTGCTCCTTGCCAAATAAGGGTGGCGCCTTGTTACTTCAAGCACATCACTGGTTGGCCGTGTCATGGGGCACAAGTACTTCAAGAATTCCACACCATTACGAGTAGGCATAGGAGGACTCCTAAGCTACTCATGGTGGAGCATATGGGGAGAAATACAACTCGTCAAACCAAGCTTCCTTTGGAGAGTTGGCTCAGGTAATAATATTGACATCTATGAGGATAGATGGATACCGCAATTGGGAGGCCCGGTTCAATGTTATCTCATACAGGGACCAATAGAGTATAGGAGGGTGTCACAATTTATCAGTGAGGAGGCAGGACAGTGGGATATTCATGCTCTCTCAGAAGTTTTCCCTCCACACATCAGAGCCATGATAGTGAGTATACCCCTTGGTAGACATGATGGGGATGATAACCTATGTTGGGAAGAGGAAAGCAATGGAGTTTATACGGTCAAAAGTGCATATGCACTGATCAGGACAGGGGAAATGATCGCTGAAGAGGTGGAAGAGGGGGAATGGAAGCAAATTTGAAAGAAAAAAATGACTGCCAAAATTGAAGCACTTTATTTGGGGGGTCATGCAAGACATTCTTCCAACACAGCACGCACTTGCCCGGAAGCACATCATTGAAGATGACACTTGCAGGAGATGTCATTCGCATCAGGAGGATGCAAATCATGCACTACTAAGATGCCACCATTCTCTACAAGCATGGACGTCGGGCACCTTCTCATGGCCAGCCTGGACGATCGGCAACGCAAGGGAGTTTGTCCAGGAACTGCTAAGGGAGGACGATCAGAATATATTAGATGAAGGGGCCACGTTGTTGTGGGTTGCGTGGACGGTGAGAAACAAAGTTCTTTTTTATCAGTGCCCACCCTACACACTGGCATCGGCAGCAGGCCTCCCCTCCATGGTGGAAGACAGTAAGGCCTACACGGTGGCGACATCCAATTGTAACAATGGCAGCAGCACGGACGACCACACATCTTGGAAACCCCCTAGGCGGGAATCTACAAAGTTGAATACATATGCTAGCATTTAGAATGATGGTTTAGGAGGAATAGGCGTTGTTCTAAGGGATGACAAAGGATCCATCCAAGGAATGTATCAATGCAGGCTAGACTATACATTCCCGGTGCTTAGTGTTGAGGGAATGGCGGTCTATTCGGGCATGGTATTCGCCTTGGAACGAGGTATCACTGATCTGATGGTAGAGACAGACTGTGCTTTACTTATTCACATGATCAAGAGGGAAGGATGGGGACAGGGTTACGTGGATCGACTAGTGCAAAACATAATCTATCTCTCTTCACAGTTCCTTTCTTTCAATGTAAGCTTTGTAAGAAGGCAAGGTAATGGGGTAGCTCATGCCTTGGCTTCGAATGCCTGTCAGCTCGAGGGTCCTCAGAGTCTTCTGGAGAACTTTGATGATGATATTGTACAAATTTCCTTTAAAGACATCAATATATAAGAGTGATAGGTGCCCTTTATCAAAAATATATATCATCCCTGATTGTAATAGGATTGCCTTACCAAATATCATGGACACATAAGTATTTTTTGGTATTTTTTATGTTTCCTAGATGATTAAATGTCCATCATAATTTTCCTTCTTTTCCTCACAAAATATGGCGTCGACTCTAAGTTCCATATCATTTCATATTTCCTAGTTTTATAGCAATCACGTGAGATTAGATAATTTCCATATTATTCTTGATCGATAAAATAGAAAATTTAAATATATCTTTCTCCGATCAATCGAAAGATATGTGTTAGTTAATATAACACATAATCATTAATATTTATATTAATTCAAATAAATACACAAGAAGTCCAATAAACCATGCAAGTAAGAAAAGCAAGAAACATTAAATACAAGAAAGGTATAAAGTCTTAAAACTCTATCCTCCTAATAGGATTTCACCTCCAAAATCCTAAAACATAGCCATATACAACTAACACATCTCATCCTGTAACTCCCAGATGGCCTCCTTAATACCATGGTGATGTCACAACATATTCATTAAGGGTATAAATTTCCTCATTAACTTTTGTACACATTTATCCAAAAGTTGAGTCGATCCTTCTGCATATGTAACATCCTTGGACAATTAAGCTTCCATTTGTTGAACCATTAGGATTACACTTTCTCAACATCAAAATAGGGAATACATTCTACAATTTTCTCAACTCTAGTAGCAACACTAACATGTAGGTCACTCTTCCAACATGCTTCATAATGATATAAGGCCTTATCTACTTGGGGCAAGCTTACCCTTCTTGCCAAACATCAAAATCCTTTCCAATTTAAAACCTTCATATTAACTTGGTCTCCAAACTAATATACAAATGGCATACTACAATTATCATCATATGAATTATGTCTATCATGTATTCCTTTCAACTATTTCTTGATATTTTATACATTTTTTATCGCCTGATGCACTAATTGTGGACCTAAAATTGGCATTGTCCTTCTCATACCAAAATGCAGGTAATGTACATTGCCTACCATATAAAGCTTCATACAATGCCATATCTATACTCCTATAGAAATTGTTGTTATAGGAGAACACAGTCAAACATAAGTGGATCCTATCTATCAAGGAGTAGAGGACACAAGATCTCAGAAGATACTCAAGAGTTTTGATCATCCTCTAGGAATAACCATCTATCAATGGGTGGAACTTTGTATCGAACTTCAACTGTATACTCATATCTTTAATCAGATGGTTCCAAGATATACTTGTGAAATATAGTCCTATTTATGAAACTATATTTTAAGGTAGGCCATGCAGATAAACTATATCATAAATTCTTGATTTGATATGTACTTTAGACTAATATAGAGTGTACTAACTTAGTCAGTTAGTAAAAAACTACCCAAATGGAGTTATATCACATGGATGTTTAGACATACCAACCGCAAAATCCATAGTGGCCACTAGTGTAAAAACCATGTCTTTTTAATACTCTACCTTCACCAACTAATAGATAGGATGCTTTTCTACAAATTTTTCCACATCCTTGTCACCATACAAATCATCCAAATTATTGTACATCTTAGAAATGCCATGATCGATAGCGTACATCGAGAAGTGTGCCTCCCCCAACACCATATCCTTCAAAATTCCAGCTTCAAAAACAACAAGCCTGCCATAAAATCAAAGTGAACCATCATTAGGATCATGGAATCCATTAGACTTCACATCCATAACATATGAAATATCTAACATATGAATATATATTCCATATCATTATGTATGTCGTTGATGTGTCTCTCCTCCACAGCACTAAAGTTGGCTTAATACACGGAAACTGTAACAACCCCACTTTCTGGTAACCCCCAATTAATGAAGACCAAGAAGCCAGAGCCGCTATCCCAAAATAGGATCAATGGTTTTGCAAATAATTAATAAATTCCACCAAAGACTACGCTTAAAGAAGGATAAAAATTTACTTTTCACATACCTTTCAAAAATAAGAATTGGAACTTTACCCAATGTAGAGTTCTATCTAACTAAATCCTCCTTTCTTCAATTATCTTTATTCTTCAAATATCACTTTACAATTTGTCCTTTTCCAATTATTCCTAAAATGCTGACAAACAAAATGTCAGTCATTATAAAGAATATAATGATATGTGGTGGTAACCAATAACATGCACATATTTCATAACAACCTAATTACATCAAATATTTGTTAACAATCCAAGATTACATTTTTAATATAACTTTCCAACCACTTTTACTCATCCTCTGGGATACCCCCTCTTAGGGTTTAGTCCTTGCAAGGGACTTTAGGCTACCTTCTCCAATATGAGATTGGTACCTTATGGGTCACCTCTCTGGGTGCCTTGTGGTCTTCCCTCCTGGGCTTGACCACTTATGACCTTTCCTCCAGGTCTTGGTCCTCTTAGCTTACATCTAGAGATGGTATGTAGGTTCAGGCAAGTCATATATATGTTTACATTGTGATCATTATAGTCACTTTATATATTATAGAAAATAAAGTCATCCAAGCAATTATTTTCATGCATTCGATGAAACTTTGGAAATCTCCATGAAACTAAAGTGAGTAATCATAAAATAACCACATACCTGATTTGGAGATCTCAAAGAAATAAGAAAAGTCCAATCCAATCAGGTAATCCAATCAACCAATCAAGTCAATCACACAAGCACAACTGCATCCTGAAAAGCATGTATGACCTAATTACTACATACTCATCATAAAACTTTTTATTGATTTAGGAATCCCTTCTAGATATTCTAGGTTGAATTAGGGTTTCTTAGATTTATTTCTCAAAATTTACATTTTTAGGTCAACAAACCCTAAAGCAACTTTTCTATGCACAAAATCCTAATTACTCAAATTATCCACATTAAAGTCCCTTTATTATCAATTTGTCTTAGGATCATCATATCTCTGTCTTATACATGGATTTTTGAAATAAAAATCATTACAAGCCATACTCACCAAAATTAGGGTTTCTAAACCTATTAATGTACTTTCATATCTATGGAACTCTAAATTAATCCAATTAAGTAAAAAGATCATCCTTTCAGATATAATTCTTCCTTTTATTAACAACAGGTTAATATTCAACTCAAATTATTCAGGGATCATCATTAAATCTAATTATCATCAAACTGAGGGTTTTTCATTAATGAAACCATTAAAGATGGCATCTTTACATACTTTTCAAACTATAAGAAAAATTAGACCCTAATTGTATTTTTACTGTATTCCTTAAATTTTTCTGATCAAAAAGCATATATAGTTTGTCTTAATCCAATCATCCTAGTAATTTATGTGGTTTTTGCAAGATAAGTATAATTTCAAGAGTTTTCTAAATAATTATACCTTTCTAGGGTGATGTGGTGCATTTTGATTGGTATGTGGTTTCCAGCTCTCTCCCATGTTGGACATGTAGGTCCAGTAGTGCTCTCTAGCCTGACCGAACTCGGAACCAGTGACCAGGCTGGGTTGGATCGGGTTTTCTTGACTCACTCCTCGTTCCTCACTTCTCCATCCCCGTCTGTAGGCGTAGGCCTCTATTTCTTCAGAGAAACAAAGTGTCACCTACCACCCACTCCAGCAGCTTCACAAAGGGCCCTTCTCGGCCATGGCTTTTCAAACTCTACCTCCTTTGGGTTCCCAGATATGGAGGAATCCCAATCGACCAAGAGTCTGGGTCGGGGTTCCCTTGGTCAAGCTTCTCCAAAGCACCCTCGGTGAAGGCAAACTGGATGGGTGCAAGAGGTAGGAGGCTAGATCCAGAGTGATCAATTGTAGAACAATTAAGATGCTGACCCTCCCATTGTTATACTCGCGTCGGGCATCCTTAGGGTCCCTTTTATGGGAATCACATAGCAAGGGGTTATGTTCCTGGGCTCCAATGGAGTCCAGCTCCGAGAGGGATTTGGGGAAAGCTTGAATACAAATGCAAACATCAGAAGAAAGGGATGGGAAGGTGCAGATTCATCTCCCAAATCCAATGGGAGTGTTTCCAGGCTATTTCGTAGACCAGGGAGAGAGAAAACCGGAGAGGGGAATCATCTATATTGTAGCCGACATTCCTTTTCAGATAGGAGAAATAAGACATCCCAACAACCGTTAGATCTAAATCTAAGGGCTTCTAGGTTGTGTGACTTTATTAAAGGCGCCCCCCTAGATTCCAATTCTGGTTTAAATGTGACAAATACATTCATTTAAGTTATTCCTTCCACTTTCAGGATTTTTGTAAAATCCATATCTCCCAAACCATCCATCCTTTTAATCCCAAATTTTAAAGGAAAGTCCATAATGACTTAAACTACTTGTTTGTCAAGTTTGGGACCGAAACTCGAAAGTATGAGAGACTTTTATTCATATGCAAGTTATCACTTAAAAAGGAATATTTTATTCATATTTTCTCTCTCTTACTCTTTTATATCCTTTATTTAGATTCTTTTTACCATTACAAACCATGTGGATTCAAAATCTAATCCATGATGATCAATCATACAACTTTCCAGAGAATTCAACATATTTCTCCTCATTATCTTAATTTCTTTTCCTTTTTATGCATTATTTGATTTCATTCAACTTTTCTTTCCTTTTTATCATGTTGGACTTGCTAACTCCTTAGGATCCACAAAATCATTCACTTAAAGGAAATATTATCAAAGAAATCCACTTATTACACATAAATCATACAATTTTCATAATCATACATTCTATTGGAGAAATTGCATTTCAAACCATATAAGCCCAAAATTGAGGTTGTAACAGAAACCATCACATTACACCACTTGGCGCATACAATTTATGATTATTTCATAGCTACAAAGTTAGAGATAGATGTTTCTTGTGATAATATATATCCCTAGATTATATCAAGAAAACATCATTAAACCCTACTACAATAGGATCTATGTAGTGCTTAAACACTATGTTCATCAGATCCATCAGAACTATAAGCACTTAGGTTAGCCGAAACATCATAACCACAAACTCAAAATACCCCAATCTAATTTTGAAGCTTGTCATAGGTATCTCATCCACCTTAATACTCAACTTATGATATCATGATCTTAAATATATCTTATAAACATGATATCCCCCTCTAGTTGATCAAACAAAACACTTATTCTTGGCAAAGGGTACTTTTTCTTCACACTCATTCTATTCAATTGTTGTTGATCTATGCAAAACCCCACAAATGCATTATCCTTCTTCAAAAACAAGATAGGACTACCCCAAGAAGAGATATTTGATTATATAAACCCCTTGTCCAACAACTCATGAAGTTGGGTCTTCAACTCTCTCATCTATGTTGGTGTCATACTATACGCTGCTTGATCTATAGGTTGAGTACTAACTACTAAAGTGATCTCGAAATTAGTCTCTCCATGCAGAGATAAAACTAAAAACTCCTCAAGAAACACATTCTCAAACTCATGCACCACTATGGTTACTATTGAAAACCCTCCTACTTAATTGTGGGTAGAACATTTTGACATGCCCACACTAGCCACACTGGTAACATTGTCAATTCTTGAAACCACACAACCCACTATGGTTACTGATGCAAACCCTACACTACCTCCAAATTGCACCTAGATGTGGCCTATCACATAACCTGACCCAAAAAGCATCATCATGCATGGTAGAAATATTCTATTTATTATTTTTCTTTATGAACACTATTACAATGTCTGGACTTTGGATTTTGACGATACATGTAAGAGTGTTGATATGGTGTTGAATACCTTGGCATAGTGAAACTTCTAGACTATATGCTACAAATATGAGCAGATCTTTTTACTCAAAGGAATAGTGTAGTATGATTGCACTCTCAACCAGTCTCACTGACTCCATGAAGGCTCAAAACATATCCCTCATCTCCATCATCAATGTCAACTACTGCAACTAGTAACTTTGCCCTCTTCAAATTATATGATTAGAAGATCTTAAAATTATTAGATCTCCATAAGATTCCATTATGCCTCAGATAGTGTTAGTATAAAAAGTAGGGGCTCAACATCCTACAACCTACATAAGAATATCATTTGTGTCCTAGGCACTCAGGTGGATACACCTTTCATATCACATAGACAATATTGCCTTTTAATCATATTGTCACATATTTCTCAAAGTGAGGGAGTCATGCCTCAGATGGATTCTCGATAACCCTTTTATATTTAACAAAGACAACTATGAGTACCTTCTCACAATCTTGAGATTTCTATAAGAATACACGTGTTGCTTTTTTTATTTTGAAACACTAGGGGAGTTATACAATCATAAGACACTACTGAATTAGGGTTTTAGTGATTGAATAGTCCACTTACTCATCTTTCGTGGGACAAGAAGTAGAATTTGGCACTTCATATTAAGGTACTAATAGTGATGGCATTAGATACCATGAATCCTTAATTTGTATATGGCATGCACATGAATAACTAGTGTGTTCGTAATTTTGTCCATGCATATGCCATATCTAAAAAGGAGGCTTAAAATCCACAATTTCCTTTTAGGATATCATCCTAAAATAGCAAGGAACTGTCTTAGACATTATCATTCAAAATTTCCATTATTTGTGTGTAATATAGTGTTGGATCCAAATGAGGGTTTATGTGTAAAGAAGTCTATAAAGTTCTAGCTTTGGGATGTTAACATATTCTATGGCATTGTTTACTTTAGTAAAATTGTTGTTATATGACCCATTGCTTTGGTTTTATAGGAAAAAGAATAATTGGAATAAGTACTATGGTCATATTTGAAAATTGGATCTTTGACACTTTGTGCTATCAGTTTGATGTTGGAATGATGATGCCATATAATAGTGGACCTTTCTCACTATAGATATGCCATAAACTATTTAATGTGCTAATTTCTAAATGAAAACCAACATCAATTTTGACACATCAATTGGTAATGGATACATTAGACCTTTGCTTGTCGTGACACCCACCTAGGCATAATTTTTTTGTTTATCCTACCTTTTTACCAAAGCTAGAGGCTTTATATGTGTTGGTGGTTAATACCATCTATAACATAGACAACAAGATTGGGTTCCCACAAATAAAAATTCAAAGAAATAGAGAACACAAGGAAATATAATAAGGCCATGTTGATGATAATGATGATGGTAGTGGTGGTGAATTCATGTGCTCTTCATTTAATCAGTCATGATCTCTAAACCTTAAGAAACAATCCCACTTTGTTTCCCCAAGATTTTGTAAAGAAAAACCTCTAAGAGAACCAAGGAAGCTTCTATCAAAATGGGACCTATAATAATTTAGTAGTTTGTAACATTGTATGTACTCATGGGAGAAGTTGGGAAAGTCAATAGTATTGTCATGTTACATTTTCCCCACACTTTTCCTTGAGCACGGGCACGCACCGTGTGGACTGGGTTTTTGGTTTAATTTCAGGGACGAAATTTCTTTTAAGGTGTGTAGGATGTGATGGAGTGAACTTTTGAGCTTCTTGGTTACTCAATTCATTGATTCAATCATGGGTTGGAGATAGAAAGTCATTGATGTTAATAATATGATTAATACCCTTAAGTATGTACATTTTTGGATTAAGTTGTTGGAGTGATCAAATGAGTGTTGACATCAAATTTCATAAGAATGTACTTTGAGTTGAGTAAAACTATGGTTACATTTTCATGATGTTTAGATGCTCTTAGAAGGATATATTTAAGGTTGAGTATGTCATAATTTGATGATTTTTCATACCAAGGTTCATGATATTGTTGGGCTAAGTCCTTGATCTTTTGATGTGTCACACCACCTTTGCTTTATAGATGGGTTGTGTGGATGAACCTCGACCATAGCTCTGTAGTGGATATTTTCTTTCAAGAGTTGAAGCACAGATCTAGTTGTGTGTAGTTTTTATCCCAGAAAAAGATGAGATCTGGCAGTCTCTACAGATTCTTCTGCCCTACGGTTAGAAGGTGGTTGTGGGCGACTGGGTTTGATCGCCAGTTTCATGGTTTTGATCGTGGCTTGGACTGGAAAGTCAATCGGGAATTTAGCCTCGGCATCACACGGTGGTTTTCTAAACCCTAGAGTTCACCTATTCTCCAGAGAGACAATGGAGATGGAAGACCCATCTCTTCATTTGGATTGCATCCCCACATTTTCTACCTCCCTACCCACACACGCAGGATAAGTGGAAGGGATGAGGGAGTAGTCAGTTCCCTTAGAGGACCGAGATCTGCAGTTTTGGCTGGCGCCAATCAAGGTATGAGGCATGCCAAAGCTCGGTTTCATGACGGCGTCAAGGAGGAGTCGAGGTGGATCGAACCTCCATAGTTTTCTAGCCGCAGTTCTCCCTTACGGTAGTAGGTGTAGAGGTATATAAAAGACACGTAGGTGTACTCAGTACATTATTCTTGAATATTGTATTGACGTGTACCACATGTAATCTTTTGTTTAGGTTGTGAACATATGATCTTGAAGACTATGATAGTTGAGAGTTGTATGGCGAGCTGATGTACAGGTGGACATGTTGTCTTAAGATCATGATGTTTAGTGGTAGTACATGTATATGTAAAGTTTGTTGTTAAATGTGTAATATCAAATGTTGCAACAATTCATTATGTAATTATATGTTGAATGGTGAACGTGTTGTATCATTTTATTATTGTTCATGTGCATGTGCTACTATTGTTTCCTTCTAACTTCCTCTTATTTTCTTCTTCTTAGTCTAGTGTGTGGTGTTTAGATTGGATTCTCACTAAGGTGAGGTTTCAATTTAGACATCACACATCACATTAATTTTTAGAAAATTTGGGGACATCACGGGTGGTTTCAGAGCATGAACAATAGCAAAGCCTATCATTTGCTCATTATGCAACTCAAACTTAAAAAAAACCTTGAACTTGAAAATCTTTAGGTTTAGATTAGTTGTCTTTTAGAGACTATATCTGACCTATCCTCTAGGTTAGCACCTATATGTCTGAGAACTAGGCCTAGACTGGTGCTTGTAGTATAGTACGTCCTTAGATGTCGTTCTTTCCTTATAGTGCAGCGGTATGGGACGTTGCATTATTTGGAAATGGCGTACATCACGGGAAGAGAAACCGTTGGCATATGATGCATCTATGTTCTGGGTAGCTGCGCCAGTCTACACCCTATTCTCACCCTTTTCACTATGTGAGATTGCACTAGACTCTCTACGATGTGTGGGACACTCGTTTTGTGGATTTGGTTTTTGATTCCAATCGGATTGAACCTTGATAGTTTTCTTTGACGCATGTTTTATCAGAGAAAAACTATATAATATTTTATTACTTATGTAAGTATTACAAAAATGTGTCCTGACACATGTACAACTAGGAGGTGATCATGCAACCTAAGTGAAAGTGAACGACATTAGTCTAGAAGAGAGAGTAGTTCTAGATTAGATGTCTAGAGCCTTATTAGAATATATGATAGATGGAATAGATGAAATAAGTTTTGATGATATGATGTAAGGCTTATGTAGATGATATAAGATGGTTTATGATGATGAATGTTGTCCTTAAGGATTATGGTTCAGTTTTGAGGATTTGATATAGGCTTTTATGGTGAATGTATGTATTTTTTTAAAAGATAAGATAAGATAAATTAGATAAGATGTGAATCTATAAGAGCCTCAAACTCTTCTATGAAGGAGGACCTCTAGTGTTAGGACCAGTTGTAGGGTTAACTCCAGAGAGAGTGAGACCCACAAGGAGAAGGTCAGAGAACCAAAACTCCAAGATATGAGAATTCTAAGAAATACATGATATGATGTGTCCTAAACTAGACTACTCCTGAGTGAATGAGTTGAGTTGCTTTGTGCATGATTCCTATAGCCTTGTTGAACCCTAGATGTCCTTGGGAGGACCAAACCCTAGAGACAGAGAGAGGCTAGTTATATATGTGCATGTGAATATGAATATGAGTACCTACAATCTGGGTGAGGGAGAGAGAGTCCAAAGACCCTAGAGGAGGTAGCTATGTTAGTTTTTGTAAAGCCTCATGCTCGGGTTGATGGTCCCTTGTAGGAATCTAGTGGTTGTGTTGATAAGAGAGTTTTTGAGTAGGCATGTTTCAACGTAGAGATCTATGAAGAGTATGTTATAGCATGTTTTGGTTTGTGCTTATGTGGCTAGAGCTTGTAAAGTTATCTTCTAGTGCCAATGAGGTAGACTTGATAACCTTAGACCAAAGAGGGAGGATAAAGTTTGCTTATGAGATACTTACAGAGATGAGTCTACTCAGAGAGACTGAGCACGGTACTACCCTCATGATAAGGGTTGGGAGAACCTCATTTGGACTAGATAAAGTTTTGTTACACGTTTGACAAACCATTCATATAAGTTTTGTTTAGCACAACCATGATACTATATATAAGGATTTGATCTGATCTTGAGATTTAATATATGGGTATGAGATGATGGAAAATTTAGTGATGGTTTGATAGATCTCTATGTATAAATGGTAAACCATATACATGAATAATGATGATAATATGAATAGTTGGCTAATCTCATGATAAATCTCTAATAGAGTTTACAACCTAATATGTGAAAGTATAATGAGATGATACTAATGATACATGTTACATGAATAGTGATGACATAATATGGTTGGTTAATCGTGTGAATAAATCACTAAGAAAGATTTTAACCTAATATTAGAAAGTGAAATTAAACCATATTAATGATATATGTCAAGTGGTGTTAATGTTAGTTCTTAATAAAGATTTCGAATACAGTTCAAAAATTTTGCACAGTATAATGATGATGGCACCTTGTTATGATCTATATGGATAAAATTGAGTTTATTATAAATAAATCTTCCAAAAATGAGGACATAATGTTAGAACCTAATGTTTGGATAAAATGGGGATGTAAATCCTAAAATGTGAAAAATGCCATGTATAATCTATTATTGAAATATTTTGCTTAGGTGAAATGAGTACAAAATTCCTAACCGGAAATATGACACAGCCTAAGCATCTAAATCATGTTATATGTTGAGGGGTTCACCTTAGATTATTTTAAAATCTCTTAGAAGTTCTTTGGATATATGGTTCTAGGTATCTAGTGTAGATATATTGCGCATAGAGTGGTGTCCTATATATGGATGAAGACATTTTGGTTTTTCCTTGAAGTAAGAGGATGGCTTAATTTTGAGGACAAATTTTCTTTTAAGATTTATATGATGTGATGGACTGGATTTTTGGTTTAATTTTGGGGACGAAATTTCTTTTAAGGTGTGTAGGATGTGATGGAGTGAACTTTTGAGCTTCTTGGTTACTCAATTCATTGATTCAATCATGGGTTGGAGATGGAAAGTCATTGATGTTAATAATATGATTAATACCCTTAAGTATGTGCATTTTTGGATTAAGTTGTTGGAGTGATCAAATGAGTGTTGACGTCAAATTTGATAAGAATGCACTTTGAATTGAGTACAACTATGGTTACATTTTCATGATGTTTAGATGATCATAGAAGGATATATTTAAGGTTGAGTATATCATAATTTGATGATTTTCGAACCAAGGATCATGATATTGTTGGGTTGAGTCCTTGATCTTTTGATGTGGCACGCTGCCTTTGCTTTATGGATGGGTTGTGTGGCTGAACCTCGACCATGGCTATGTAATCTAGTGGATATTTCCTTTCAAGAGTTGAAGCACGCATCTAGTTATGTGCAATTTTCATCCTAGAAACATATGAGATTTAATGGTCTCTACATATTCTTCTGCCCTACGGCTAAAAGATGGTCCTGGGCGATTGGGTTTGATCGCCAGTTTCATGGTTGTGATCATGGCTTGGACTAGAAAGACAACCGGGCATTTAGCCTCGGCATCACACGAAAGTTTTCTAAACCCTAGATTTCACCTGTTCTCTGGAGAGACAAGGGAGATGGAAGACCTACCTCTCCGTCCAGACTGCATCCCCACATTTTATACCTTCCTACCCACACACACAAGAGAAGTGGAAGGGACGAGGGACTAGTCAACTCCCTTGGAGGATCGAGATATTCAATTCTGGCTGGCACCAATCAAGGTATGAGGCACGCCAGAGCTCGACTGCATGACGGCGTCAAGAAGGAGGATTTGAGGTGGATTGAACCTCCATAGTTTTCTAGCCGCAGTTCTCCCTTACGACAGTAGGCGTAGAGGAGCTCTGCCGAGTCTAGATCCGACTGACGACCACTGCTACTCGTTGTGGAGCCACGACAGTGCCTATAAACACAGGTGGAGCGTAGTGCGGCCAGTCCTCGCCAGAATTAGGTTAGGGGGTGGTGCACTCGGGTATCGAGATGAGAACCAAGCCTCGTCGGACGCAAGTGCAGGCCTGTTGAGAAGAAAGGCAGATAGACACAGAGAATAGTCCAGGATGGTCAAAGACACTAGTGGCCAAAGAAACTTGAAAGGAGGTTTGATCCAAACATGGATCTCTCACCGAAGGAGGGCGCCTCAGTGGTGGCCGTTTTCCAGGAGGAAACGCACACGGGGTGCAGGAGTCGTGCGGCCAAACACGAGAAGGAAAACGAGATCACAGAGGAGGGAGAGAAGAAAAGACGTGGTCCAGCTAAGTCAAACCAGTGCAGTTGAACCAAGTGGGTCCAAGTGAGAAGTCGTGCCAACACTAAAGCCACGTGGCAAGACGGTATTGGCCAGAAAAGGTAAATGCCCAATAAACACTCAGATCTTAGAAAATGCATAATAATTAGCACGAATATCAGAAAAATACAAGTAAGGTATCAAAATTCTCAAAAAAAAGAGTAGAACAAGATGGAACCATAATATTAGCCTTTCTATTCTTCAATGACAGTGATATGTTGTAGGATGTATTACACTTGTATCATGCTTGATAAATATCAAACGATGGCCTAAAATTATGAAAATGCATCAGTAACTCTGGAATATAATATATAATCTATGTGATGTTAGATGTGATCATGTCATGACATGTAATCATGTAATTTGTTTAGTATGACTATTTCGGATAATAGCCCTAAGTAAAATGCAATAAATATATTTATGATCAATAAATGATGGAATTTATAGTATAACCTCATATGAGTACCTGGAACCCTTGCTAAAATTATGAGATCATAATTATATATATAAATCATGTTATTTCAAAAAGGGGTGGTGGTGCAGCTTGTTTCCCGCCTCCCTTCTATTTCCTTGTAATTTTGATACCTTATTGAAGATAATATTGAAATATCATGTTACATGTTAAGTGATTCTAAAATGATGAGAAACTCTAGTTTGGGTTCATGTTTGTAACCTAGGGTTAATTTGTGCACATAATCATATGCAACTAAATAATTAGATGATGTACATTAATCTAGAATGTAATACCAGTAATATAAAGATAAGAAGATAAGACAAGTAATAAAGCGGGAACATCCTAATGAGTTAAGTGAACCCTAAAATGGACATATTAGGATTAAGATGAGAATCTAATAATAGTACATGATCTTGTCTTAATCAGGGTTTGACCCAAGATATATTTGACATCAAGAATGTGGTTTAGATTATCTCTTGATTAAGGTACGCCATTACCACTTACTTGGCTTATTATACAATATGCTTGTGGTATATGTGTAGTAAAATACTTGGCATATGATATTGGATGAATTTATTGTTCTTGTATGATATGTTACTTGAATTTTCATACTTATTCCTATGAACACATGAAATATAATATATTTATTCCATTATATATCTAAGCACTTCAACTC
This sequence comes from Alisma plantago-aquatica, assembly GCA_963693085.1. NCBI lineage: Eukaryota > Viridiplantae > Streptophyta > Magnoliopsida > Alismatales > Alismataceae > Alisma > Alisma plantago-aquatica. The sequence continues at coordinate 1,192,352,234 of OY856411.1, read as the reverse complement.
TTTGGTAGTCAAGTGCTAGAAAATAAGTAGTTCAACTCTTTGGTAGTCAAGTACTTGAAAGTGATCCAACTCTTTAGTAGTCTGATCACATTATGAAATTATACAACTCTTTGGTAGTAGATCATAAAGGTCTTAATGCATTCAACTCTCAGGTAGTAAATGCATGAATGATATATTAGAAAATGTGCTTAAAATATGTGTTCTCTTTGTTAATGAACATCTTTGTACAAGTATATGCTTTTTTTATATTTCTTTATACCTGCCAAGTATTAGTTTAATCTTATTGCCAAGTTTATTAATGAGAGGTATATAAAAGACACGTAGGCATATTCAGTACAATATTCTTAAATATTGTGTTGATGTGTATCACATGTATCTTTTGTTTAGGTTGTGGACATATGATCTTGAAGACTATGATAGTTGATAGTTGTATGGCGAGCTGATGTATAGGTGGATATGTTGTCTTAAGATCTTGTTGTTTAGTGGTAGTACATGTATATATAAAGTTTGTTGTTCAATGTGTAATATCAAATGGTGCAACAATTCATTATGTAATTATATGTTGAATGGTGAAAATGTGTTGAATGGTTTTATTATTGTTCATGTACATGTGCTACTGTTGTTTTCTTCTAACTTCCTCTTATTTTCTTCTTCTTATCCTAGTGTGTGGTGTTAAAATTGGATTCTCACTTATGTGAGGTTTTAATTTAGACACACACATTAGATTAAGTTTTAGAAAATCTGGGGACGTCACACACGGGTCTCATTACAGTCTTGGTGGGTCGTTTATGGAACTGAACTCTCCATCTAGCCAATTTAGTGTTGATCATAGTTATCGTCATTTAACCACATTTGTGATTAGTAAAGTTGAATTATCCTCATATACGACTACATGGATGAAGTGGATGTGAATTAACGTCAAACTTGGAATTTGTGGTCAGGACGTTATAAACTTCATACGCTCCTTATCAATATGGTCAACGAGAATTTCCATTATTCTTCAAGACATTATGTACCGACAAAAATCATGTTCAGAGATCATCCAATTCTTGGGCATTCTTCATTCGAATGTTGATTTCATTTATGAAAAAGTCTCAAAATAATTTGAGCTTGGATGAAGGACCGATAAAATATAATCTGCAATGAGAGGCTTTGTTGAGGAATAAAACATAAATCAGTTTACAGATGTGTGATTGGATCATATTACGCAAGACATCAAGAGAATTGATGTATATATCATAAAGAAAACGATAACTTCTGCCATCATTAAAATTTCGTAAATGCAAGAAAATAGCACGGGATAACCGTAGAAGTCTCACACCATTTCTCTTTTGCAAAAGCTCATTACAAGATGTTACAGATATAAATATGTGTTAGTATGGTTTACATAACAATAAGCAACGGTAAGATTGACACATTTTTCAGGTTCCCATAACATATAAAACTAAATCACGCATACCTTCAATCAAATATCTTATTAATATTTGTGTTAACACCCACCTTCTTTTGTTTACATCAAACTTGTTGTGGGAATATTACAGTTGTCAAAAGAAAAAACAAAAGGGTGAGAAAAAGGTCATAAGTAATCAAATATTTACATCGAAAGAAAACTTCATGAGACTGATAATGATAAAGAGGTTAATACCAAAAGCACAAAATAACATAACCCATCCAAATACATCATATCTTTCTATATACAATATTGCTATTTTTGGATAAAACTATAAACAGAATATGCTAAAACTTGAAACAAAACTTGACTCGTATTGTCTGTTGGTTTTTGATGTTTGGCATGCAACTAAGATGCTAATTTTGTTTTGAATAACTATTTGCTGTAAAATACGTTTGATTATATATGAAGTGGAAAATCGTTATTATATGATTTCATCAAACGTTAGTCATGTTTACTTTGTCAACGCTCAACAATGTATTGTCACATTCATATCCATGATTTTTCTCAACACAAGCGAAGACACGGAGGCATTTAGCTACACACAATGCGGCTTCCTGTGTTACTTTCTGTATGCCAAACTACAAACAGAAAGGGGCGACGCAGAGGGGAGAGGGTATGTGGAGAAGAGTTTGCACGCACGTTGTCATATATATCTTTTTCACATCCTCTAACCATATGGCACATGACTAGAGTGCTACGCATTTATACAAACCCACATGTTGGAGAAAATCTGGCTCCTATAATGCCTAGGCCTTACACCCAATGCCTTAGCGGCTTGCTCACGTATGAGATATACTAGTGACCGCTTTCTCTGCGTGCTTAGCCGTACGCTTGCCTTGAGAGAACGTCTGCACAAACAAAGCCCAAATGCACTCAGCCAACGAGTTCTTAGTGAAAAACTCCCTGAAAGGATGCGCACCTTTTTAACATGGGTAGCACGGGTTGAGCATAATGTAGTGCGGCTAGTATACAAGAGAAATGTAGTTTTGTGTCTAGTGCAAATGGGGAAAAAGTTTTATCACACATTGTTCACTCGTAGAAATTTTGTGGTCCTTATATATAGGATCACACGTGACACTAGTGTCCAAGATCTTAGAAGAGGGTATGCTCACCTCCTTGGTGGGTATGGTGACCACAACACACACGCATGTACGCGCCACGTCCGGTCGGACCGGGCACGGGCTTGGGCTCGTGGATTGTGTCTTCCATCTTTTTTTTGCACTAAAATACAACTACGTAATTAATTAATTAATTAATTTAATTAATTATTATTTTTCTGAAACGGATTTATTAATCCTAATTGGAAAGTGTTTTCTTTGTGAATTTTTCGGCAACGTGTACAAGAGCGATCGAGTGATTGTGTCTTAATGGGAATAGGATTTCGGGGCGTGTAAGGCCATAAATAAGTCTCTGAATATTAGGGTTAAACACATCTATCAAACATACAGTCGTCAACGTTCGAGTGTGTGTTTGTGAACCCTAACCACCAATGTCTTCTCCAGACATCGCCTTCGTGTTTCTGCGTGGAGACTTTCACCTAGGCGTAGCGAGTTCATCTATTCTCTCCCTCCCGAGACATGATCTGTCAGGCAATGGTTCTTGCGGTCGCTGGGCTGCACTGGTGGTGCAAATCGTTTGTCGTCTACATTGTTCGTCGTCATAACGAGAAAGAGGATCTCTTCTTCAGGTTCGTGATCGAGTCAACTAGGAGAATGGCGCATATCTTTACGGGTTGTAGGGCGCCAATTTTTTAAGTGTATCACGTTCATTTTTCAACAAACGACCTGGTTTGATTCCTGACCTTATTTTTTGTTCTACTGCATTGGTTTATTTTACGCTTTGGATTGGCCTGAACTGTTAACCTAATTGCACATGTTGCTATTGCATGTAACGACGTAAAATAAAAATTAACAACAGTTTTAAAGAAATCATTATTTGTCGTTAATTAACTATGGTTGCTCAAGATTCTGGCATGAAAATGGATATGTTTAGTATGCCTGAAAAGTTTACTGGAACTAACTTTGCTCATTGACAAACTAGGATGCAAATCTGGCTTAACATGGTAGGATATGATCAATATCTAGAAAGATGATGAACCTAGAGTTGATGAAACTGTCCCTGATAATGCTAATTTAATTGCAACCCGAAAGAAGATGATAAGATGTGTCGAGGGTTGATTTTGTTTGCATTAAACAATAAATTAGATAACTCATACTCAAAGCCATTTGTTACTACAACTAAGGTTCTGGAGGGGGCGTTAGAAAAGAAATACAATATTGAGAATCAGGGAACTAAAAAATATTGTGTCGCAAAATTTCTAAAGTTCCATATTACTGAGGGTAAATATATTTCTGATTAAACACACGATTTTCAACTCTTGATGCAAGAGCTCGTTGATGTGAGTATAGTACTTTCTGAAAAGTTTGTTGCTATGTCAATCATTGAGAAATTATCAAAATTTTGCGAATTGTTTGACATGACTCTTAAGCATCGCAAAGGAAACATGTCAATGAACGATCTCAGGATGGACATCAATATTCAGGACGAGCATCTGAAAGAGAAGATTATCAAGGTACCCATTGATGTTAATCTGAGTGTCAATTTAACTACTAATAAAAATAAGGATAAGAAATCTAAGAATTCACTTAAACCTAAGGCCAAGATCCAGAAGAAATCGAAGAACAAACCTTGTTGGACTTGTCGACGGATTGGCCACAGGAACAAGGATTGTCTTTCAAAGACGGCAAAGAAAGTTGTGCATCTACAACTGAGGAGGTTGTGGTCAACCTGATGACGGCATCCTTGAATCTCAATGATGGGTATGTATCTTAAAAACATAAAGTTCTTTCTATTTTTGAACCATTATATTGGATAATAGACATCGAGGCCATGTGTGTACTGACAAGTCCGTGTTTGTGTCTTACCATGCCTCTAAAGGTCGACCCGTGACTTTGGGCGATTCCAGCGATGTAGAAGTCAAAGGCGAAGGACGGGTGGACTTGAAGTTTCCTTTGGGAGAGGTTCTGACGCTTCATAGAGTTAGACACGTTCCATCAATACAACACAACATTCTTAGTGGCGCAATTTTAGTTAGAGATGGTTTTAGAATAGATTACAAGTATAGTAAGGCTATTATTACTCGCCTTCGTGATTCTTTATTTTTTGGCAAGGGGTATCTATGTGATATGGAGAACTTATTTAAGATTCTTGTTGAACCTGTTTCAAATTTTGTTTTAAATTTGAATGATAATAGTTTTGTATGCATGAATCTTGTATCGTCTGATGTTTGGCATACACGTTTGTGACAAGTGAATGTTGCCTCAATGAAACGTATGATGAATCTGAATTTAATCCCTAAATCCAACATTAGCAATAATAAATGTGAAATCTTTGTGCAAGCTAAATTATCTAGGAAACATTTTCATTCTGTGAATAGGAATTCGAAAATATTAGATTTAGTGCATATTGATATATGTGAATTTAATGGGATTGCTACTAGGGATCAAAAACATTATTTTATAACTTTTATTGATGATGCTAGTAGATATTGTCATGTCTTTTTATTAGAAGTAAAGATGATGCATTGGATAAATTTAAAATTTATAACAAAGAGGTTGAAACTCAAACTAGTAAAGTACTTAAGAGATTAAGGTCTGATAGGGGAGGAGAATACACCTCGAACTTATTTTTAAAATTTTGTCAATTGCATGGTATAGTTCATGAGGTCACCGCTCTGTATTCACCACAGTCTAATGGGATAGTTGAATGTAAAAATTGAACTCTTATAGGTATGGTCAATTCTGTACTCCAAACCTCTGATCTACCCAACTTCATGTGGGGGAAGCTTTGAATACGGCTTGCCATGTTCTGAATAGAGTTCCTCATAAATATGTAGAAAGTAGTCCATTTGAGTTATAGAGATGAAGAAAACCAAGTCTCAAATATCTTTATGTGCTGGGGAGCTTTCTAAGGTACTTGCTAGTGAACACAAAAGGAAGAAATTGAAACCGAAAACGATTGATGTCATAGTCTTGGGGCATGTAGAGACAAGTTATTCCTATATATTCTTGATTGTAAAATCTGATACCTCAGGCATTGAGGTCAATACAATTGTGGAATTATGTGATGCTACATTCATTGAGGATATGTTTCCCATGAAATCTGATGTGCCCAATGAAGTATCTCAAGATGATTCATTCACCACGGGTTCCATTCCCGAGTACGTGGAAAGGATGACAAATGTGGGGGCGACTCAAAATAAGTTATTTCTGAATCTGATGATTCTAAAGAAATAGTTGAACCAAGGAGAAGGAAACGGCCTAGGACATCCAAGGACTTTGGAAGTGAGTTTCTCACTTACAATGTTGAGGATGATCATGTAACTTTCAAACAAGCTATGGAATCTCCAGAAGCTAAGTTTTAGAAAGAATTCGTTAATGATGAAATCCAATCAATTCTCTCAAATGGAACTTGAGAATTGGTGGATTTGCCTCCTGATTGTTCTGTAGTTGGATGCAAATGGATCTTTAAGAAAAAAATTAATGCAGACGGGACAATCAATTAGTATAATGCTAGGTTAGTTGCTAAGGGTTACACATAGAGGGAAGGAATAGATTATTTTGATATATATTCCCTTATTTCCCGTATGACCACAATATGAATGCTTATAACATTGGCTTCCATTTATAATCTTTATATCCATCAGATGGATGTGAAGCCCACATTCTTACACGGTGATCTTCTGGAAGAGATATATATGGAACAACCTGAGGGATTTGTGGGTCGTGAGAATGAGTCTAAAGTGTGTAACCTTGTTAAGTCATTATATGGCTTGAAACAAGCCCTTAAGCAATGACATGAGAAGATTGATTTCGTGATATCATCATTTGACTTTGTTTCTAATGAATTTGATAAGTGTCTCTACTGTAAAATCATCAATGATTAATTCATTTTGTTATGCTTATATGTCGATGATATCCAACTTTTTGGTTCGGATATAAAAGTAGTAAATGAGACAAAGTCATTCTTGTGTAGCAAGTTTGAGATGAATGATATGGGTGTTGTTGATGTGATTTTAGGGCTTAAAATCATAAGGTCTACTGATGGTATAACTGTCTCTCAGTCTCACTATGTTGAGAAGATACTGGAGGCACTACTACATAAATGGCTTATAACGTCACTTTCAAAGGCGTCAGTTGTATAAATACACCGACACCTAAAACCTAACGCGTCAGTTTAATTTAAAAAAATGGCATCTATCTGTAAAGGGTGACCAGACACGGGTATCGCTTTTATTCAGTGTTAGTTCCCGAATAATAAACTGACACCTAAAATTAACTGCCAAATCCAAAATTTCTAGTGAAAACAATTACCTCTAAAATTTAACATATGGCGTCGGTTATTAACTACTAAACCGACGACGAAAGATTATTCGCGAGACAGAAATTGGGCACATTTTGGTCGTCGGTTTTGCTACAATGACTGACGCTTATGGGTTTTCCCGCGTTGTTCCCGAGAAAATTTTCACACCCTTTGAGCGCCGGTTTTTGAAAATGATAGGGTTGTCAATGGGTAAGGGTAAACTCATTTACCCTTTACCCATACCATGTAGGGGAAGGGTAAGGGTAAATAATTTTTTTACCCTTTACCCACCTACCTGCTACCCTCTAACCCGCTACCTTAGTGGGTAAGGGTAAGGGTAAGCTATTACCCATACCCTCTTACCCACTACCCGCTAATATTTATGTATGATATATTAAATGTATAGTCCTTATGTTGTTAGAGTTAATGGATTATTCAACATTATATGGTCACCATTTAATAAAATATATAATTTTCTTATCTACTTTTTATGTAGCTATTTGTTGTTTATACAACACCATTTTGGATGTGTAAGACACACATGTAAAGAATAACTATACTATATAGTTTTTATATAAAAATCATGTGTATAATGTTATAGAAAATTACTTTTGATATTTTGAATAGTTAATATCCATTTTAGAGAATATTTATATTTCACTTAAATGTATAAATGTATTAGGCATGCCATTATTATTCCTATAAATTCAACACATATATTCCTCACTTTACCCTTGCCCTCCACGTTTACCCTGTGGGTAAGAGGTTAAGGGTAAGGGGAGGGTAAGGATAGTGGTGGAATGGGGAATTACACATACCCTTACCTGCCACTCTAGGTGGGTAAGGGTAAGGGTAAGCCCTTACCCTCCCCATACCCTCCCCATTGACAGCCCTAGAAACCAACGACTATGGTCACTAATCGAGAATAATTTTTTTAATCGGCATATGTAGATGGACGTCGATTTTTTGCTAGTAAAAACTGACGACTATTAGTGAGAATAGGTGTCAGTGTGTTTGTAGAACCGACACCTTTAGTTTTATGTGTCGGTTTTATTTAAGAACCGACACCTATTGTTAACTTAACAGCACCCGCGTGAGCCCGACTCTTCCCCTTTCTCTGTTTCATTCATTCTCACACTACTCCAGGGTTTGTTCTAGTAATTTTCTGCTCACCGCTGCGGCCGCTTGCTCTGGCCGCCTGCTCCCACCTCCTCCGCCGCTTGCTCTGGCCGTTGCTCCAGCTCCGGCAGCCTACTCTCCTGCTCTCCTTCTCCAGCTCTGGCGTTGCCTGCTCTCTGCTCCAGCTTCGGCGGCCTACTCTCCTGCTCCAGCTCCGGCGCCGCCTGCTCTCCTGCTCCGGCACCGCCTGCTCTCCTGCTCCAGCGTTGTTCACCGCCGCTGCCCTCTCTTGCTTGCTACTCCGGACACCCACCCGCCCGCTCGCCGCCGCCACCGCACTCTGACCCGCTCACTGCTCCTGGTACCTTCTTCCTCCTCTTCTCCAACATCTTCTTGTGAAATCACAGGTTGGCACGACCATGCTGGGCAGCACGACCGTGTTGGTAGCACAGCCGTGGTGGCTGATTTTGTGCTATATTGCGCAATTATATGTGTAATGATTATTTTGATGATTTTGTGCTATATTGCTCAATAGGATACCTAAATTTATGTGTAATGATTATCTTGATGATGTAAACTTAGGATATTTACTGTTTATTATTTACTGACAAGCATGATTAAATGATGTAAACTTAGGATATGAATGATGAATCTAGGATTGTAGGTATAAGAATGACAGCACATGTATTTGTTGGCCTAGAAACCCATCCAAGATTTACTCATTAGGAGTAAATCTTAGATAGTCCCTGGTTTGGGACTATTCTTGAACACCTAATCTCACTTAGGATATAAGTGTATAATGTGTATTGGGTTTTCAAGAAAATTTCGGTAGCATTTCCCCGTTTGTTCTCTAAGTACATATGTACTTAGAGAACAGCGGGAAAATGTTGCTGAAATTTTTTTGAAAACCCAATACACATTATACACTTACTAGTGAGATTAGATGTTCAAGGATGGGATAGGTGGTACACAGTTATTATATATAAGAATGACATCACATGTATTTGTTGGCCTAGAAACTCGTCCAAGATTTACTCATTAGGAGTAAATCTTAGATAGTCCCCGGTTTGGGACTGTTCTTGAACACCTAATCTCGCTTAGGATGTAAGTGTATAATGTGTATTGGGTTTTCAAGAAAATTTCAGTAGCATTTCCCCGTTTATTCTCTAAGTACATATGTACTTAGAGAACAGTGGGGAAATGCTGCCGAAATTTTCTTGAAAACTCAATACACATTATACACTTACTAGTGAGATTAGGTATTCAAGAATGGGATAGGTGGTACCCATTTATTATATATAAGAATGACAACACATGTATTTGTTGGCCTAAAGTTTTAACCATGCAAAAACTCTAATCTATTAACCCTAGACCCTAATCTTGTTGTAATATATACTTATTTTCTCTTTGATCATAGAATGGATAGATCGTGGATGTCCATTCACAATCGATGTAACCCAGAGTTTATTTATGGTCTTGACCAGTTTATTAGATTTATCGAGGAACATAGGAAACAGCCTGGAGATAGGTTCTACTGTCCATGTAGGCATTGCGGTAACAACTTGAAAGTCAGCACTAGTGACGAAATCAAAAGTCATGTCATGTGCAACGGGATTATACAAGGCTATACAGAATGGCACTGGCATGGAGAGATTTCAAACTCGAAACCAGTGGATGTCGATAGCAGTGCTTGTGTGGAAGAAGAAATTGCCTCCGATGACGTAGATGTGAATGAACCAGTTCCAGTAGACATTGTTGATGCAATGTTGAATAGTTGTGGGGTAGAGCACACCGATCCACCTTCCATTTTTAGAAACATTGTGCATGATGCTGAGATATCGTTATACACAGGTTTTACTAAGTTTATGAAGCTTAGCGTTGTGTTGAGATTGTATAAGTTGAAAGCTAACAATAGATGGAGCGACAAAAGCTTCACGTCATTGTTGTCTTTGTTGAAAGAAATGTTTCCTGAAGGAAACGAGCTTCCAATCTCAACATACCAGGTAAAGAAATTATTGTGCCCAATGGGAATGGATGCCAAGAAGATACACGCATGCCCGAATGATTGTGTATCATTTCAAAAGGACTATGTGGATTTAAAAGATTGTCCAAAATGTGGTGTGTCACGGTATAAATTGATGACTTCAGGGGAGTCTAAAACTGGTTCTGTTGCCAAGGTGATGTGGTATCTACCTATAATATCACGGTTTCAACGCTTGTTTGCCAATCCGATAGATGCGAAGAATTTAATAAGAAAATTTCGACAGCATTTCCCCCTTTGTTCTCTAAGTACATATGTACTTAGAGAACGGCGGGGAAATGCTGTTGAAATTTTCTTGAAAACCCAATACACATTATACACTTACTAGTGAGATTAGGTATTCAAGAATGGGATAGGTGGTACACATTTATTATATATAGGAATGACAACACATGTATTTGTTGGCCTAAAGTTTTAACCATGCAAAAACTCTAATCTGTTAACCCTAGATCCTAATCTTGTTGTAATATATACTTGTTTTCTCTTTGATCATAGAATGGATAGATCATGGATGTCCATTTGCAATCACTGCACCCTAGAGTTTATTTCTGGTCTTGACCAGTTTATTAGATTTGTCGAGGAACATAGGAAACAACCTAGAGATAGGTTCTACTGTCCATGTAGGCATTGCGGTAACAACTTGAAAGTCAGCACTGGTGATGAAATCAAAAGTCATGTCATGTGCAACGGGATTATACAAGGCTATACATAATGGCACTAGCATGGAGAGATTTCAAACCCGAAACCAGTGGATGTCGATAGCAGTGCTTGTGTGGAAGAAGAAATTACCTCTGATGACGTAGATGTGAATGAACCAGTTCCAGTAGACATCGTTGATGCGATGTTGGATAGTTGTGGGGTAGAGCACACCGATCCACCTCCCATTTTTAGAAACATTGTGCATGATGTTGAGATGTCGTTATACACAGGTTGTACTAAGTTTACGAAGCTTAGCGCTGTGTTGAGATTGTATAAGTTGAAAGCTAACAATAGATGGAGCGACAAAAGTTTCATGTCATTGTTGTCTTTGTTGAAAGAAATGCTTCTTGAAGGAAACGAGCTGCCAATCTCAACATACCAGGTAAAGAAATTGTTGTGCCCAATGGGAATGGATGCCAAGAAGATACACGCATGCTCGAATGATTTTGTATTATTTCAAAAGGACTATGTGGATTTGAAAGATTGTCCAAAATGTGGTGCACCACGGTATAAATTGACGACTTCGGGGGAGTCCAAAACTGGTTCTCCTGCCAAGATGATGTGGTATCTACCTATAATATCACAGTTTCAACATACTAGGTAAAGAAATGCTTCCTGAAAGAAACGTTCTTTGGGCCATCCCAGCGCAAACATATCCCAAAAGTGGGACTTTCACAAGAAGATGTAACCTATTCTTTCTTTATAATGTTACTGTAAAAGAGAATTCAATAATCAGGAGCTAACGTTTCTTTTATCCATGTATAGGTAGATAAGCTAGTTGATAGGAAACTCGAAGAAGCACTGAGCAAGTGGCAGGCATCTCAGACTGCCACTCAACAGACAGACCTATGGCATCCCGCTCTACTCCTACTGCAGAGGTTGGGAGTAATCATGTAGATCCACCACCTAGCACATCCATTGTAAGTATTTTTATGACATAATAACTAGTATTTTCACGATGATATGTATATATGTATATAACATTCTTTATACAAAAATTTATAGGGGTTGAATTCATGTCGTCTAAAAAGTAAAGAATTTGTCGTTGCAGAGGCGTCGGCTTACCCATCCCTACCAGGGGAAATGTTTCATGGGTCTCCATTACCATCTGGTTGGGTTCGTGTGAGCCCGCTACGTATATTCCCCAACTGGATGGATCTTCCATTGCCATATGCCTACCCAGATTGTGAAACACTTGGTGAGGCAGAAGACGGAGTGATATTGTGGCCAAAAGTAGATGTCCTCTATACTAAAACTGTATGGTAAATTTACATTACGTTAAATTGTTAGTGTGTGTATATGATGTCAGTTGATCTGAAATTATATATATATATATATATATATACAGGTTAAAAAGAAGACACCCAGAGCATCTAGGCCTCCACCTCCACCTCCTACATTACCAAGTTGGGTTCCACAGGACCTACCTGTCCCGTTAGGTCCTAGCTGTATGGGTATGGAAATATGGTTAGGCGAACATGATATAAATTGCCCTATAACTGTTTCTATAGATGCGGATGTTGCAGGTCAATCATATGAAAGCAACCTATTTATACAAGATATTTTGGAGTTGTTTCGATATGATTGGTTGAATACATATGTGATAGAGTTATGGATAAGGTGAGATCTTCTTTATACATTCATATACCTTGTGTAGGATCTGGTGATCTGGTTTCTTATTTATTAATGCATGCGTAATACATGTTTTACAGCTACTTAGACAAGATATGTGCAGATTTTTCATTCGAACATGTAGGATTTTTGATTCAATCTTTGATTAGTCTAGTAGCTAAAGACCCTCCATCAGTTCAACAATACTATTGTGATGCTTTTACAAATTTTTCTCAAAATAAGAAGACGGTGATAATAGCTCCATTCAATGTGGAGTAAGTTTACTTTGCTTATAATTTGGACTTAAGAAAATTACATTTTTATTGTGGATTTTGAGTTATTAATTTTTAACTTTTTTACCTCTAGTGGTACGCATTGGGAGTTACTAGTTATTATCCCCGAGACGTTCATTGTTTATTATCTAGATCCTAAGGGGACTAAATTGAATTCAAAATATGGACACAAAATGAAAATGGTATTATTCCAGTGAGAAATATTTCATTTTCATCTTCGTTAACATATGTTATTACATTACTATTTATTTATGCAATGTATTGTGTTACATTAACATGTAGGGGTTTAGATGAGTTCAAAAAGGCTGGAGGAAAGGTCCCCAGGAAAAAGAACCAGCAAATAACTTGGAAAAACATTGAAGTAAGTTCCCGACTGCAATGTATATATTATTTATGTGAATAGTGCTTAATTAGTTGTATTTTTTAATATTTTGTATGTTTCAATATATAGTGTGCTACACAAGACAACGGATGGGCATGTGCATACTATGTGATGCGATTTATGCACATGATTATCAAATATGCCACAGTGGACATCGATACCATTCCTGAGGTATTATATATAGTCTTATTAGATAATATGAAATATATCAATCTTATTTATATATTATTAATTATATATATACATCATTCTCTTTATAGGTGTTTAAAATTGACCACAATACAGGAAAGGCCTTACCAGATGTACATGCTCCCTATACAATGGAAGAATTAAATGATGTAACAGAAGAATGGGCAACAGCCATACAAGTAGTGGGGGTTTTAACATATAATTGGGATGTTGATAGCGAATAATGACTAAAGAATGATATTTTGTAAATGAATTTCTGAATTATAATATGTGTGAATGTTTCTACATGTCTGAATGTTTCTACATGTTTCTAAGTGAAAATGATTGAAACTGTTGGTTGCTATATGAATGTTTCTATATGTGTGAATGTGAAAATGAATGGAATTACATATTGCTACATGAATGTTTCTACATGTGTGAAAATCGAATGGAACTGCAGGTTGCTAAATGTGTGAACATTTATGTTGTTAATTTTGCAGGTTTGTGGCTTGTTGCTGGCTAATATCAATGGATGTCGTAAAACATGCAGTTCATAACTGAACTGTGGGTTTCTCATCCTGCGACCAGCCACAGCAGGTCTGCAAACTGACAGAAAAAAAACATAAAATAGGTGTCGGTTATTTGTATAAAACCGACAACAAATAGTTACAGTGTCGGTTGTCCTACTAGTAACCGACGTCGATTTCCCTAATGAGGCCAGACACCACGGCCGTGATGGCCAGCACGGTCGTGGCATCGGGCCAGACACCACGGTCGTGCTGGCTAGCACGGCCGTGGCAGCGAACCAAACACCACGGTCGTACTGGCCAGCACGGTCGTGACATCGGGTGAGATGGCGTCGGTTATCACTAATAAACCGACGCTGATAGTGCCCCAGATGGCGCCCTTTCTATGACGCGAAGGTATATGGCGTCGGTTTCAAAGCTAATAACTGACACCTATACCCCCTGCTGGCGCGTTTTCGGTGACGCACGAAGGGTTGTGGTGTCGGTTTGAGAACCAACGCGTAACTGTTGGGCTTTTAGCGACGCCCACATAGGTGTCGCTTAAAAACCGACACTAAAGGCCTTAAATAACCGACACTAAAGGTTGATTATGTACTAGTGAGAGGTTTGAGTACACATCACGTAAACTTGTAAAGACTCCATATGATTCATCCAAGGCCTTGTTTAAGAATGGGACTGGGATTCCAGTGTCTCAATTACGATACTCTCGTATTATCGGAAGCTTGATGTATCTTATGAACTGCACACATCCAGACATTGTGTTTGTTGTGAGCAAGTTAAGTAGATATACTTATTGTCCCGACAAGACCCATTGGGAAGCTCTTGATAGAGTTTTGAGGTATATCAAGGGAACATGTTCCCTTAGATTGCATTATGGAAAATATCCTTCTGTATTCAAAGGATATAGAGATGCAAGCTGGATTGCCATCAACTCTGAGAGTAATGGTGTCTCAGGATATGTATTCTTGTTGGGAAGAGGAGTTGTTTCCTAGAGGTCTAAGAAACAGACCATATTGTCTCAGTCTACTTTTGAGGCAGAGTTTTGTGCTTTAGATGAAATTGAATTGGAAGTTGATTGGCTACATGGACTTATATTCGATTTACTTATGGTAAAGAAGTTGCTTCCTACACTTTCGGTTCACTGTGATAGCACTACAACTATTGCTAAGATAAAGAGTCACAAATACAATCAAAAATAGCTTAGACACTTCCAGGTCAGACTCAAGTCTGTAAGGGAGTTAGTGTCGAATGGGGTTGTGGCAATGGACGACGTTGGTACCAAAGAAAATACAGTTGATCATTTCACTAAAAGTCTTACCCTAGCCTTAGTGGGAAAATCCAGGATGGGATGGGACTGAAACCCCTCATTATTCGCAAGTAGTAACAACTCAACCCAACAGAGTGGAGATCTCACAAATTGGGTTCAATGTGGTAATAACAAGTTGTCGGGTGAATTGGATGACACAATGTAATTACTTTGATGCTTCATGCATCTATGTGTTTATCCCCTAAGAAACTTGTTAGTGTCATGAATGCTAGTTAGTAAGATATTAGTCTCTGAATGGCGTCAAGTCTTAGGATAGGATGTTAGAAGTATATCCTTGGAGACTCTGACTAAATGATTGATGTTGTATAGGCCGCAATAGGAGAATTGGGTTGTTCTCTGATATCAATCATGACATTTTTTTTGTGCATGGCCTTAATGTATTATTTTCTTTTCTACCATGTCTTTATTGTGTAGTTACCAACATATACTCTTACACCCAAGGTTTAGGTTCAAGACTTTTGTTCACCTAGTTATTGCTGGGGTCACAGTTGGATAACTCAGGTAGATTAAAATCGAAGGGTATCTGCTGAAAGTACATAATGGAGGACTAAATGGTAGGTATTTGTTGAAAGCACATTGACTTTGTGGGGGGATTGTTAGATATATAGTTGTACAAGCCATGTATATAGCATGGGTTAAGCCCAATGTAGTACAGCTAGTACATGGGAAAAATATAGTTTTGTGTCTAGTACAAATGGGGAAGAAGTTGTATCCCTCATTGCTCACTCTTAGAACTTTTGTGGTCCTTACATATAGGATCACATGTGAGACTAGCGTCCAAAGGTCCTAGGAGAGGATATGCTCACCTCCTTGATGGGTATGGTGCACGCACGCATGTGTGTGTGTGCCACACCACGCCTTGCATGTGGCTTATGGATTGTGGATTGTGGATAATGTCTTCCGTCTTCCGTCTTCTTTTTGCACTAGGATACAACTACGTGATTAATTAAATAATTTAATTAATTGTTTCTTTCCAAAATAGATTATTAATCTTAATTGGAAAGTTTTTCTTTGCGGATTTTTTCGCAACGTGTACAAGAACAATTGAGTGATTGCCTCTTAATGAGAATAGAATTTTGGGACGTTAAGGCTATAAATAAGCATCTGATCATTAGGGTTAAACATATTTATTAAATATACAGCCATCAACATTCGAGTGTGTGTTTGTGAATCCTAATTGTTAGTGTTTTCTACAACTGTCACCTTCGTGTTGCTGCGTGGAGACCTGGGTGTAGCGAGTTCATCAATCCCCTCCCTCCCAAGATGTGATCTGTCAGACAGTGATTTCTGCGGTCGCTGGGGTGCACTGGTGGTGCAAATCGTTCATCATCTACATTGTTCATCGTCAAAATGAGCAAGACAGACTCTTCTTCAGGTTTGTTATTAGGTCGACTAGGAGAACGGTGTCTATCTTTATGAATTGCAGGGCCCTGATTTTTTTAAGTATATCATGTTCGTTTTTCAACGAACGACCTAGTTTGATTCCTGACTTTATTTTTTGTTCTCCTGCATTGATTTATTCTTAGACTTTCTCATTTGGATCGGCCTGAACTATTAACCTAATTGCACGTCTTTGTTGCATGTAACGATGTAAAATAAAAATTAACAAGTTCAATCATTCACTTTGTGATGGTTTTATCCGAAACCTGGAATGCATAGATGTTATATACGCATGAGAGCTTACGCAGTACCTTGATAAGACATTTATGTAGTTCAAACATGCATATGCTAAAAATATGACTGAATAAAAATTCATAAAAAGCCCGTACAATTCATAACTCTAGCTAAGTGGCAACGATGGGTCTTATATGACGTATGAGATATAATGCAAGTAAACTACAAGAACTTTCTCGTTCCGAACAAAAATGAGGCATAAAACAATTCACAATTAAATATTGCACATGAGATGTAAAGCAAGTGAAAATACAATTACTTTGAGGTTCTCTACGATATGAGACATAAGGCAATTCAAAAATGAATCTCTAGCTAGCGCCGTGTATAGGCTGACAGCAGGAGTTGTGTTATTTACCCCCGATTTAATAACTTTCTAACACGCCGTATAAGATTGGATCAAACCAAAAGGTTATAATTTTAGAAAAGGATGCCGTATATATGTCTTAACGATTTATTTATGCACAGACAGCATTCAGCAAGAAGTAGATCATGTCCGCCACATGGGCCATCTAAATCGCTGCTGGAATTAAGCATGTTCATATTGAGATTCTATACTAAGGGGCCATCTAAATCGCTGCTGGATACTTTAGATCACCACAACTTTGTGCAGAAATCGGCAGTTCAGACTGGCATTTTTCACCACAACTTTGTGCAGAAATCGGCAGTTCAGACTGGCATTTTTCCGCCTATGTTACTTGCTGTGACCAGCTAGCATGATGAGGTGTGAAGGGTGATTCTAAATCATATATGTTTTCATGTGATTAGAGAATCATTCATCTGGTGCTGGTTAAGTAAATTATACGGAATCCCGAAAGTATCTACCCAAACGGCTCCTAATAGTCAACAACGACCACGGGAACAGTGAAGTCCCATAATTACGATCATACCCACACGTAATCCGAATTATACTCCATTTTCTATATTGTTGGATGGCATAAAAATCCCACTGATAGTGCCAAATCGAGTTCGAAATATATAATTTCCCACATCAGGTTGCGCGCTGCATTGATTCAAGAAAACAGATTATCTAACCCAAAACCAACAGCACTCTTATAAAGCAAACTGCAGTCTTTGTCTCGTACAAAATCTTGTTTCTTCTTCTATACAATTATGCAGCTCAACAACCTGAGTCAATCAAGCAAAAATGGTGCTCGTGAGGTGCCAACCGTTAAGATATACAAGAAAGATATCATTTAACTAGAAAAATACAGACTTGAACTTCTTACAGAATTGTTCTATTACAGAGACGATCCAACATAAGTTTCAAAAGTGGCCTCATGTGAAACATTGGATGAATTTCATGCCTCCTGAGAGATTGACACAATATGAACCCAGCTCAGGGCATTGAAGATAATAGGGCGACCACAAATAACTGCCTTGCTCGATGGCATATTTCAGTTGTCAGCCAATCAACCAGTACCTGATTACGAAAAACTGGCATGGACCTAATAGGGGTATTAACTCACCCAGGGTTCTTCCTCATCTTTGAGCAAACAGCATGCCTGCCATTTCCGAATCATTTATTTATGAAACCCCAGACTCAAAAAACAGCTGCTTCAGACCTACCAGCTTACTATATTGAAGAGTTAGCCAACCCATAGCAGACATATAGGCGATGAGCATACAGGCCCGCCTGAAGTGTGTTGCTATGATAACCAAAGTCTTGCGGACATCTAAGGTTCTGGCCAATGAGGCCCTTATCACACCAGCAATTTTCATCACGACAGTTAATCCCAAAGAACACAACATTCCAGTCACAATTCCAGAAGCCATGCCAGTCACGACAAGTCCATGTTTTTCCTTGTATAGCGAAAGTGAATTCAAAGATCTTAACAGCCTGTTTTGTAGAAGCGAATCATTAAATAGAGAGCAATGATATTTATAAATTCTAACAAACAATGAAATTTTAGTCCAAATATATACTATAAATTAACATGAACGCAATGTCCAATATTTAAAACTACGGAAGTTAAAGAGTAAACAGTGTAGATGAATAGGCAAACCAAATGCAAGATCCACGTTTGAAAAGATGGGATCTAAACTAAGATGCATATGCAAATAATCACCCATTTTAACATGCTTCCCAGAAAATATATTCAAAGAACGGATCAAGCTGTTGCCATAATAATGTATTAGCAAGCAATGACCCTCCATTTCCAAGTAAAACTCAAAGAGATATGGGAAAAAAGCATGCTGCAGCGAACAGTAACATGGGATGATTGAAAAACCAAAGCCAGCGACAGCGAGGGATGACAAAGTGGATAGATGGTCCAATGTGGTCCGGGTTAATCCTTATCCCCCCCCCCCCCCGGTTCCCCCAATATATCTCTCGTCTTACATCTGGACTCTGCGGGGTTAATGGGACATCAGGGGTTACCCCTCGAAAAATCAATCCTTGATCTTCAGAGACAGAAACGATACACTGGCAATCAAAGAAGGAAGAGCATGTCATCAGACATTACCTCATCAGAGACATAGAAAACATTTGAAGGCCCGATATATGCTAATCTACCTAAACACGATATATCAACTGTTCCAAGTTGTAGTACTCATTCATAAATGAGGACAAACTTCATGAAGTGGGGACAGGATCATTTACATAGAGAGAGAAAAAAAGAAACAAGAATATTTTCTTCACATGCATCTGGATAATCTCTCTGTGAGAATGCTTGACACACATGTATCTCACTCAATCTCTTCCTACCGCTAAAGACATGGAAGATCCTTTCGGCAGCCACATGGCACATAGGGAAAGAAGAAGAAAATGTGCGTTTCCAGATAAATGCATTATTAAGTGCATGATAATCACCCCCATAGTCACAATATACTCCAACTTTTCAAAAAACATCGTGTTTAAAACGTGAATTTTTCCCTAGACGTATGGAACAGCCGAATAAATCCCAATTCCTGATTACTACATTTTATTCTCATATTATTCACCAATTAATCATGTTTAATGTTTTTTCCCTCTTTATACGTTCTTTTCCCATATTATAGTGATTAAGACTCTAACTTCATTTGAGTGCATATATATATGTGTGCAACCATGGTTATCAGACTCGAACCGAACCGGCGGTTCAACCGGTTGAACCGGGAACCGGCCACCCTACTGGGTCGGTCCTCTCTAAAAGCCGAAAATGGCCAAAACTCGGTTTTGAACCGGTGAACCGCCCGGTCGAACCGGTCTGGTTCCAGCCCGACCGGCCGGTTCCTTCACCTGTCGATTAAGTGGTCGCGTGAGCGGCACGTGCATCGCAAACCCAGGCAGGAGAGCAAAAACCCCGACTCCCTGGTTCAACCCCACGCACCCCCGCTCGCGATCTCCTGACTTCCACTCACAGAAGCTGAAGCCCTAAGCAGCAAGCGCACCACAGCCGCCACCACAGCTGCCGAAAGCTCGCCGCAAGCCTGCTAGCCTTGTCGTCGGCGCGTCACGGACCGGCGGGAAGCCATCGCTGTGCCAGCCACAGTCCCAGTTGCCGCCATCGTTGGAGTTGCTTCTCTCCGCCTTCCTTGTTGCACGTCACCGGAAGCACGCCAGGTAACTTCCTCATCCCTCTCTCTCTTCGTCTTCCTCTTCTTCCTACTCTTCTTCGTCCAGACGTCCACTCTTCTTCAGTTCACTCTTCTTCAATTCTTCCACCTCCGAGCAGGTAGGCAGTTGCTCGCCCACTTCCTTTTTCTTGTTGTTATCTAGCGGCTTGCTAGTAATTTTGAAATTCCCTCTTCTCCATTCTCAATTCCTCTTCCTCATCCTCCATTCTCACTTCCTCTTCCTCATCCTCATTTCTCACGTTCCCTGACTTTCCCCTTCTAGTTTCTGCTGTACGAAATTTCTCTTAACTCCTATGTCAATGGACGTCCTCCTACTATCATCCTTCTCTGAAATTGATGGCATTTTGATGCATAATCATATTGATCCCTTATTTGTACGTGATTACAGAACTGAATTGTATTGGGTTGGTGTGCTTTTGCTCTTGGGCTGAGTTGACTTGTTGTGCATGTGCATTTGTGCTGTTGATTGCGTGTATTCTTCTTCAACCTTCAAGTGAGGTATAATCTCACTCTCCCAATGTGCATAAATTTAACTGTTGTTGACTAGTGTGCATTTCTCTTTATTTTTAGTGTTTTGCTATTATCTTTATGATTAGTTTATCACTTTATTGTTGTATGAATTCATTAGTAATGTGATTGTCTCTATTGTATTATCAACATTTGTGGTTCCTTGTTGTCTTTGTGTGGTTTTGTTAATCTTGGTTGGTTTTGTATTATTTTGGTGTGGTTGTAATTGTGAAATAATATTAGCGTTTTCATTATTAGATATGTCTTCTCCACTTGAAGAGACAAGTGCACCATTTGTGCGAGGAAAGACGGATCCTGCTTGGAAGTATGTCTCAGAAAGAATAGATCCTGATGGGAAGAAGTATTGGGTATGTCTTCTCTGCACGAGCATATTCAAAGGTGGTGGTATTCATAGGTTAAAACAACATATGGATGGCATGGGAGGACAAGCACAAGCTTGCAAAGGAGTGTCTCATGATGTGCATGAACAAATGAGAGCTCTTCTAAAGGGCCATCAGGAGAAGAAGAAGCAAATGGCAGATCGCTATGAGGAGATCAATCCTTTTGGTCCAAATTTGGCACAAGTGCACGACTCTGATGATATCCAAATCATGGATAATCTCTCTTGTGTTCAACCATCTAGGGTTTCATCCAAGTCTTCCGCTTCTGTGGATAAAAGGAAAGGGCAGGTTGACAATTACTTTGCTCCAAGAACCACTCCAGGTTCACAACCTTCTATTAAGGCGGCATTCCTTACAACAGAAGCAAGTGCACTCTCTAATAGCTGAATGGTTCTATGATGCAGGTATTCCTTTCAATGCTGCTAATTCTCCATTATTTCAAAAAATGGTAGATGGCATTGCAAGTGCAGGTCCAGGTATCAAAGGACCTTCATACCATGATCTTCGGTTAAATCTGCTAGCCAAGTCAAAGAAAGAAATTTCTTTATTTGTAGATTCATTTAGGTCTACATGGGAGGAATATGGATGCACTCTTATGGCAGATGGATGGCTAGATAAAAGGCAAAGAACATTAATCAACTTTCTGGTGTATTTCCATAAAGGAACTGTGTTCTTGAAATCTGTTGATGCTAGTGAGATAGTGAAGACTGGAGAAAATTTGTTTAATCTGTTTAAGGAGGTGATAGATTGGGTTGGTCTAAAAAATGTGGTGCATGTTGTGAGTGATAATGCTCCCAATTATGTTCTTTGTGGCAAGCTAATTGAAAATGCTTATCCCTCTATCTATTGGTCTCCATGTGCTGCACATTGTCTTGATTTAATTTTGGAGGATATTGGGAAGTTGGTGCAGGTGAAAGATGTTGTAAGCAAGGCTGCAAAGATATCCATATTTGTTTACAATCACATCTATGTCTTACATTTATTGAGGAAGAGGCCAGGATGGGTGGAGATTATACGCCCAGGACCAACAAGGTTTGCTACCAATTTTCTTACTATGCAGAGTGTCCTTTCTCACAAGATGGACTTGCAGGCTATTTTCTTGAGTAAGGAGTTCATTGACTCTTGGTACTCCAAGGACAAAGGCAAAGTTGTCCAAGATATCATTATTGATCGGTCTTTCTGGAGTGAGTGTGCAACTATAGTTCATATCATTGAACCTCTTGTTCGTGTTTTGCGTATTGTTGATTCTGATGAAAGAGCTGATATGGGCTATTTGTATGAGTCTATGGATAAGTCAAAGGAGGCCATTAGAAAAGCATGTGGGGGGAAGAAGAGACTTTATGATCCTTATTGGAAGATCATAGATGCCAGATGGGATAAGCAACTACATAAAAACCTACATGTTGTAGGGTACTGGTTGAATCCAAAATTGAACTACAACAAAGCCACATTCTCCAAACATCTTGAGATCACTGGTGGGTTATATGATGTGATTGAAAGAATGTGCCCAGTTGATGATTCGTTACTTCCAAAGTTTACCAGAGAGATGAGTATCTTTGAAAACCAAGAGGGAAACTTTGGAAGAAGATTGGCACAAGTATCATTGCAATCTAAAATGCCTCATAATTGGTGGCATCTATTTGGTGGAGATTGTCCTAATCTGCAGAAGATTGCTATTCGGGTCTTGAGCCAAACTTGCTCCTCTTCTGGTTGTGAAAGAAATTGGAGTGCTTTTGATCACATTCATACAAAGAGGAGGAATAGACTAGAGCATGAGAGGCTGGATTCCCTAGTCTATGTGCGATCCAACTTGAGACTGAAGCACAAGTATTGTGAAACCAATTTTCTTTTCAGATATTAATGCAATCTTGATTAGCTAGTATCTATTATATTTTTTTGTAAAAATGTGTAGGCACATCTTAAAGGATCAAAATCTTGATCCAATTGACATTGACTCCATTGATGTGGTTGATGATTGGGTGATGGAAGAAGAGGAAGAACCAGTACCACTTGATGATGGTGAGAGGAATGATTTATTCATCGATATTGCTAGGCCTCAAGTGAAGAGAAAGAGGCAAACCAACAAAGATGTTGAAGAACTTGGAGGTAATTATCAAATAATAACATGAGATTGAGTTTTAAGTCCGAAGTCCTAATTTAGACATGGGGAAATATGAATCTAAATTTTCTTTACTTGTTTCAAAAAACAGAGGGCATAGACATTGGAGTGGATGACAATCCAGATATGGAAATAGGACATGATGTTGGTGATGAAGGTCAAGATGCTGAGGATGATGACTACGTGCCATGATTCATTATGATTTATGAGTCTATGACTTGTGACTTTATGAGTCAATGATGAATTTGAGGATAGACTGATAGAGTCATTTAGTCACTTTCTTTCACTACTCGATTGTACTATGACTATGTCTGGTTGAAGTTCACTTGTTGATACTTCATCCTTTTTGTGGGTTGTGCTCATCTAAAATTTGTTATGTGACTTTTATTTATTCCACAAACTTCTTGTTGTTGAATCACTAGGCTTCATTTTGATTTGAATCTTTGAGATATTTGATCATGGATTATTACTTATTAGTTTATTACTGTTTAGTTTAGTTAGTATTTACAATTGTGCACTTGATTACATGAATATGATTTTCTTATGTTTGTGTCTCCTTTATATGTTGAGTTTGCAGAATTTTTTAATATTTATATATTAATTAATTACTTATGACGTCATGCTGACGTCACCGGTTGAACCAGTTGAACCAGTGAACCGAGAATCGGAGGCCTCACCGGTTCGGTTCTGCCAACCATGTGTGCAACACATATGTGTGTATGTATGTAATATATGGGATTAAGAGAGAAAGATTTCTCCGTGTATGAATGTAATATATGTATATGCATATGTATGCAATAGTTACAAATATATGTATGAAATAAATAATTATATATGTACATATATGAGTGCAAAGCATATATATATTATATACATACAAGATGTATGCCATATATGTATATATCCTCCGATTTTTTCCCGACTTTTTCCTGAACTGTTGAGCGTATTTTTACCGTACGTTGACGGTTGACCGCTTTTTACCCGAATTTCCCGCATAATTGCCGAATTCCGAAATTTTCAACTCAACCGAACGTATCACGAATACCGAATTTGTGACTATGATCACCCCATCCTTGTCAGTCTTGGTTTGCATTCCGTCATTTGCAGGTCTCTTCGACAAGGAGCCTGCATCCTACCTCAAAACTGCCAGATAAAGTGAATGAGAATGAGGGAGTGGAAAGCTCGCCCAACAGTAAGGTCAGTGCCTCCGGAGACCAGGAGCTGATGGTTCACAAGCCTGACCTTGTGTGCCATATTCTACACCCACGTCCTGACCTGCACTGTTGATGTTCCTCAATGCACAATGATGAAAATGTTCCCAAACCCCTTAGTTTTACCCCCAGAGCCGGTTTTCTTTTTGCTGATTTGTCCTCACTCCCTGTTACCTTATCCTCGCAGCTATAGTTATGCCCTGAGAAGGCCATTTCATGCTTCTCCTTTCAAGCTGTTGGAGTTGTTTTTTTTAGACTTTCAAGATATCATATCCCCTCGGAATAAACACCTTGCTTAGTACCGTAACTGTTTTCAATTATCAGTCAAATGAATAGATTGATTACATCCAGGGATGCTATCTTTTTGATACAAACTTTCCTCAATTAAATCTAGGATAATGCTAAATTTACACAGGAAGACATATACAGGAAAAGGCCACGCAAAGCAATTAATAAGCCGTAAATTTTAATGGGTGTGGCTTCGGTTAACAAGAATATAACACGTTTCACTATAGTTGGCATATTGATAAACATGTACAGGAAAAGACCACGCAAAGCAACTAATAAGCCGTAATTTTACGGGTGTGGCTTCGGCTAACAAGAATATAACATGTTTCATTATAGTTGGCATATTGATAAACGAAATATAAGGACAAACTCACAGAATAAAGAATCGCTTGGCAATCTCTTTCATGGATGGGTCTTTAGCTTGGCAACTGATCATGTCATCTGCAAAGATGTCAGCTTTGTGTGTTCCAGGTGTATACCTGCAACTGTACGTTTCATTTACCTGTTTATTTTGAAAAGTGATAACCAAAGTCATTCTATGAAATATTCTATAAACATTTACACATTAAAAGATTGACTTCAATTCACTATAAAGCACTCAATAGTCAATAGTAGGCAATTGCACATTTAGCAATAACAGAGGATATAACAAATGTTAGCTACTTTTATGTGGTATCACACTCATCATGGTATGGAATTACAAAGTACATAAACAGCAATACAGTGGATCAGAAGGATTGCTAACAATATAATACAGCCACATAAGAAAAATGAAGTGGAAAATCATAGTGCCGTACAAATGGCGACAAATATAACCAACCATATGGGGTATTCATACATGTACGTCTAATATATGGCCATAGTTATAGAATAGAAGTAGATACACTTTTTCCACTATATCAATATGGATGTCATTGTTAATACGCTAGAATTTGTCTCTATTATTAGTAGGCAGCCCCCACAGGTTTGCAATTGAGACCTAAATGGTGGCGGTGGTGGTGGTGATGCGACTTATGTGCTGTCTGGTGTACGATCAAAAACGCCATATGTACACCAACATTACTTGTATACATTGAAAGGTCTATACTTTTCCCATCCCAATCACTAATTCTCCGCCTTTTCAGTCAATAGACTCAATACTAGCAGAGAGCACGTGCTAAGCACGTGAATTACATTTGAATTGACATTGAAATAGAGCAGACATTGTTCTTAATTGTTGAATCTAAATCAAAAGCAGTTATATGTCAAGTGAATCATACTTTAACACGTATCATCAGCCTTTTTTCATCGGTTTTGTGGAAAAAAGAGTTAAAATAAAAAATTTGTTGTTCAAATATCGCTTCATAACTTATGTAGAAAAAATCAGAATACTTTTTGACATGTGGTGGTTGCTAAAACGTGTCTGACCCAGAATTACTTCGGTAGAGTGTGTCTAATATGACATTATCTGGTAGATGTTCCTCGAGTTAAAAAAGATGACAGTGTATGCGACAATTCAAATGTTGTTTATCTACATACGACTAAGTTTGTAACCACATCAATAAAAAAGGTTGCATTATCAAAACTTGATTTTTTTAGTCAAGTTCACAATCAGTACCACGCTGCCATGTAAAATTAATTATAAATAACCCATTAAGCAAGAGAGAGAGAGAGAGAGAGAGAGAGAGTAGCTCGACCAAAAGCCTGTTGCTCCTAATCTATAAGCAGTTAAACACACAGACATGCTGGATTGATTAGCATACATACATGATGGACTGATAAGCACACATACATGCTGTTATAACACAAACAACGAATGGACCAATTAGCACACATCCAAGTTACTGGACCACATACACATGCGTTTGAATCAACTGCCAGTTGACTTCCTCCAAACAGTAGTGTGTCATTATCAAAATCTAAACCCAAAAGTATTTTCTCCTTTGGCCTCACGATGACTATTGCATGCCCATGCACTAACCTATATACAACCTACTAAGAGAAAGCATCTTGATAAAAGCCAACTGACTCCCTCCAACCTTTAAGCACACAGACAGACTGGACCAATGAATACTCGGACAAAATGTTTAAATACACAAATAGATAGGCCGATTGAACATATACACAAACTGGATAAGTGAGCATAAAAAATTTGTTGGAACTCTCTTTGAAGGAACTTACGCTGTGACATACTTAAAACAATGGCACTTTTACAACATTTCCATCCTTTATATTTGACTTAAAAAAACCAAAAAAATAAATTAACATAAAAAATCAACAAAAGCATGTAGGTGAAGCAGTTCAATTAAAACCCAAAATTCATTTTCAAACTTGACACATTGTTAGTGGCACTCTTAATTACATGTTAATAACAACCCATCCAGCTGTGCACAGCGATTTTGTATGTACAAAATGACAAAAAAAAACAGGAACAACATAAAAAATTAGTGTGGTGTGCGGCTGCACAAACAGCTCGACTGGCACACACCACACCTTGCTTTATTTATAGGGTTATAGATTATAATACCAAAATCCTAGTTGCTCAATCCGCAGTCAAACTCTTACCAGAAACTCTCTTCATTTTTGCAATATTTTCATAGATGCAGTTAAAAAAAACACTTCCTCAAATGCCACAGCAAGTGAATACCTGTTTTTTGTAGGGTCAGGGAATCACCTTCCAGTTTACTACTTGGTTTGCATGAGACAAGAAGTAAAAGAGAGACCATTTCCTATTCAGTTGCTTGGGAGGAGGTGAAATGGAAGGAAAACAGGGATTTCTATATATAAGCGAGATATCAAATGAGTCATAACAACGAAATGCTTCCAAACTGGGATGGGTATGCACGATAAAAGAAACATCTTCATATTGAGAAAGACAATTGTCATGATTCAATGTTTCCAAATTGACAATTTTGACTAAGATATTGAAATGTCCCAGATTGAGAAAGCCAGTTATGAGGATAACTTTTACATATCTGATTCTCTTTTGAAGAATCCATCAACCAACCATGAACAAGAAACATCTCCAGTTGACCATGTCAATAGTATACATGAATTGTTTCAGTTGCACAGTCTAGGCATTGCTTGGCCTCATACTATGTAAAGGGTTATCTGCAACCTCCTATCCTTATATTAATAAGCACACCCGCATGCCATTAGTACTAATTATAATCAACTCGTCTCCCATCTTCCATGTCAATCAATAATGTATCAGAGCATCAGGGTCAGAAACCTAAGAAGAGTTGTTCCAAGAGCGGAAGCAGCCATCAACTCCTCTCTCTCTCTCTCTCTTCCCTAAACAGGAGTGTTTTTCTTAAGCAGCAACAGTCTTCTTTCTTGATTCTCTGTTGCATGCTACAGTACCACTACAATATGGTAGTGTAGCACACTGAACAGGATGAAGCAAGCTGCTTACTCTCATCATCCTTGAGGAACATCAACCCCTGATGCTCATTCCCCTTGACCCTAGCGGAGGAAATCCAGCTCCTGTGAGGAGCCTTGCAATTCCCTTCTCCAGCAATGCCGTTGATTCAAATTGCCACCCTCCTTGACGTCTACAAAATACAATAAGGAACCTTTTCCTCCTGAGACTTCTACCAACATTCTCTGCTTCTCCTTCCCCGTACCAAAGCGGTCCTTGGGTGGTATAGGAGCGATCCAGCCCCCCTTGTGAGGAGACATATCTCCTCCCATCTCCAGCAATGTTGCTGATCCAGATTGTCACCCTCCACACATCTGCAAAATACAACTACGGGGACAAGATTAGGTGGGGTGCCTTAGCTCCATCCCAAAAGCCAGAGGCAAAGTAGCAGCGAGGGAGCACAAGCCGTTCTCCCAGACATGCTACAAGGCACAATGCACGTGCTGCATCATATTAATTCCTATTGCTCATATAGTTGCTGCATATTTTAATATCCTTATGTGGAGAAGGGGCTTCGGTCCTTTCACATCACATCCGCACTACAGGACATCATTGTTGCTCTTTTACCCCTTGTGCTCCAGCGAGTTGAATCCGCAACCTGCACTATGACCAGCAGCTGAGCTAGTTGTTAAGTGCATACTAGATCTTACTGTTGTATCCATGGAACAGGACGTTGACTTTGATAGGTGTGGCAGTGGAAGTTTATGGAAACTTCAAGGAACTTGTTGAGTAAAATTCCGATGTCGTATAGGCAACAAAGTAGTGATATTGTAAGGCAATTCAAACATAAAATGTCGAATTTCGTTGAATAATATATTCATACATATTCACCAACATGAAATGCGTAAAAGTCACATTTGTCTAGTATATATAGGTCCTCTATCTACAGAAATATAGTAAAAATAACGTCAGATTAACAAAAACACGAAGTTCATTTTTTAAAAAAGAAATGAAATGTTATCAGGCCTACACCAAATCTTGTGGTAGATCTAGTAGACGGATGGATTTACTACTCTTTGGGTAAAAACATATGAAAATGGTCATGTCAAGGTCCAGAGCAACAAATACAACTATTGTGTGAAGCAACGACAATTACAACTATCATTGACAAAATGAAATTTCGAACTAGGCTGGGCTGTTGTCGTCAATAACAAGGCTAAAGTTATTGACACATGTCGACAAGTAGGTGAAAAAATGGAGCATGGAAGTTTGCCAAGTTTTTGATATCGACAGCCGTAGTACTCCATTCCGTTTCGGTTATGGTTGAGAAGAAGGAACGTGTTGCTATCTATCATTAGCCAATCCTTACCCTTCAAAGTCAAAACATCACCAACCAACCGAACAATGAGAACTATAATCAATGGAATCGGAATGTCAGAATCTTCTTTAAGGGATAAGGGAAGTAAAAACAACAGGTCATGTTGATGATTATTTAGTATACTGAGGACAACAAAATGCCAACCTCCTAGCCATGATGTGAAATTCTATGGAACCTCGCTTCGGTATGGTAAATCACTTCAAACTTGTAAGAATATTAGGGATCATCTGTGTCTAAAAAACTCAATAACATCTCCCACGTGTACAATACAACCATGGTGATGTCCGAGTTTCTACATGATGACAGGTCCATGACTCAGTCCTCTGCTACAAAACTTCTGAAGCAGCGAGATCAAATGGCAATCATCAGGTTCTTAGCCGATGTTCACAAATGAATATGAGGTTTAAAATCAAATTCTGTCAAGAGAAAAATTCCCATGTCTTATAGAGGTGCATCAATAGGTATCGTGTGCTTTTCTCAAGCAAGACACCCCTAGTTCGAATCCTTCTGCTACTGGTTGCTCTGTCATGGTCACTCAAACTCAATCTTCTGTAACGTACATGCAAAATGTGGAGGTAGAGGTAGATATACTAATGTTTGAGGTACAACTTGGCAAATGGACTCATTGTCAAAGGAAGTGCCACTTCAAGAAGACCTACTCAAGCTTCACAAGTTTTCAACCAAATCTATTGTGATTGTTGCTTCTACTGAAGATTTGCACGAGGCTACACATCAAGTCCCTTAACCGACGAAGACTTTACCCAACTTCTATGATTCTAGAACTCTCAACAAGCCTCTTCTTCATTGAAAGTTTACTTCAAAAATTTGCTATACCTATCAATTATCTCTCGTGGACTTCTTGTACAAGTTTATCTTTCTGGGTTCGTGATCCAAGTACTAAAAATGAGTAACAAATACACCCTATCTTATCTTCATTTTTTCTACCATAACAATCCACTTTTACCTTGTTCGATAGTCAGCAGCAGTGTAGTACTGGAACCATCACCTTTACCGAACACTAAACTCACATATGCCTTGTATATTCCCAAATTTCCACTTAACCTTTGTTTCCAGTAGTATTTTTACTAGCTTTCTCAAAACCATCCATCACATTCAATCCTCATTGTTGAGTAATATAGGATTTAAGGAGGCAATGAAGATTGGTGGCAAGAAAGAACGTACATGTCTACTATCTCAACGAATCTCCGAAGGTGATCAGGTATCTATGGGTTTTAAATCCAAAGTCCTCTAATTTGAAAGCTTTCAATTGTGAGTCGTGTCAGTTGGGTTAGCACTGTCAGTCCACTTTTAGGACTAGGAACTAGATGAATGTTGAGTCTAATCTTCATATTGTCACTCTCACATTCTAGGACCAAGATGGTTCTGCCAAATTGGAAAATAATAATTTGGCATACTTATAGCCGATTTTTCCAAAGTCACATGGTACCAAATTCAGATCCTCTACATTGATAATCCCAAATAATGTTCCTGCCATACATCCGCTTAGTTCCTATCCACCAAAGGCATCATCGATTATCCTCGTGTCCTCACACCCCTCAGCAAAATTGTGAGATTGGAAGGAAATAACAGCATATCACTGAGACCGCAAGATCCATTCTTGTACACATTAATATTCCTAAAACTTATCTGGTTGATGCCTTTCTCACAACTACATATATCATCCATTGAATACCATCCACTGTCATGCACAATCATTCCCAATTATGTTTCCTACATCCAAGCAACCATTTAATAGTGCTCAATCGAACAAGGCCATTGGGTGTGCTAGTATTGTCCTTAGTTGTGGAGTTAGTCTGGACAAGTTAGGTCTAAAGGCAGCGAAATGTATCTTTTTGGGGTAATCCACAGGGGCTCCTATATGTGTCTGAGAGACATTTGAAATATTTTAGTAGGGAGTTCAATGCCATATTTAATGGTGAAACTAACGAATTAAGTCATGATATTTGCAAGAGCATATTTGGACTTAAAGAGACATACCATGCAAAGAAATTGTCAATTAGGTCCACTAAGGAGCATAGTCACAAATTCGGTATTCGGGATACGTTCGATCAAGCTGAAAAATTCGGGATTCGGGAGTTATGCGGGAAATTCGAGTAAAAAGCGGTCAACGTACGTTAAAAATACGGTCAATGATTCGGGAAAAATTCGGCAAAAGATCGGAGGATTCATAATATATATGTGTGTGTGTGTGTGTGTGTGTGTGTGTGTGTGTGTGTGTGTGTGTGTGTATTGAACATATATATAACACAATACATATAGTGCACGATATATAAGTAGTTAAGTACATATATATACATATGTTGCAACATATATAACGCATACATACATACATGATACATACATATATATATGTGTGTGTGTTTATTTACATATACAAACACGCATATATATATATATATATATATATATATAAAGTAGAAAACGGGAAGAAAGCGTCAAATTCGTGAATAATACGGGAATAAAACATAATATATTGTGACTATGCTCAAATTGGGAATTATTCATCTGTTTGATATGTGATACGTCTAGGGAAAAAATCATGTTTTAAACGTGACTTTTTCAAAAAGTCGGAGTATATTGTGACAATGCTAAGGAGTAACAAATTATTGTTTAGGGTGAATATGAATATTATTATTACTATTATTATTATACAACTGTGTTTACAATATTAAAATATATATTATGTTTATTAGACATGCATTTGTGATTTTATACATATTGATGGACTAAAATTGAAGTCCATATTTGTTTGGCCCAAATTCATTGGTTGGGCCCATATACAAATAAAAAAGAATACTACAGCCTAAACTTGCATGCACCCAGCCCACTCACAAGCCTAGTGACTCTCTCTCTCTCACTCCCCCATAACATTTCCCCCGCAACCCCACTTCTTCCTCTTCACTCTCTCCCTCTATGATAACCATGTCCACCTCCACAACTACAAAGAGAAGAAGGTGTTGTTGACCTAGAGGTTATACATTGTCCATATTTTGATAATGACTTAACCATTCCATTCATATGTATCTAATATGTGTATTCAAGATTGATTTCAGGTGTTATGTACATAAAAAGGATCAAATTACACAAGCCCTAGCTTGTCAAAGTTCAAGTCAAAAGCAATGCAAGTGTGTTAATAAGGAAATCCATGTAAATGACCTTAGAAGAATTTTATAATCACTTGTATTGATGATATGACTTGTAACTAAGATGAGAAAATTATGTGGGACACTTAGTACCAAGTTTTAATCACTTTTTAAGCACTTTAGAAAACCGATCACAGGTTGTTGATCGGTCGAGTTACAATCTCGACCGATCCACTGGATCCATTTTCTGGAGAGCATCGGTCGAGTTGTGCATTCACAGAACTCGACCGATCGGGTTACTGACCAAATGCTATTTTCATTGGTCGGTCGAGTTTCCTCAGGAAAAACTCGACCGATGGTTTGAAAATTGGGTTTGTCTTTTACCCAATCGATCGAGTTACCTTTATTGAATCTCGACCGAATGTATTGTACGGAAAACGCAGAAAAAGTGATTCTAACCGTTAGTGACTTGTTTGGACGAAAATAGATCTGTTGCCTTGTGCAAAAACGGCTATAATCCGGCCCTAAGTGTTCCCCAACTCAAAGGGGCACCCCCAGCTATAAATAGAACCACTTGGAGTTCATTCCAAGGTTGCTCATTCATTGCATAGCTTGGTTCTTGCTTAGTTGAGAGTGTTGCACCCCTTTAAGCCCCCTTCTCTCTCTACCTTAAAGTCAAATCCATGAGTATGAGTGAGTTAGGATCTGTTGTAAAAGAGTTATCCCTTGTTTTCATGTAAAGCTCTCCACCTCCATCTTCCTACCCCCTTTCCTTATTGAAGAAAAGGCTTGAAGACCTTCTCCGAGTGAAGGAGGAGTTGTTGTTCTTCAAGGTTGAAGAAAGCATGGTGATCCAGATCTCCGAGTGAAGGATATAGGCAAGGCGGACGTTCAAGAAGGATAGGTAATTCCTGGAAGGCCAAAGACTTGAAGATGGAGTGGGTAAGTCCTTGTTGAAGGCTGAAGACTCCCTGGTTCAAGTGGGTAAGTTCCTTCGGTAAGTTGAAGATCCTTGCTTGAGGTATTAAGTCCTTGGATGAATGTGATTTTGCCTTGTAATCTTATGAATGAATATAAGAGCATCAAGATTGCAAAGTCTTAGAGATTAACCTCCTCTAGGTAGTGGACTGACTCACTTCTAGTTTGAAGTGTGGAACCACTCTAAACCACTTTGTCCAAGTGTATGCTATCCTTGTCTCTCACCCTTGCTATGATTGTTAGTTAGGACTTCAAATTGATTGTATGCTTAAGTTTCTGCACTTAATATAATTTGAAGGTCTAATTCGTTTTGTGAGATTTGTGAAGCTCTATTCACCCCCCTCTAGAGCCCTTGATCCAACAAGTGGTATCAGAGTTGGTCTTCTCCAAGCTACTTCCACAAGTAGGAGAAGATGGGCGATTTAGCACTTGGATCTCTCAACTTGGAGGGAAGCTTCTCCATGCAACCTCCGGTCTTCGACGGCACCAACTTCCTCTATTGGAAGAGAAGAATGCAGTTCTACCTCCAAGGAGTAAACTACGAGATGTGGAAGGTGGTGCACCTAAAGTATGAAGATCCAAAAGGGAAAATCTCCACATGGACGGAAGCCCAAATGAAGCAAGCTCAGCTCAATGCCAAAGCCGTGAGCATCATCAATGCAGCCCTCACCCCATCCGAGTTCAACCGGATCTCCTCATGGAACACCGCACATGAAATTTGAAACAAGCTATGTGTCACCTATGAGGGAACGGAACAAGTGAAAGAAGCAAAGATCTACATGCTTGGTGGTCTACTTGAGAACTTCAAGATGGCAAGAATGAAAGAGTGACGGACATGTACACAAGGCTCACTGTCATCATCAATGGATTGGCAGCCCTTGGTAGTGTGATGGACAAAGGCACAGTCAACTTAAAGATCTTGAGATCTCTTCCCAAGAGATGGAAGCCCAAGGTGACATCCATTGAAAATGTGTACAAGCTTAGTGAATTGTCAACCGAGGAGCTAGTTGGCAACCTTTAAGCTCATGAGCCAAGGCTTGATAAGTAAGAAGAAGAAGAAAAGAGAGAAGAGAAGGAGTCCAAGAAGATCGGCACAGCCTTCAAAGCTCAAATTGAAGAGATGGTTCGGCAGCAACAACTTGCACTCAAGTCCCCTACTCCTTCCTCAAGTGAAGATGAAGGCCCAAATGAGCATGAAACTAACTACTCTAAGGGCAAGCACTTCAAAGAGAAGTCTTCTTCATCTACTCCTAGGTGTTATGAATGTGGCCAAAAAGGTCATTACAAGAGTGACTGCCCCAAGGCCAAGAAGAGCCATCACAAGAGCAGCCACAAGAAGGACAAGGAGTATAAGAAGGAAGGCAAATACAAGAGAAAGGAGAAGAAAGAAAGAAGAAGTAAAGATGCAGCTCATGCAGCTTGGGAGTCTTCCTCAAGTTCTTCTAGCTCCAAAGATGGAGAATGTCACCTTGCTCTCATGGCCTCTACAAGTGATGATGTAGGTGAGGTAAGTGAGGCAAGTGAAGTCAATTTGCATGAGTTGTCTAAAGAAACTCTTATTGATATGCTTAATGCCTGCCGGTCATCTTTTACTAAATGCAAAGCTTTAAAAAAAAGGTTTAGATGATCTTTATGCTAAGATTGAGATTCTTGATCAAAATGAAAAGCTATATCTTGATAGTATTGATACTTTGCAAAGGCAGTTTCTTGATCTTGAGCTCCAATACAATGGAGTTGAAGTTGAGAATGGTGTCTACCTTAAGACCATTGCTACTCTTAAGGAAGAAAACCAAAAATGCCAAGATGAGATTGATGTTCTTAAAACTGAAAATGTAGAACTTAACCTCATTGATGAAGCTAGGAAGCAAAAAACTCATGCTTATCAAAAAGAAATTCTTTTGTTTAAATCTGAAAATGCTAAGTTGCTTGCTCAAGTTAATGATCTATCCTCTAGACCTATTTTGCAAAGTAATGAGGTAGCTAGCACTGCTCTAGAATGTGATTCTTTTCATACTAAAGCCCTCTGTTTAGAGGCCGGCCTGTTGCATGCTAGAGATGATCTTGCTAGCTTATCTTCTACTGTCATTAATCTTAGTGATGATAATGCTAAATTAAGAGCTTCTTTACAAAAGTTTCTTACGGGAAAAAAATCCCTTAATCCTGTCTTAGAACACTCTACCAAACAAATTGGTACTAGTGGTTTAGGATATGATGGGACTGCTCCTAAGGGTAAGAATAAGAACAAGAGTAAGGGTAAGAAGAAGAGTGTGGAACCTCCTTTCTTCCATGAAGAAACTTCCGGCTCTAAGAACCCAATGGTATGTGCTCATTGTAAATGTGATGATCATTACTCTACTTATTGTCCTTACAAGCCAAAGGGGACCAACCCAAAGATGAAATGGGTCCCCAAGCTAACCCTGGATCCCAAAGTTTGAGTTGGGCACCGACATCCTTCTTTCATGCAGGTTAAAAGGTGGATTGTTGAAAGTGGTTGCTCAAAGCATATGACATGTGAAATCAGCCATTTCAACAAATTCATGAAGAAGAAAGGAGGATCGGTGACCTTCGGGGACAACAAAAAGGGTAAGGTAATAGGTGAGGGTGATGTAGGCAACGAGCTTTGTATTAAAAATGTTTTGCTTGTTGATGGTCTACATCACAATTTGATAAGTGTAAGCCAACTTTGTGATAATGGTTATCTTGTTCTATTTACTTCTTTAGAATGTTTGCTTCTAGATTCCCTCACTTACAATGTCATATATAAGGGAACTAGAAATGATAATCTATATGTTATTATGCTTGATGCTCTAAAGCCTGTACTTGATAGATGCTTAGTTGTGGATAAAAATGATATTTCTCTTTGGCATCGTCGATTGGGTCATGTGAATATGCATCAAATGAAGAAATTGAGCAAAAAGGAATTGGTT
The DNA here is from genome assembly GCA_963693085.1 of Alisma plantago-aquatica. Classification (NCBI taxonomy): domain Eukaryota; kingdom Viridiplantae; phylum Streptophyta; class Magnoliopsida; order Alismatales; family Alismataceae; genus Alisma; species Alisma plantago-aquatica. The sequence goes on along the minus strand of OY856411.1, from coordinate 1,192,315,771 downwards.
GGAGGACTTTCCTAAATTGGATTTTGAAAAGGATGAAGAATGCCAACCTTGCACACAAGGAAAGCAAACCAAGTCCTTTAAATCCAAAGGAGTCCTTAGTAGCAAAAGAGCTCTTGAGCTTCTTCATATTGATCTATTCGGACCTATGAGAACTCAAACGCTTCGTAGTTCCAAGTATTGTCTTGTGATTGTCGATGATTTCTCTCGCTACACTTGGACATTCTTTCTCGTCTCTAAAAGTAATACTCTAGATGTTTTCTCGAGCTTTTGTAAACGAGTTGAAAATGAAGCTTCTTGCCGGATTGTTTCTATCCGTAGTGACCATGAGGGAGAGTTTGAAATGATCTTTTTGAGCGCTTTTGCGAAAAATCTGGTTACTCGCACAATTTCTTTTCTCCTCGTACACCTCAACAAAATGGGGTAGTAGAGAAAAGAATAGGTCGCTACAGGAGATGGCTAGGACCATGCTTCTACAATATGACATTCCTAAGAAGTTTTGGGCTGAAGCTGTTAGCACCTCATGTTTTGTGCAGAACCGAGTTTGTACGCATCCATCTTTGAAGAAAACCCCCTATGAGTTATGGCGTGGTAGAAAGCCATCCATCGACTTCTTTCACGTTTTCGAATATCCTTGTTTTGTTTTGATCACGAAGGATTCTCTCGACAAGTTTGACCTGAAATCGTACAAGGCTTTCTTCCTAGGCTATAGCACTACAAGCAGGGCTTATAGGGTTTTCAATATTGAACTGTCTAAAATTGAAGAATCCATTAATATCAAATTTATTGAATATAACCCTGCTATTGGAAAAAATGTTGTTGATAATGATGTTGCAGATGACTTAATTCCAATCTTAAAAGACCTCAACATCGACAACAAAGGTAAGCAGGTGGTTGAAGCAGAAGATGAAGAGAAGAAGGATCCCACTCCTCGTTTCGTAAAGAATCATCCTAAAGAGCTAATCATTGGTAATCCATTTGACAGGGTGAAGACACGAGCTGCCTACAACAAAGAACAAGCAGACAGTGCCTTCATCTCACAGCTGGAGCCAAAGAACATCAAGGAAGCTCTTGGAGATGACGAGTGGATCCTAGCCATGCAGGAGGAACTAGAACAGTTCGAGAAGAACCGAGTGTGGACTCTAGTGCCAAGACCAAGTGACAGAAAAACCATTAGCACCAAATGGGTCTACCGCAACAAGCTTAACGAAAATGGCAAGCAAACCAAAGATGGAAACTTCATCAATCGAGGCAAGTACACCAATGAGCTACTCAAACGCTTTGGAATGGAGAACATGAAGCCGATGGACACACCCATGTCCAACACCGCCAAACTTGATAGAGATGAAGAAGGCGAGAAGGTAGATGAGAAGCTCTATAGAGGTATGATTGGAAGTTTACTTAACTGTCTCTAGACCTGACATATTGTTTAGTGTTGGCTTATGTGTTCGCTTTCAATGAAGTCCTAGGAAATCACATCTTAATGTTGTTAAGAGGATTTTGAGGTACTTAGCCAAAACTCAAAACTTTGGTCTATGGTACCCTAAGTCAAGGGACTTTACTCTTATAGCATATAGTGATGTTGATTACGCGGGCTGTTTGGTTGATAGAAAGTGCACAAGTGGCACTTGCTTTCTCCTAGGACCATGCTTGGTGTCTTGGTTTTCCATGAAACAGAGCACCGTGGCGTTATCAACTACCGAGGCTGAGTAAATTGCAGCCAGAAGTTGTTGTGCCCAAGGAATGAGGTTTCGGCGAAATTGGCGAAATTTCGCCCCAAAATTTCAATTCCAATGAGATCTGGTACCGAAACGTGTGACTGTGTCGATTTCGATGATTTTGATGAGTTTCGCCAAATTTCGATGATTTTGTTGTTATTGTTGTTATTTGAAGAGGAGCAAAGGGGGATTGGAGTTATTTCACCATTTAGTACTTATACATATGATATACTTATAGTATATCAAAATTTCATTGCATTTCCCTAATATTTGCTATTCAAATTATTAAATACTTATGCAATGCATGCTTTTTTAGTTTCTGCAATGTAGACCACATGTATCCTAGTGGTGGTTTATTAGACAATGAAGGTGCTAGGAAGCCAACCAACCAACAAATAATGATTTAGCTTGGAAACATTGTACTAGTGTTCTTGGAACCAATGAAATGATTGACTATTGAGTCAATATCAACAGCAAACCAAGTAAAATGTGTGGGGATGCCCTACATATCCAATATTTGATATTATAACACAAATTAGTACATGCATGTATATAGCTCATTCTTGCAAAATTACATTACTTATTTGTTTCATTTTCTCATCGAAACCCTTCATCGAAATCCTCAAGAAATAGAACAGTGCCCTTACCTCCCATATGAAGGACCACCCCCCAACCTACCCCTACATAAAATTGTATTGCATAAAACGATGCATTTAGGTGTAGAGATCACGCCTATAAATTTTCATAAATTAATTCGTTCATTTTGGCGTCGAAACGGGCACTGTTGCATCTATCGAAATTTCAAAAAAAAACGATTTCCATGCTGTCGAAACGGCATCGAAATCGGATACATCGTTCTTTGGTTGTGCCCAGGTCCTATGGATGAAGCAAATGCTACAAGACTTTAACATACATTTTGATGTTTCTCCTATCTATTGTGATAATACTAGTGCAATCAATCTTTCTTATAATCCTATATTGCATAGTAGAGCTAAACATATAGAGGTTCGTCATCACTTTCTTCGTGATCACATTGCCAAAAAGGATATTTATATCACGCATGTGGACACGGAAAATCAGTTGGCGGACATTTTCACCAAACCTCTAGCTAGAGAGCAATTTAACTTCATTAGATCTAAACTGCTCATAATTGCTTCAGATGATATTGGCATGTTATCTAGCTAGTTGTTTTTATCCTATATGTCTTGCTCATGCTTATATCACCTTGCTTGCCTAAAATTGCTAAAATTTGCTTGTTAACATGCTTAATTTCGCTTGTTTTTGGGCATTTCTCGAATTTTGGGTTTTTATCGCTAAATAGTACTCAATGATGAGTGATATGTGCCTAAGTATGTTCAACATACATAATAGACTTGAAAAATAAATTTAATTAGCATTCATATGGCTAGAAACTGAGTTTGATGGTTTTAGGTCAGGTTGACCATCGTCGAATTTCCCCCAGGACAAACTTGACCGATCTGTGGCCGAGAGTTGTTCTGAAATGGACCAATCGGTCGAGTTTTAGACTCTCAGAACTTGACCGATCAGCGGGCTGAAGCCAACTTAAGTTGGGTTCGGCCGACTATTCTCCCTTTCAACTAGAGAATAGCCGACTGATTCCCCTTCTTCTAGCCTTAAGCTCTCAACCCCAACCCTTACCTTCCCTATCCTAGCCCTTTTCCGACCTAATAGGCTGCCTTAGACCTTCCCTCTTGCTCAACCTTGGTAGGTGAACGGTTTTGGTGGTTTGTTTCGTGCGTTTGCTCTCTTCTTCTCCTTCTTTTCGCCTTAATGGCTTCTCATAGAAGAAAGAAACCCGCCCCTAGCAATGCTCCATCATCCTCTTCGTCATCTCGCTTGGTTCCTTTTGATGACACCTCCTTTGTCTCAATAGAGGTTGTAAATAGGTATAAGGACCTTCTTCCTAGGAGTCCTTTTCCGTTTAGAGCCTTGTTTGAGCCTAGCCCTAGGCGCCAAACTATCATAGACCAAGTGGCGAGGTTGCTAGTCGTTCATCACCTATCAGCCCTGGTTGTCGAGAGTGACTGCTTTCGTAATTCTATGACTAGCACAAAAGCAGTTCACGAATTCTACGCTAACTTGCGTTGGAATTACGACACCCTTGTACCCTCGCCGAATACTCAAGTGATCTTTACATCCATGATCGCCAGGAAGAGATTTCAAATCTCTGAAGATATCCTCAATGTCTTCTTTTCTGGAGATGACGAGAATGACACCTGGCGTAAGGATTACGGGGAGTATTTCGACCTTTTGGATCTTGAGGGTTTCTACAAGCAGAATGAGATCACTCTTACTGATATCCATCGCTACCTGAAGAAACCCGATGTTCCTTACAAGAAGAAGAGCACCCTACCCTCCTCCTCCCTTGATCTCAGAAAGCGTATATTAGCCCTAGTGGTCAACTGCAACATCCATCCCAAGAAAAATCAAACGGATATTGTAGAGAACACTGCGGTCATAATGTATTGCATTCTTGAGAATATCGGAGTTAAATGGTCAAGATACATTCTCCACCTTATAACCTGAACACCTGCGGCACCCATCCACCTTATCCAGTCCTGATTTGTGGTTTGTTTCAATTCGCCACTGAGAAATCACTCTTTTCTAACTTCCATTACAAGCTTGCCAGGAAAGGTGTGTGTATCAGTGAGACCACAATTCAGAAGTCTGTGTCTGTCTTTGCCTCCACCACACCCGGTGCTTCACCCTCAGCCTCTGCCTCTACTGCCCCTGCCTCCTCTACCCGTACTCCACCTCCTCAGCCCCCTCGACCTAGCCATGCCTCGTTTCGTGTGTCTAATAAAACCCTCATGTGCTACATGATGCACCAACAGGCATACAACCTCTAGGTTCAGGAGCACATGCACCAGGATTTATGTTCAATCATGACAAACATGAACATATCTTGTGCACACCCCTACCCCACCTACCAGCCTTTCCCCGGTAGTGATTATGCTTCTTATGCATATCATCATTACTACCCTACCCCCGAGCCTTCCGCTGCTGCTCCCACACTCTCTGTTCATGGTGGTTCTGCTCCCGCTTACCTGTTGTTGATGGTGGTTCTGCTCCCGCTTACCTGTTGTTTCCTGCTAGCCCCTTGGCCACCCTACTTGCCAGTCTTAGCAATTCTGCTCCCTCCTTCCCTCAGGCCAATGAGCTCTATGCTCTTGGTATGACTTGGGATGAGCAGAATGCTCGTTGGCCCGGTCGTGGTTTTGGTCCTCCTATGGACGAGGAGATGCCTGACCAAGCTGATGTTGAGACTGCTGCTGCTGACGACGATGATGGTGATGGTGAGGATGCTTCTGATGATGGTGATGGCTCTGGTGAGGATGCTTCTGATGATGATGCCACTATTGCTACTGCACCTTCAGATGGAGACGAGGACTACGAGCCTGGAGTTGATGATGATGATGATGTTGTGGACATAGATAGTCTAGATGTTTAGTTGTTTCTCAGTTTTTAGTCTAGTTTGTTGATCATATATATCTTTCTAGGCTATTTTGTATTAGAAACATCTGGGCACATTATCTGAGATGTACTATTTTATCTTCAATTTTTCATCACTTCTTGTTTGTAGCTGCTTTTATGAGAACATGGTTCTGAGTTGTAATCTATATTATGTGCACTCTTGCTCTTTAATCAGTTATATCCTATGAGTTGGTGTCATATTTCACCATATTTTGTTTATGACTTAGCTTGTGTGTTTCTTTCGTCTCTGGTTGATATATATGATATGAGATTGCTATTTTTGCACCATATTATCTACTTGATTGTGTTTGGAGAAGACCTGATTATATGCTCTTCTACCCCCCCTCATTTTTTGATAATGTCAAAAGGGGGAGAGAACTTCAATGTCTTAAAACTCAATTATATTGTTATTCTTTGTCATACTGTTATTTATTGCTTATGAGATCATTTTTCTTGTTCATTATATGATTTATCATGTGACTTGCAAAGGACCATATAGTACATATATGTTGCAATTGCTTTGTGTAGACAGACTACCAGCACTAAGACCCCGGCCGATGGGTTCAGGAAAAAAGCAAGCACTTCAACTATGCAGGTTAAAGTAAGCATAGATTGAGGGGGAGCAATTCACATTGTTCAAATCTTGAATCCCCGTAATTCACAAGGCAAAGGTATAATTTCTATATCCTTTTCAATATGTTTGAGGAATGGTTTGTCATTGTCAAAAAGGGGGAGAATGTTGACCTAGAGGGTATACATTGTCCATATTTTGACAATGACTTAACCATTCTATTCATATGTATCTAATATGTGTATTCAAGATTGATTTCAGGTGTTAGGTACATGAAAAGGATCAAATTACACAAGCCCTAGCTTGTCGAACCATATTCATTAAAGGAAAAAGAATTCTCCACAAGGAACGTAATTTGAAGCAAGATACATGTTTAACAGCAAGATCCTTAACTAGATGGCTATATTTTTAGTTGTAAAAGTTTAGCTTGTCAAAAAAAAAAATATCGCTGGGAAAAGGTTACTTAGAAGTAAGAAAGAAAAATAGTTGGTGAAAAAGTGATACTCATTGACAGGAAAATCTTGGGAGGAAAATAAAGGGAAGCAAGACAATGGAGAAATTTACTTTGCACGTGTAACTAGAAAATTTTGTGGAAAATTGAGTTTTGTGGTAGAAACTTTCTTCTCCATTCCCCATGCTTTTTCATGGGGCGGAAGACTAAATTTCCTCATGAAAATTTCTCCTTCCCATCACCATGCTCACCAAACAACACTTATAATTTCTCTAGCATTCCTCGCCCCATGATTCACCATGTACCAAACACAACTTTATTTTGAGTTTAGCAAAAACTATGGGCTATCCAAACAATTAATGTCCGATTAAAACTGTAAAATGAAATATCTTCAAGATGAATAGATGGAGAAACATCTAGATTTCACTATCATTAACAAGAAACTCAACCAAAAGCATGGTCGGAATTGATGGCTATGAGAAATATTTTGGAAGTCAACACCCCAAGGGCAGTTTAGTAGGCTTTAATGTTCTCAAGTATGGTATATGAATGTTAGCTTAAGCGACCGCTTAAGCGCTCGCCGGCCCCAACCGCCTTTATTTGGACAATAGGTGGCAATTTGGGCGCCCTTAATTTAAGTGCCCACGTTTTCCCCTCCCAACAGGCCATTGAAGTCAACTTTTAGACACCCACCTAAGACCGCCTAGTGTAAGCGAGCAGTTAGGCCAATACTATTTCTTCAGCATATGTAAATGATACTTCCATTTGTACTAATAGGTATTTATATACTAGCATATACTACTGCGACAACAAGTAATACTCCTATATAATATATTGAAATACTATTTATATAGTATGTATTTCTATTGTATAATAAGCAATATCTACTGTTCGAGAATATATATGGTATTGTACAATACTACAATATTATGTATTAGTAGTATAGTATTGTATATTTACCCTATCATCTACTACTGTCACATCATATGTCTACAACATAGTAACAAAAGCCTCCGAATTTTATGAAAAATTGGTACTTTTTTGGGATTCAATAGGCTCCCAAATGCTCATCGCAATTAATACACTAGTCGCTGATTTTTAGTGACTTTCACGATTTTTCCCGCTTTTTCACGATTTATACGACTTTTCACGATCTTTGTCTTTTAAGTTGCTTGCTAATTTTCTACCAAACCATGGACACAGAACTCCTGATATATATTAAACCTCCAACTCCATACTCTCCCAACAATCCATTGTTATTGTTCAACTATTCTTTAATTTTTTTCCTACTTTTTCACTGAATCAGATTGTATGTACAGTGACCTTAATAGTTACATGTGTATCTAATATGTATATATATACATACACACACACGCACTCATATATATATATAGGTTGTCAAGGCGGCTAGGCGGTAGGTTTCAGCCTATGGGTGCCTAGGCTTTTCTGGGCATTTTTGTTTTTTGGTTTATTTTAAGTTACGTATTTATTTATTTATACACATGATACTACATGCATTTTGCAACTATTTGCTCATTAAATGTTGTCTTATGCCTAACTTCTATAGATAATTGTTGGGACGATTAGAGGAAGGAGAATTAAGAGGATGAATACCAACAGGAGGAAGATATGTAGGAACTCTAGGAGAAAAAAACAGGAAAAAAGATAGCAAAATGCAAATGGCTTGTAGAAAGAAGTCAGAAAATGAAACGCACAACCGCTGTAGAGGATATTTGAAGGAAGAAGTTAGATAAACAAAAAGAATCAGCTGTAAAGCAGTTGTTGTAGGAGACCCGGGGACGAAGAAGAGATAAAAAAAATTTAAACTTAGTTATCAAGGCGCCCGCCTAGGCACCCTAGGCGCTAGGCAAGGCGCCCCCAAACTAGGCGCCCAGCCTATTATGTGCATTATGTGGCCGTCTAAGGCATTTTTAAGCCCAAATTAAGCCATTTAAAGAATAAATTAGCATGAATCAAGTCTGGATTTGGTCAAATTAGATCGCACTGAGCCAAATTATGGTTGGAATAGGTCTGATTTAAGGCAAAATCAGGTCAAATTTTGGAAAATTAGGGGAAAACATGTCTGATTTGGGCCAAATTGATAAGTCATCATAGCTTGTTTGTTAAAAAAAAGTTACTTCCTCGTATCTTTGTTGTTCTTGCTTCTTTTTCTTTTCTTTTTTATCCTTTCTCCTGCATTTTATTCCTAAATCCTACTGCTGTGTTTTTTTTTATTTCTTCCTCCTATATCCCCTCCTCCTAAATCCTACTACTGCTGTTTTTTTTTTAATTCTGTTTTCTCCTGATCCTCTTTTACATCACCTATGCTTCGTAATTTTGCTGATGTTGTACTTTCTGTTTTCCTCTTTTACATCACCTGTTCCTCGTGATGTTGCTGCTGTTGTTGATATTTCTTTTCTTTTATTTGCCATCCTCCATTTCCTCTCTATTAAGTTACAACCTCTTCCACCCTTTTTTTCCTGTTTTCTTTTATATCTGTTCTACATCTCCTGCTCCAATTGTTGTTGCAGACTTGTTGATATTACTCCCCTTTTTTCTTCCTACTCCCATCTCCTGCTACTGCTTTCATAGCCTCATTCTGTCCTCTTTTTATGTTTCCCTATATGGTATTATATGTAGTATATATTATAATAAGAAACAAATTACCATATTGAAAAAAATATACAAAAACGAAAAACGCCCAGAACAGCCTAGGCGCCCCTTGGGGCATGCTGACCGCCTAGCCGCCTTGACAACTATGATTTTAAAACATACATGCAAACAGCACTAGCTGTTGGAGATGTAGGAGCAATAGTCGTCAGAAAAAATGGAAGAAAACATGCAAACAGAAGTAGTACCAGTAGTGTAGTAGATGTAGAAGGAGATGTTGTACAAGTGTGGAATTCTGAAATAAGTAACATAGAGATAGCAGTAAGAGGGAACATAGGAGGAATTCACTAAAAATTAAGAAGCAACAGTAGCACGAAAGGCAGGAGCAATTGTCAGAAAACGAAAAGAAAAGGAGCTAGAATAGGAGACACAAGAGGAAGTACAACAAATATAAAGAAACAGTAGTATAAGGACTGACCTGTTTGCAGCAGTTGCAGCAAAAGCGCCTAGGCTGTCCGCCTTGACCGCCTAGTTTGCCCAGCTAACCTATGATCTCTAGGCGTCTAGATTTGAGAGACATGTGGAGCGCCTAGGATGCCTAGGCGGCGCCTTGATAACTATGATATATATATATATATATATATATGGGCCCATCTTTAATACCCGTCCCCTGTTTCGGTTACTTTTTTTTGAGTTTCTTACTTTTGACATGTAGAGGGTTACTTTACCTTGCAAACTGTTACTTTTCATGCATAGATAGTTACATTTGCAACAGCAGATTCAAAAATACGATTATATATATATATATATATATATATATATATATATATATATATTGTGTATTCTACTCAGATTTACACTTTTAGTCGTATAGTTACTTTATTATCATCATAGTTGCTTTTTTGTCCAGCGAGTTACTTTCCGAACCATATATTTACTTTTTTGGCTGACGGGTAGCGAACTCCAGGCTACCCACGTGGGTATTGAATGAACGTCATATATATAATATATAATATATAATATAATATATATATATATATATGAGTGTGTGTGTGTCTGTATATATATGTAAATATGTATATATGTGTATATGTATGTATATATAATTGTGTGTATATATATAACCAACTTATTCTCGATTATTTCCAAATAGTTGACTGAAATTTTCACAATTTTTTCTGAATTCCCGCCAGTCTAAAAATTGCCGAATCACGAGTTTGTCACTATGGTCTACAACCCAAAGTTACAATATTTTACATTATAGCATTATGTAATCTATAACATTTTATGGTATCGTGTACTGCTTTATTGATGTATAATCTAGGTAATTTATTGTAATATTACAAAGTATTCATGTATTGACTGTATTTTGTATTATCTACACTAGTTATGTGATATCACTGTTATAAGGTGCAATATACTGTAATAACTGTGGTTATATTACTACATACTATGTCACCGTAATACCTAATGTCACTGTAATACCTAATGCATATGTATATTACTATGCATCATAGTGATATTATTATCTTGTATAGGAATTAATTTTACACTATAATACGGTTTTAGATAAGCATAAATGTTAAACAGTATGTGATTATATATGCATGTATGTATGTGTGTAGATATGTAGAAAAATATATAGAACTACAGCATTTTTTTTCAAAAAAGTGTCCACTCAAGTGCCCAGCTGGCGCTTAAGTGGCTACAAGATCAGAAGATCTTGTCCACCCACCTCCAGCTTTGTGCTTTATAAAACAATGCCTAAGAGTATATAGAAAAGTTCATATACCCATACCCGAATGTAATCAAGGATTGCTCTGATGCTAACGGTAAATGTACTTATAGTTATACAGGGTAACCTTTGATTTCTCTGTACATATATACAATGATGGACATACCATATAGTTCAAAGTTGAACGACTTGGTAAACAGCCTATCTAATTGTAATTTGTTAGTCTTCACAATTATAAGGTTGGATTCTGAAATTTAATATTGTGACAATGCCACATGCTGTTACTTTGTAGCCTTGTAGGAAAATTCCAATCAGAATAGCACACTAGTCATCAAATCTGAACTCACCTTAAACCTAGATTTCATCAACCATGCAACATTAAAACTGGGTCTGCAATCAAGAGGAAGTGCCTCCTTCGGAGACTCTACTATGGCATTGAGTGTGTGGCCAGAAAAATATTCTGTATATTCAACCTGCAGCATTGACAAGAGATTAAAACTGACGTGCAACTTTAGCAAGGATGAATACAAACTGCTGGTCCAAATTAAAGAGAAACAGATTATAGCAAGCTGAAGAATAAAATTACCAAGGTCGACCACATTCAACAAGCAAATGGGGTGTATAACTAGTTGAAACTGCTATTCACACATTACAATGAGAGCTGAACTTTTACCACCATCAATTGGAAGTGATCTTGAACAATCACACAAACAGAAGAGATCTACCTCTGTGTTCTACATTTCTTCTTTTCTAATTAAATTGGAAATTATCATTTAAAAAGATGATTTTAAATAGTAACAATATATTGATTAATGGCTTTATTACTGGATAACATAATAAAGATAGAGGAACTACTGAAAAGATATTTACCACTCTTTTTTATTTTTCTTCTTTTCTAACGGAATTGGAACCTACATCTCAAAAAAGTGGTTTTTAATAATAACAAATTATCGAAAAATGATGAAGCCTTCAGAAACCACATGATAACGACATACAGAACCATAACACTATGACTAGACATAATTTTCCTCCCTATGAAACAGGAATAACAAAACGATCAGTTTACCATTGAGAATGCATACATTACCTATAAGATCATTTTCTTGCTCATATCAAGTACAAGCATTGATATAGGAAGATCGCAGTTTGTAATATCGTAACTATTGATGCACAAATTGCTAAATCAGGTTGTGAACAACTTAGAAGATAGTACTGGTTAGCATTTTATTTGTATGATATATTTGTGAAGATTGTAGCCAAATTGATTACCTCCTTATAAGGCGGGAGGATCGTAAAGTATGCAAGGACTATAAAGTGATTCCTGGCAAAGAACTCACGACACAACATAGGTTGGTGGTTTTGGATATTAACATGAAGATCAATAAAGGCAAGCATAACAAAAATTAAGATGGTAGGATCAAGTGGTGGAATCTTAAAGGAGAAAAGAAATTGAGCTTTCATGATAAACTCATCAAGGAGGGAACTTGGAATTTAGAGTTTGATGTCAACGCTATGTCGCATAACATGAGCTCTTGCATAACAAAAATTGCCGGAGAGGTTTTGGGGGAGTCTAAAGGTTGTGGGCCTCCACAAAAAGAGACTTGGTGGTGGAATGATGAAGTACAAAAGGCTATTAATATGAAAAGGGAGATCTATAGGAGCTTGCCCAAAACTCGAGATGATGTAACGTTCCAGAAATACAAGCAAGCAAAGAAAGAAGCGAAAAAGGTTGTTCAGGAGGCAAGGTCTAGATACTTTGATGATATTTATAAGAAGATGGACACTAGAGAAGGGGAAAAAGATATATATAAAATGACTCGTATAAGAGAAAGGAAAGGAAGAGACTTGAGTCAAGTAAAATGCATCAAGAATGAAGATGGTAGAGTGCCGGTAAAGGACGATGATATCAAGAACCAATGGAGAAATTACTTTCATAAGCTTTTCAATGGAGATACTGTAAATAATGTTAGAGACTCGTGTGACAGGGATACAAGAGATATCATTTACACACGACGAGTTTCACATTTTGAGGTCAAGAATGCTTTGAAAAAGATGAAAATGAGAAAGGCATGCGGACCAGACGGTATTCCCATTGATATATGGAAGAGTATGGGGGATGAAGGAGTTATGTGATTAACTAATTTATTTAACAAGATCATGAAGACAAAGAAGATGTCGGATGAGTGGAGAAATAGTACTATAGTCCCCATCTACAAGAACAAAGGCGATGTTCAGAGCTGCACAAACTACAGAGGTATCAAGTTGATGAGTCACACAATGAAGCTTTGGGAGAGGATTATTGAGCAGAGACTAAGATATATAACGCAGAATATCAAGCAACCAATTTGGTTTCATGCCTGGTAGATCAACAACAGATGTTATTTTTCTGATAAGGAGGCTTATGGAGAAGTATAGGGAAACAAAAAGAGATCTTCACATGGTTTTATCGATTTGGAAAAGGCTTATGATCGAGTACCCAGAGAAGTGTTGTGGATGGTTTTGAGGAAAAAGGGTGTGTCAATCCAATACATTGACTTGATTAAAGACATGTATGATAGCTCTACTGCAAGTGTGAAGACTCTTGGAGGAGAGACACCAACATTTCCCATCACAGTTGGGTTACACCAAGGATCCACACTCAGCCCATATCTGTTCGTTCTTGTTATGGATAAGTTGACAAAGAATGTTCAGGATGAAGTTCTTTGGTGTATGTTATTTGTTGATGATATTGTATTGATTGACAAAACTACAGATGGTTTGAATGATAAAGTTGAACTTTGGAGAAAGGCACTGGAATCAAATGGATTGATAATTAGTAGGAGCAAAACTGAGTATATGCATTGCAATTTCAGCCAATCTCGCAGTGTAATTGGTGGAGCCAAGTTGGACAGGGTGGATATACCAAAATGTGATAAATTTCGTTACTTGGGCTCTATCATTCAAACAGATGGGGATGTCCAATTCTAATGACGTTTTTCATAGGATCACAGCAGGATGGTTGAAATGGAAGAGTGCAACTGGAGTATTATGTGACCAGAAAATCCCTCTCAGACTAAAAAGCAAGTTTTATAAAACTGCTATACGGCCAGCCATGCTCTATGGGAGTGAATGTTGGGCGGTGAAAAAACAAGGACTCAACAAGATGAACGTGGCTGAAATCATGGAACTAAATGTCGTCGACATGGGGCGAAATTTCGCCGATAATGTCGATGTTGACGGTCAGCGACGTCGAATCCATGTAAACATTTTTATTCCACAATATCCTCGACATTTCGTCGAAGTTGTCGACATTTCCCCATATGGCGGCAAAGTTGACCCAAGTCCATATAAAAATTCCACAATGTCCTCAACATTTATCGAAGTCGTCGAAGTTGGCGACATTCTTCTGGTATTTTGTGGAGTTGGCTGTGTGAGGGAGAAAAAGTGTTGGAGCTTGAGGTAAGATGATTTTGATGTTATTTTTTACTATTCTAAGCTAATAGTAATAGACCAACCCTCTCTGCTAAATCTACCATAGATTTACACTATTTCTATGTAGTTTGTTTATTGTCACAAACTTTATATATGGAAGAACTTCGTAGTTCGGAAACGGCTGTATGTAAGCGTGCATTTATCTACATATGTAAGCCTGTATGGATGGCTATATGTAAACATATATTGTGTTTTTTAGCTAGATTTAATGAAATCTGTCGATTTTCATCACAAAACGACTATTTTTAGCTTAATTTTTGTCGAAGTTGCATCGAAGTTTGGTTGTAAAAATCCTCGACATTTCCACAAACTTCCATGTCCACACCTGTCGAAGTTGGCTCGAAGTCGAAGTCCTGTTCCATGGCTGAAATGCGTATGTTGAGATGGATGTGTGGGAAGACAAGAAAAGATCGCTTGAGAAATGACTATATCAGGAATAAAGTGGGGGTTGCGAGCATTGGGGACAAGTTGCGCGAGGGCCGACTCAGATGGTATGGACATGTGCAACGCAGACCGACTAATGCGCATATACGAAGCAATACTATTAAGGCAAGCACAATTAATAGAAGAAGAGGAAGGCCTAAATTAACATGGGAAGAGCTTATAAAGAGAGATTTTGAATCTCTACATCTCAACCAGAATATGACCAATGATAGAGTTGAATGGAAAAGAAGGATCCGTGTAGCCGACCCCAACATAGTTGGGATTGAGGCTTAGTTGATGATGATGATGATATTTATATTTATTTGATTTTATTTCACTCTATCTTTATCTTATCAAGTTATCGTGTTTGAATCGAATACAGGCATTGATCACCTAACGATCACATATCATAGTATCAGCTACGAAGCACGGATACAGATAACGTACGTGGATATGGCAATTTTTGAAAATATAGGATAAGGGTACGGCCTAGATACGTCGACCTTTTTAATGTTTATTTTAAACAAATTTAAAAAATATATCAATTTATGTGAAAAAAATAGGTTAAGAGTTAAGACAACCCAATTTCAGTGTCAAATCCCAATATATTAGGGAGAAGTCTAGAGTTAGGGAGTCACATGGTTTTCGGATGTTGAGGGATCACGTCAATGGGGTGCTCCCTTGGCTGCTAAATGGGCAGGCCTTGGGATGTATTATCTGGTACATGGTAGAGAGTATCTAGGAAGTATTGGTATCAGGTATGTATTCACTATTCAGTACTGGTAAGACACCTATTTTGGAGTATCAGTGCTTCATAGGGGGAGACAAAAGGATGAGGATGCAATCTTTACCTTCAAAGGAGATTAATAGATATCGTCTAGATAGAAATCCAGAATAAACCACAATGGATTTAGTCACCAAAACAAGAGGCACGTTAACCAACAATACTAAATTGAAGCCTTTTAGAGAATGTGGAGGACATCAAAGTGCATGAAACTTGCACCTCCGTAGGGAAAGCATCCACAAGTACCATGTAAAGGTAAATGAACTGGCTTGCAACAAAGAACAGGTAAAAATCCATGATTAAATATGGAAATTCGTTAAAAGGAGAAATCCCAAGAAATAAAGGAGGTAGAAACATATAAGAGAAGTAGGAAGATGGCTTTTAGCAAGGGGAGTGGTGAGTCTGGTGACTAACCTTGAACTGACTTCAATGAAGCAACTGTGACAGCCTTGCTACTAGCTGCTACTTAGCAGAGAGGGTTGAGACATGAGTTGGTGTCATGTGCTAATTGAGCCAAGCCAAACCCAAATTTTTTTCAGCTTTTACCAACTGGATACGGTATGGGTACAGCTCAAGAGTATCCGGTACATATCCTGGAGCATCCACGGAGTATTGGTATTTGATATGTATCGGGTATGGCACCTGTTTTGGAATATCCGCGCTTCATAAAGTATTAGATATTAACGTGTTGATACATAAATCACATAATTGTGCTATGACTGACTTAGAAAATACTAGTGACTATTGTTAATACTAGTACTTGATTATTGTATTTCATCTTTCTATTTATTTACTTTTTGTCATTATTGCATTATGTTTGACACGTCTTCTTGTGCTCTATCGACAGCAAGCGTATTGAAATAAACAACATTCCATGTCTCTACATGGTATCAAAACAAGGTTGAGCGCGTAACACTATATAACAGGAGATATATCACTCTATCCCTCTCTTGCAAAATGCACACAATGGTAATATTCCCCTCATGCTTGCTATGCATGTGGGTAAGCCACTAAAAGGGCTATTTCTGCCTTCTCTAGGAAAACCAGCTGCTACGGACCTTTGTCCCAGGAGGGATATAATGTCGATAAGGGTACCCACCCCTATAGAAAATATTAGTCATTATTGCCAATCGCCCGAAGGGATAATCCCTAAAAGAAATTCAAAGAATTTATGGTTGGCTTGGTTAGACTCAAAAATGAAGTATCCCGACCGATACCTTCTTAAGCTACAGGTCCCATGCAAAGAGTCAAGAGTCAAGAAGTGCACATTAGGAAAAGGGGGATCCGGGTCTCCCAGGGGTTTACCGAGTTGAGATCGTCCACCGGCTCGTCAACCCGAAAGACAAAACCGCTTAGTGGCTTTCTTTATAAGCTTTATAAGTCAGTACTGCTTGAATCATAATCATGACACCGCCAACTTTTCCTTTTCCCGAACCTTCCAGTTACGAAAAAAGAGACCGACATCAAAGCGGAGTCATGCTGCTCAAGTCTCCGATGAATCAATTTTGATTTTCCGGGTCTTTTAGCATGTTTTTCTCTTACAAATGAAAGACACATCGTGAAAAAGAAGATAATAAGAAGATAAAATAAACGACAATTATCTCAAACTTCAATTCATATTCAACTGCCTCGACAAAGGCCCCAAGACTGCCTTTTATAGCACTACGTTACTTGACCCTCAACTCAAGTAATGAAAATAAACTCCTCACTACTTGAAGCCTAAAATAAAGGAACACATAATTACGACTAAGTACATTAACTAGATAATTTTAACTTAGGTCCCTAAATATAAAAGTAAAGCAAAAACAATTAGAATAAAGCCTAATAAATCATACATCGACTTGATGATTATATTTCATTTTCTAGTTACTGTTTTGTAATTAAATTCGTAATTAAATAAAACCTAAAATAAAGAAATGCATACAAGAATAACGACCAAGTACATTAACTTGATAGTTTGCACTTAGGTCCCTAAATATAAAAGTAAAGCAAAAACAATTAGAATAAAGCCTAATACGTCCTACATCGACATGATTATTGTATTTCAATTTCTGTTTATTTACTTTTTTGTAGTGTTTCAAAAATAATCTCAAAAAGCCACTCAAGCAGCCAGGGGTCATGAGTGCTTAGTTTAACCCATAACTCGTTGTTAGGCAGAAATAAGAAAAGTGACTGCCATTGGCCGGCTGAATTGTCTATCAACCCGCTTAGAGCCCTTTTTGTTTGGGTGTCCAAAATCAGACCCAATTTGAGGCCTACCAACTGCCTGTCACAAGGGGTTAGAAAAACATGTAACCCCACTTTGTTATTTGTTTGTTTCTTTCCTTTTTATTTCCAGCAGTTCATATGGCGGTTCTACTGTTGATTCCTTTTTTGTTTCTTTGTAGTCATGTACTGTTTGGGATGCTATGTACTCTATTCTCCTACACTTTCCTAATAATTATGTACATAAATAATATGACTGAATGAGCATGTATTATAGCGATACCAGTTTTCCGTACTAGAAATATATGAAAACATACTGTTGCACGACCTATATGATACATTATAGAATATATCGTATGATACATTATTGTATAATACATTTTATAATACATTAATACATTGTCTACCCACTGTATATTGTATTTCTGTACCTTATATACTACTTCATATATCTTCTATTGTTTACTGCATGTTGTATAGTAAACTTAATAACTTGCTAGACTATGATATACTTAAATCAGTAACATGAACATAACACAATCTAAAGTTATATACTTGGATGCTTACATATATATATTAATCTATGCTATATATGAAAGCCTGTGGAGGGTTTAAAAAGCAATATTCTCCATTTTTTTTTAACTACGAATCAATCCTTGTATATGTACAATGTATTGTTGTTTTTGTTTTTTCAAATTACCAGTTGACCATTTCTTTTCCTAATAAGGCTGCATGTACAATTGTAGTGTCCTTAAAACAGAAACATATTTGTGAGAGATTTTTACTATATAGAAATCCCACATACGGTTTAAATGCAATGATTGCCAATTTGCCATCGTTTTTCAAGACTTCAAATTAGTCCTTGGATGTGTAAAGTGTATTTTTGCCTTTATTATATTCTTTTTGGAACTATGAATTGTTCGTTGCTTTTCTATTAAGGCTCTGTGTACAATTGTAGCGTATTTAAGCATATGCAACACATTTATATGGGATATGTTGTATATATACATGCGCACACACACACACATATACATACATACATACATACATACATATATATATATATATATATATATATATATATATATATATATATAAATATATATATATATACACACACATATATATAGCCGACAAGGAGTGGCTCAAGTGGTCAAGCACGGCGTCCCTAACAAAGGGACCCGGGTTCGAATCCCAATTTCCGCCTTGATTTACCACCCTCCCGGGCGTTCGGCCTCCACCACGGGCGTGGGAGAGGGGGAGAAATGCCTCTCTTAATCCCATATATACACACACACATACACACACACACATACACACACACACACACACACACACACACATATATATATATATGTGTTAAAATATAAGATTGATTGAATAGGAATCGATAGATACAAAGACTGACGGCCTCTCCTTTATATAGAAGGAGGAGAGACGCCCTATTACTTAGGACCCAAGTAATCTAAACTAGACGGGCCGGAATATAAAGGCCCACTAAACGAATTAGCCTATTTAACTAATAGACCAATATGGACACTTTAACACTCCCCCTCAAGCTGGAGCATGGGTGAAACACATGTCCAAGCTTGGAGAGTTACAGGACTCGATAAAAAAGAAATGATAAATGAAAGATGAAGATAAATATCACTCCCATACAAAATATGTTACCCCCCCTGAATCAAATAATGATGATGACTTTGCAGGCTGAAGATACTCGAGCTTTGAAGAAGGTCTTCCTTGAAGTGCATCTGAAATGAAGACATCTGAAGATGCTCTATAGGCTGAAGAATGCGCCACTGGAATACGTGCTTAACGCGGCACGAACGCGGATATAGTGTCGCTGAATGGACTTGATACTACAACAACTCGCCACTGGAATACGTGCTTAACGCGGCATGAACGCGGACGGACGATCTGCTGCTTGATACGATGCAGGAACCATGGGGGCTTGACAGGAAAGTAGATATCATCCATCAAGGAAAGTCCCAAGAGGATCAGCTACAGGCGATGTCGATACAGCAGATGCGGCTCGGAGAAGACGTGATGAAGCAGCTCGGTGAAGATAAAACTCTGAGCTTCTGAAGAAGCATCCATCTGTCTCATGTGAATGCAGCTGAAGGAATATGTCATCAACAACGGATATGGTGTCGACGCTGGATCTTCACTGTTGGCTCAAGTAGAGAACCGGTATGCTACACAATGTGAAGCTCCATGAAGATAGCCTGGAATATATATAATCTGAATACATATATCATCATCTCATCCCATACTCTCTCTCTCATACATTCTCTCATATGCTCTCATGCTCGCTCTTTCTTCTCATCTCTTTCTCTCCTCTCTATCCCCCCCCGCACACCAAATACGACAAGAGTGAGTGTTTGATGTGGAGAACTGGATATATGACCCCCCTCGTAATGTGGACAAGGGATACACACACGATATGGGGGTGGGAAAGAAAAAAAAAGCTGAAAAGAGAAAAAAAAATATGAAATGGAGATGGGTAATATGTGAAGAATGAAACTGATAGCCAAAGAGAGTATACTAAATGTGTCAACATAAGATCCGGGTAGAAAAATAAATGGATCTAGTCCCGACCCGAAAAGGGGGTTTGTTAGCCCGTTAGGGCAACAAATCCGGGGGTGCGGGGGCGGAGCCCCACGAAAAATCCGATTAGGGTCAAAATAGGATCCGATTAGAAAAAAGATAGGACCGATTAATGATCTGAATAGCAGTAGAGGGCATAATGAATATGGGAGTAGACATAGATGGGAGGTGACGATGGAGTGATGATGATGAAGACAGCAGGTGATGGTGTAGGGGCAGCAGTAGCATGATGATACAGATAGCAGTAAACGGAAGATGAAGATCGCTGGGATGATGATGAAGTGGAAGAACAACTTGCGGATGGTGGCAAATATGACGTTCGTTGGTGTAGCACTTTGTCGCACCATAGGAGATGACAAAGGGTCTCCTGCGTGACTCCGGAGAAATTGCATGCGGAGCCAAGGCGGAGCCTCTCCAAAGCGGCGATGAAGGCTTCAAGCGAACATCTGATTAAATCTTGATACTATCGACGAAAATGTTGATAGTAGCAACGGCGGTCTTTTTTTTCGTCTGTAGTGATCTTGATAGTATCGACGGAATTGTCGATAGTATCGATGGAATACTCTTTGCGTCTGGACTGATCTCGATACTATCGACGCTCGAGTCAATAGTATCGACGCGGCGGCGGCTAGGCTGCTGCGGCAGATGGAGATAGCTGCTCCTTGCGGATGGGAAACGATTTCTGATGGTTGGCGACACTGTGGAGATGGCTGCTGACGGCTACTGCTGCTGATGGTGGCGGCGGCGCTGCTATCGTGCGGAGTTGGACGCGGAGCTGCTGGTTTCGGATGGCGGAAGGAGATTACCACGGCGGATGCCTACGGTGGCGACTGTTGCAGATGATGATGGAGGACGGCTGCTATGATAGGCAGCGGAGGTGTTGTACGGAAAGAATGAAAGAATAGAGAATAGAGATGACCATGGAGGTCAGGATATGCCTAGCGGGCAGCCGGCCAAGCCATGGTGATGGCGGATGCGGCCGCCCGCAGGCGGGCGCTCGCCCGGTTGTTCTCTTGGAGAAAGGAGCGGCGGCGGCTTGAAAGGAGAAGACGGCGGCTTGGAGAGAGAGGGAAGCGGGGCGGCGGATTAGGGTTCCCTCAGGAGCGACTGCTCTGATACCATGTTAAAATATAAGATTGATTGAATAGGAATCGATAGATACAAAGACTGACAGCCTCTCCTTTATATAGAAGGAGGAGAGACGCCCTATTACTTAGGACCCAAGTAATCTAAACTAGACGGGCCGGAATATAAAGGCCCACTAAACTAATTAGCCTATTTAACTAATAGACTAATATATACACTTTAACAGTATGTATATATATATATTATAAATTAACAATTGTATTCTAGTATGGCAGCTGTATAGTGCACATGTTTCTTAGAAAAGTGCACGGAGGAAGTTGGATACATTATTTATCCTTTTCTAGTGGCAATTGGTCCTTTAATTAATGCATACTTATATTCATATACAAGAGTAAAGGGCTTGGTCTTACCATGTTTTGGCAGACACGTGTCCAGATATTTATAGTGAATGGGTTGCGGACAAGTCTAAGACTGGATCATGTTTGAAAATCTTATCACGTCCATGGTCAATGTAGTAGATCTAGATTTCATGTTGGGTTTGGACCGGCCCATAACATACTAAAATGAAATATCTTTAAACATTTATATAGATACATACTTTTAACATGGGATGAGCTTATAAAGAGAGATTTTAAATCTCTACATCTCAACCAGAATATGGCCCATGATAGAGCTGAATAGAAACGAAGGATCCATGTAGCCGACCCCAACATAGTTGGGACTGAGGCTTAGATGATGATGAAGATGATGATTTATATAGATACATATTTATATATAGAGCTTAAAAAGAGAGCACCCATCGATATAAATAACCTATATGTACCACTTATCAAACTACAATTTATTAACTACAGCCAACCATATAGATAAAAATTATGTTGTATATATTAGAAATGTTTAAAAGTCACAGTCATATCCTAAGTATTTGAACAATATATTAAAAATCATCCAATTTGGAATTTTTTGACTTGCTATAGATTAGAAATAACATAATTATATCAACGAATGGTCTTCAATCCGATCGAGATGAATTACAAAACACATCTAATGTAAGAAGTATATGTGTGTGTATGATTAGATTAGGTTGTACTTTATTACAGACATGTTAATTGTTAAATTCTAAATCAGTCAACCTAACTTAAATGTACTTTGGTCTAATGTTCTTCTAGCCCTATTGATATGACATTATGAATGATCAGACATGCATACCAAATAAAAAAAGTGTGTCGGAGAGCTTCTATGCATTGTTTCCTTTATTTTTTCAAATTAAAATTAGCTCAAGTAAATATACCCATAATGTACATTGATGAGTGTGGCAGATTGATGTAATACTTACATTTTAATTTTTTAAATAGAATTTGACCCTATGTATTCTCATAAGGCTTTGAGTTGACTCCCACCAGTCTCTAATCCGCATCACGCCATCTTTTTGCAACCACCAGGGCTGAGAGTGCCGAACTAAGGCTGGAGGGGGTAGAGGATGTGGTTCACGTCGGGGAGGATCTGTGCAATGATGTTATCTAAACCAGGAAGCAGTCGTCCCACTTTTAGGCGTGTGGGAGTCAAGGTTGGTTGTCTCTTTATTCCGTATGATATTCTTCTCCATCTTCTTTTAACATTGTATGTAATAGATCATTCAATAATATTTTATACCTTTGAGTGTACCAACAATCCTTCTAGTAGGCAAGAGACAATCACACTGGTTATTTAAGCAAAGAACCTCCAAAAAATCAAAAATTGATGCAGCACCAACACTTACAGTCTTCGAAGTAATCTAATATTCTCAACCTTTGCTATATCTAATGTCTTGAAGTTTGTGCATCGCATGGGTTCATACCTAGTATTATGTGTGTGTATTGAATTGTTGAATCTATTAACTCATTATGCTTGTTACTTAGTATTAATTTTAAGGGAACGCATATGTTTAACTATGTAAAACATTCACAAATTATGATCTATGTAAGTATATGTGTTAAATTTTTAAAGTATTTAGAGTCTTCCAAGTGATCTAATATTCTCAGCCCGTGCTATATCAAATGTCTTGGAAGTTTGTACATCGCACGGGTCCATGCCTAGTGTCTGTGTGTGTGCGCGTTGAATTTATTAACTCCTTATCCTTGTTACTAAGTATTAATTTTAAGGAGACATGTATGTTTAACTGTGTTTTACAATTATGATCTATAAAAGTATGTGTATAAAATTTCAAAAATATTTGAAAACATTAAGCATCCGCATTTTAAAAAATTGCCCCCTTAAGCACCTGACTGGAGCTTCAAATTCCATGTTTGCTCGTTTCCCACTTCCCGCTTTTTAAAACATTGTTTTTTTCATTATTGTATTATGCTTGACATGGCTCCTTGTACTCCTATTGATAGGGAGGGTTAATAAAGTAAACAAAAACAGCATGTCTCTACATCGTATTAAAGAAAGGTTAACGCTTAACCGTAAATAACAAGAGATATGATCATTCTTTCCACTCGCAAAATGGAGTGCAAATGTAGTGTGTGTGTAAGATCCCTCTCAGATTCAAAAGTTTTACAGAATTGTTATACGATTCTTTTCATGTTGTATGGAAGTGAATGTTGTGCGGTGAAGAAATAAGGTCTTACAAAATTATTGTGGCCAAAATGCGTGAACTAAGATCAATGTGTGGGAATTGGGAAGAATATGCAAAATTGCTTGAGGAATGACGACATCAAGAACAAGGTGAGGGTGGTGAGTATTGAGGACAAGTTGCATGAGTCGTTTGAAATGATATGGACATGTGCAACGCAGAACTACTAATACGCCCATTTGAAGCAATGATATTGATTCAAGCACCGTCAAAAGAAGAAAATGCAAGCTTAAATAAACTTGGGAAGAGCTTATAAGGAGAGATTATGAATCGTTACATTTTGATCATAGTATGAACCATAACATAGCTGATTGGAAAACAAGGGTCCATGATAGCCGACCCCAACATGGTCGGGATTGAGGCTTAGATTATTGATGATCCATGTATTTAAGTATGCACTTCAACATCTACATATATATATAATTGCTTTCCAAAATATATACGTATATAAACATAATAGTTGTCTAGGTGGCTCGGCGATGACCTCTAGGATCTGGGAGCTTGGTCGCCTTGCCTAGGCAGCCTAGGCATTCTATTAGATTTTTTATGTTATGAAATCTTTTTATCGTAAATTAGATATTTCTAGATGTATATTTGACAAAATATATTATATTGGTTTTCAAAGCTTAATAGATCCTAAGTTTTCTAAGATTAACACTTGATGTGACCTAAATTAGATCCAACTTACTATAATTTGACCTAAATCATACCTAATTTAGCCAAATCAAACCAAATCGGCTGAATAAAACATGGAGTAACCTAGATTTGGCCCTAAAATGACCTTTCATGACCTAATTTGAACTTGATTTGACCTAATTTGGGGCCAAAATGACCTAAATTGGGGCTAAAAAGTCCCTAGGCGCCCACCAAATTCATTGGGGGTCTAGGCGCCCAGACTCAAACACCTCCTCCAGAGCCTAGCCCGCTTGGGTGTGCCCAAGCATGGCCTAGGCGAGGGCATGGATAACTATGAAACATATTGTACGATTAAAACCCTAAAATTCTATATTATGCAACTTTAATACATTATTTAAGCCTGATGTATTATTTTATGATTCAATATAATTAATTTATTCAAAAATTCCATTTCCACATATATCCTTGCATATAGTCCCACTGCATATACTCTATGCAACACCCTCTCGGCCCAAACACCGCATAATGCTTTTCAAAACAATGTCTACTACATATGTGAAAGTCCCACGAGGGGAGGGGGGTAGTACTATGTTGGCTTTTAGGCTAACGAGTTTCAATCAAACTAATGATCTTTTACCCGGTTAAACCAACTCCGCAAGTATACGGAGGCGATGTAGTCGGGATCGAATACAAGGAGCTTAAGCAAATTAATTGAACGCAACAGTCCTAGCTTTCATCAATCTAGATCGGTTTTTAATAAGAGTTGACTGTTTAATGTCTAAAACAGGAAAAGTTAAGAATAAACTTTACACAAGTTTAGGCGGATTAACAAGGTTTTAGTCAAATGCTAAAGGATCCTGGACATTAGGGGATTCATTCACATACCATAGCAATAGGGTAAACTTGGCAATCTAAACATATCTAAGTTCTTATCTCAAAAGGTTGATGTGTTGCATTATTATCTCCCGATGTAAATGCAACGATCGCAACATCAAACAACATTCTCATGTTAATTTTCGTTTTTGATCACAAACAACCTTTCAACTATTTCTAGCTACTCTCATAGACTAGAAAGAGTTGTTATAAAAGATACCATCCATACATTCATGTTTATCTTCTCAAATCAAACATAAATGCAGAAAACATGCACACAACATGGCCAATATCATATGCAAGAAGAGAAGAACCGGTATTTTTATAAAGAGAGACAAGAAACATAGACATTTAGTACGAGATTACGTAGTTTTACACATGCTATGCCATGGGAACTACTTTCCCATGCCCAGAAAAAAGGAAATTACTCGTCCATAGCTATGTCTTGCATGAATTCAGCAGAATATGAAGTTTTTGACATGAAAAAGAGAAAGAAAAGCTAGAAGAAACAAGGTGTAACCAAGAGAAGAAGGAATTCCGGCTAAGGGATGAAATTCCTCTTCTAAAACTCCTCCAAAACGTACTAACTCCTCGCCAAGAAAAACTTCGCGGAGATGGGGGAGCTCTGCTGCAATGGAGAAGGAGAAGAAGAGCAATGGTCTTCTTTCTCAAGAAGACCTTTGGAATCCTTCAAAATCGCTTCCTCTCTGCTTTCCTCTGTGTCTGGGACGAGCAAGAAGTCGCAAAATGACCAGTGATAACCGTCCCTCGACTTCCCTCCTCTCTTTTAATTCAAAATCTCGAATTTCCAAATTCTGAAACTGTCGGCTGAACGGCGTGCAGATTGATTGCACGCCGTGCACTTCACAAAAAGCGGCAGTTATCAGTACTCTGAACGGCGTGCAAAGGGAACTTGCACCCCGTGCAAGTTTCCAGAAGTGTCTGTAAAATGCGCGTTCCATCTGAACGGCGTGTAAATTGATTTGAACGCCGTGCAAACTTCTTTGCAAGCTACAGAAAAGTTGAACGGCGTGCAGATTGAGTTTGCACCCCGTTCAAGTTTCCAGAAAGGTCTGCAGGAAAACGAGTAAGATTTTTGGGAACTTGCACGCCGTTCAAACAAGTTGAACGCCGTGCAAGTTGTTGTTTCTGCACAAAAAAGCATTGAAATGAGTTGTTTTTAAACCAGAAAGACAAGGCAAGTTATGGTAAAGCATTTTTGACGAATTGATGGCAAAAGTAATATGAAAAGAGACTAAATTAAATCAGAATGAATCAAAATGTTGTGTGAAAACATGTGAAAATATGATGTATAAATCACACAACAAATCCCCCTAAGCTTGAACTGTTGCTTGTCCTCAAGCAAAGAGAAACATGGTTATATGAAAGAAAGAAATTTTTACCCATGTGTGAATGAACAGAGAAACAGATATGCAATAATCTCAGACATGTGTGCAATGAGTTCGTGTTTGTAGAAGATATCTCCAAAATCTCAACATCAAAGGTAGAAAGAATTAGTTCATTAAGGTTGATTCCAAAACCAAGCAAATACCTAACTAACAGCACTAATAAGAATATGGATACTTAAATCAAAGGGTTAGTGCATTTGCATAACAGAATTTTCAGCTATATGGATTTTTGAAGACCAAAAGAATGTTGTCCTTAACCAACTTGATTGAACTCTTTTCCAAGAGATATAGCAATAAGATTTTCGGGTTTCCAGCATTCGGCTGCTAATTTAGGCTTATGCTCACGTGGAATGCTGGTTGGGGTGTTTTTCTTACCCTCTTTTCATTACTCATATCACCTAACCGTCGTTGCCAGATCGGGCTTACACTAGGCTAGCATAATATGTGGGCCATAGGGCCATCTTTTATTGGGTAAAGGTATGAAACAAAACAAAAAGTCAAATAAGAAGGTTAAAGACAGCAAGGTTTTTGGCATTCTTTTTAAAGGTTTTCACTGTAAAATTCGTTTTCAATTGCACTAACAGTTTGATAAGAGTATCCTGTTTTTTTTTCACTAGTGTTGCCGGTTAAATGATTTGCCAAAAATTTTCGAATCATTACATGTTTTGAGTATTCCATGATGCAGAAAAAGGGAGATATCAATTTCAAACACAATCTCATCAATGTACATGGGTAATTTTCAGTTTCCATTTCATTCAACATGTTTTCAAATTTTTCTCTTACATATAGCCAATCATATCTCATTGAGGAACAAAATAAAAGGGGTTTCATTCTAACAAGGTAGTCTCTGATCATATGGAATTTTGCCATCAAAGAACAAAACAGACTGACATGAAAGAAAAAGAACTGACACAACAGACTCAACTGAAAGAAAAACTGAAATACAACTGAAAGAAAAAACTGAAATAAAGATACAACTACCAAATACCAAATACCGGTCGGTTGTGTCCCCCCTAAGCTTGAAATCAGCAGTGGCCTCACTGCTTCATTCAAAATTCAAGAGTTACACAACCGGGTACCTGTCATCGGATGAATCAGAGAAAAGATCAATCGCCCCCTTGGTCGGGGAAGAACTGACTGATAACATCTGGAACGTCCATCGGCCGTGTGGATGGATCATGCTGCTGCTGCTCAAAGGGCTGCTGGAACGGCTGAGGTGGAGGATAGTGGCCTTGAGAGATGTGCCAACTGTCCATCCGGCTGACCATATCATATGTAGCTGTGTACTGTGCGGTCAAGCTGTCAAACCGGGTGTCGAAGTGGGCGCTCATTTGGTCAAAGCGCGTCTCAACGTGATCAAACCTCCGCTGAACATACCCATAAAGATGATGCATGTCCGAGTTCGCCCATGAGTATCCAGTCTGAGTGCCGGTAGAAGGAGGAAGTGGCGGTGCGTCTGTAGGAGTAGGTGCTGACGTAGAAGAGCTAGCACCATGAGTAGCAGGCTCCTCATATGGATCCGGTCCAACCCATTTCCAATTTGCCTTGTTCCTGATGTCATTCTTCGTTGTGTTGGGAAGAATGAGAAACTGCTTCTTGGTGATATGAAACTTGAACTTCTCATCATTATTGCCATGTCGATGCAGAACACCACAAGATATAAGATAAGACATGTCCAAGAGGTTCTTTCCAGGAGTTGGCTCTAAACGTGTAAGATCAAGATTAAGGTTCAATGCAAGTAGAGTAATCATGCCGCCACACATGATGTCACCTCCTTTTCCCTCCCTCTTCTTGATGGTGTTTAAGAGTTTTTGTACAATGTAGAAGCCAGTAGATATATCCTTGTCATGCGCCATACACCAAAGGAAAAAGAGGTCTATCTTACCCACAACCCCTTGGGTTTCGTTCTTAGCGAACGGACCCACACTAAGAATACGATGCAAGATTCTGAAAACGGGATTGTGGATGGATGTAGCACGTGCCTTATTGGCGTGGTGATGCGTTTCTGAGGAAATTTCAGTCCAAAAACGGTCACTTAGGAAGGCCGGAGGGAAATCGATGTAGCCACCATAGTTGCAGTTAAGTAACTCAGAAAATCGGCAAAGATCCATTGTGTATGGCTTGTCCAAAAGCCGAAAACTAATGTGCGGATATTGTGTCATTCGACGCTCAGGATCTTGTCTTGCTTTGAAAGTAGTCAAAAATTCATATACTAGACGAGGATATGTCTTGCATACTCTTGTGCAAAGGGTATGAAGACCAGTAAAAGTCATGTGAGAGTATACCTCATCTTTGATTTTCAGCCTGTTGAGTGTGTCCTCACAAATGTAGCGGGTGGGGAGAACCCGCCTAGCTATCAGGTACTGGTAAGCGGCGTCTTCTTCTGGAGTTACCCTGAACTGGGTAGAGGGTATGAAGTTGACTGGAGCAGATTGAGAACCCTCACCCTGAGTCCCTGAAGAAGGTCTTCTAGCTGGGCGCTTTGTTGCTCGCTTAATATGTGCCATTGGAGTTCTGCAGGAATTTTGCACGGGGTGCAGATGCTTGAACGGCGTGCAGAATGTCGGGGCAGGTGGCTGCAATAACGCGTTGCACGGCGTTCAATTCGGTTGAACGGCGTGCACTCCGGCAGATGTTCCAGATGCAGATTAAGAGGAGCAAGGCGTGCAAATAGTGCACGGGCAGACAGCGGGGTTGAACGGCGTGCAACCTGGTCAGTGCTGAACAACAGAAATGGGCGAGAATTTCTGCACGGCCGGAAGTTGGCGTGCAGCTTTGGGCGCGATTTGCACGGCTGAGAAGTCGGTGCGCACTGCTGGAGGTAGAAGAAGGTGCCTTGGCGGCGCACGGGCGAGGTGCTGCTGTGCACGGCGGAGAAGGAGGAGGATGATCGGCTGCTGCTCGTCGTGCACGGCGCGTGGAGCAGGTTGCACGGCGTTTGGAGCAGGTTGCACGGCTGCGGGGTGAGGTGAGGGCGGCTGCACGGCTGCTCTGGAGGTGCAGATGTGGTTGCACGGCGCAAAGAAAATTAGGGCAAGTGACGGCTAGGGCGTCCACTCGTCCAATTTGACAAGTTTTTTTACGAAAAATTGCACGCCGTTCAAAATTCCAGAAAACTCCGTTGGAATTGATCTGTCGTTGTACGTCGTTCAATTTACTCTGCACGCCATTCAAGATTCCTGTATCTTTAACTTTGATTTCAGCCCAGATTGCACGGCGTTCAAAAGGGCCTTGCACGCCGTTCAAAATTACAGAAAGATATTCAGTAAAGTTCTTTTGAATCTGCACGGCGTTCACGGCATTTGCACGCCGTGCAAACTGGAATTTCTGCAGAAAAATTTGCAGCTGTAAGCACAAATAGCAGCGGAATTTAGTCTAAATTAGTCTACTTTATTACATTCATCCGTGACAACTTATTGAAATGTTCTTGACTCAAAAACTCAAAGGAAATCTATCCTAATGTGGGGTCAACTCCCACAAGGTCCTCCGTTTAGAGTCCGGAGTAAGACTCTTCAATCATTCATGCGTCATGGAGGGAGCAAGAGGCTCCCTTGTCTAGAATCTCAGAAGATGAATACAGCTTGCATCTTTGTCCATTCACTTTGAAACTCCCATCTTTTCCTTGTAATTCCACAGCTCCATATGGAAAGATCTTCAATAAGAGAAAGGGGCCGGACCACTTTGACTTTAGCTTTCCCGGAAATAACTTCAGCCTTGAATTGAACAATAAAACTTGGTCTCCTTCTTGAATATCCTTCCTGCGGATTCTTTTGTCATGCCATGCCTTTGTTCTTTCCTTGTACAGCTTCGCATTTTCATAAGCATCGAGGCGCAGCTCTTCAAGTTCTTGCAATTGTAGAAGGCGTTTCTCTCCAGCTTTCTTCATATCAAAATTTAAGAATTTGATAGCCCACAATGCACGGTGCTCAAGTTCAAGTGGAAGATGACAAGACTTCCCATAGATAAGCTTGAAAGGAGTGGTTCCTATGATGGTCTTGTAGGCTGTGCGGTATGCCCAAAGTGCATCATCAATCTTCAAAGCCCAGTCTTTTCTTGAACTAGAGACGGTCTTCTCAAGAATATTTTTCAGCTGCCTATTAGAAACCTCCACTTGCCTGGATGTTTGAGGGTGATAGGGCGTAGAGATCTTGTGAGTGACACCATACTTGGAAAGAAGGTTGTTGAATTGTTTTTCAGCAAAGTGTGTCCCTCCATCAGAAATGACAGCACGTGGAACACCAAACCTAGGAAAGATGATCTTCTGAAATAGCTTGATTACTGATTTGGCATCGGGTGATTGGGTTGGAATGGCCTCAACCCATTTAGACACGTAATCAACAGCAACAAGAATGAACTGATACTCGCATGAGGATGGGAATGGTCCCATGTAGTCAACACCCCATACGTCAAACACCTCAACCTCTAGGATAGAGTTGAGTGGCATGTCATCACGGCGGGATATACCTCCAGTTCTTTGGCATTTGTCACAGGATTTAACAAAAAGATTTACATCCTTGAAGAGCGTAGGCCAATAGAAACCCGCTTGGAGTATCTTTGCAGCAGTCTTTTCTCCTCCAAAATGGCCTCCATAAGAAGAAGCATGGCATTCAGCAATGATGGCGGGAATTTCTTCTTCAATCACACAGCGGCGTATTAACCCATCACTCCCATGTTTGAATAGGAAAGGATCATCCCAATAATAGAACTTTACGTCATGAAAGAACTTCTTCTTTTGTTGATATGTCAAGCCGGGTGGAAGCTGCCCTGTAGCAAGAAAATTTGCAATATCGGCAAACCATGGTGCTTGAACGGATGATAGAGCATAGAGTCTTTCAATGGGAAGATGATCTTCAATAGGTAATGAGTCTCCCGCTGTAGTGGATAATCTAGAAAGATGGTCAGCAACGCTGTTTTCAGTTCCTTTCTTGTCCCGAATCTCTAGATCATACTCTTGTAGAAGCAACACCCAACGAATAAGGCGTGGCTTTGCATCCTTTTTGCTCAAAAGATATTTGATTGCAGCGTGATCAGTATAGACTATCACTTTGGAACCCACAAGATATTGTCGGAATTTCTCAAAGGCATACACAATAGCAAGCATCTCCTTCTCTGTAGTTGTGTAGTTGATTTGCGCATCATTGAGGGTCTTGCTTGCATAATGAATGGCATGGAGTTTCTTGTCTTTCCGCTGTCCTAGAACAGCTCCTACCGCAAAATCACTTGCATCGCACATTAACTCAAAGGGGGCATCCCAATCCGGAGGTTGAATGATGGGGGCTGAAATGAGAGCTTCCTTGAGTGTAGTAAAGGCTTTATAGCATTCTTCATCAAAGACAAAATCTGCATCTTTAGCAAGGAGAGAACACAACGGTTTTGCAATCTTTGAAAAATCTTTTATGAATCTTCTATAGAACCCTGCATGTCCTAAGAAGCTTCTTATGTCCTTGACTGAAGATGGGGTGGACATTTTCTCAATAGCTTCCACCTTTGCCCTGTCAACTTCAATGCCCTTGTTAGAAATCACATGTCCTAGTACTACACCGGATTGTACCATAAAATGGCACTTCTCCCAGTTTAGCACTAGGTTAACCTCTTTACATCTGGCTAAGACTAAGGACAAATTAGACAAGCATTGATCAAATGAATCGCCGTAAACACTAAAATCATCCATGAAAACTTCCATAATATTTTCAATGAAATTCGAGAAAATGGCCATCATGCACCGCTGAAAAGTGGCAGGTGCATTACAAAGACCAAAGGGCATGCGGCGATAAGCATAAGTGCCATATGTGCAAGTGAACGTGGTTTTTTCTTGATCGGGCGGGTAGATAGGAATCTGGTAAAACCCGGAATATCCATCCAAATAACAAAAATAAGAGTGTTTAGCAAGGCGTTCCAACATTAAATCAATGAAGGGTAAAGGGAAATGGTCCTTGCGAGTTGCTTTGTTTAGACGCCGGTAGTCAATACACATACGCCAGCCTGTGACCATGTGTGTCTGTATCAACTCATCATTGTCTCCCTTTATGACAGTTGCACCCCCCTTCTTAGGTACTACATGAATAGCACTAACCCAGGGGCTGTCACTAATGGGATAAATAATTCCGGCATCCATTAGTTTTAAAATCTCTTTCTTTACCACGTCAAGCATGTTTTGATTTAAACGTCTTGGTGGCTCAACGGTTGGTTTTGCATCATCCTCCATGTTTATTCTATGCATACAGATTTTAGGATGAATGCCTTTCAAGTCATCAATGGAATAACCAATCACATCTTTATACAAGCGCAATTCAGCAAGTAATTTATTTTCTTGTTCCTTGGTTAATTCATCATTTATTATAATAGGAGATGAAGAATTTGGGTCTAGAAATGCATACCTCAGCCCCGGTGGAAGGGCTTTAAGTTCTACCTTTTTCTTTGAAGCTTCTTCATCAACCTTTTCTTCATCACGTGGAGCTTCTTCTTGATTTGCTTGAGCTTTATAAATAGGAATAGCTCCAGAATATTCAGACTTATCATTTTCAGCAATGACGTCATCACAATAGTTTATCATGAAATCTATCATATCATCAACATAATCATCCATTGGATCAGCAATATCAAATAAACAAATCTCCTTTACTTGTGCGGGTGCTTTCATGGCATCGGTAATAGAGAATTCAATTTCTTCTTCTCCCACACGTAGAGTCAACTTTCCTTCCCGAACGTCAATTAGACAACCAGCAGTCCTCAAGAAAGGTCTCCCAAAAAGAACTGGATTGCGAGGGGTCTCTACCATGTCAAGCACTACAAAATCACATGGTATATAGAATTTGCCAATCTGTACAAGCACATCTTCTAATACACCTTTAGGGTGTTTAAGAGAATGATCAGCTAGTTCAATAACCATCTTTGTTGGCTTTAGATCCCCAAGGTCTAGCTCTTGCCATAGAGTGGTTGGAATGAGGCTAATGCTAGCCCCCAAATCCACTAAGCCTTTTTTAAAAGTGACATTATTGATCTTGCACGGCAATGTGAAAGGTCCCATATCATCCAGCTTTTCCGAAATAGAAGGAATGCGGTTTTGAATAATGGAGCTTACATGTTCAGAAAGTTTGACTGTTTCTACTTGATCCACTCTTCTCCTTTTAGATAAGATGTCTTTTAAGAACTTGGCATAAGAAGGCATCTCAGCAATAACATCGGTAAAAGGAAGATTAACTTGCAACTTGCTAAGAATGTCCATAAATTTCTTGAACTTGACATCATCTTTATTGTTGACAAGCCTATGAGGGAAAGGTGCGGTAGCTTTGAAAGAAGGCGGATTTTCAGATTTACCTTGCTCTTTGTTGCAATTAGGAATGTGAGATTCTTCCTCATTAAGTACCTCCATGTCCTTTTCCTTAGGTGGTGAAGGTCTTTCAATTTCAGCTCCACTCCTTGGAATAATGGCATTGGCTTGTTGTCTTGGATTCACTTCCGGCACACTAGGAAGAGAACCGGATTGCTGTCCTTGTTGAGAAAGAGCTTGTTGAGCTATTTCATTCTCCAGCATCTTTGTATAGGTGGATATGTTGTCTACCTTGGCTGAAAGTTGAAGAATAGCATCCTTAAGTAGCTTATCATTCCCCCTAAGCTCTTCATTTTGCTGCGTTTGTGTGTTAATAAATTTCTCCATCATAGCCTCAAGAGAAGATTTTTGGGGCTGTTGTTGCTGCCCTTGATAGCCCCTGTTGTTGTAACCTTGCAGATTACCTTGTCGGTTGAATTGTGATTGTTGCGGCGGTTGTTGTTGTCCCTGCTGAAAATTGCGAGCATTGCTAGTATTCTTGTAAGAAAAGTTGGGATGATCCCTCCATCCTGGATTGTATTGATTAGAATAAGGGTTATATTGCTGGTTCCTCTACATCTCAATAGCATTAACCTGTTCAAGATCTCCCTCCATAGTGTTGGGAGCAAAACATTGAGAAGAAGTATGCCCCGGATTTCCACAAGCTTCACATGTGGCTTCTGCTGATTGAACCGGCAATGTAGTCAACTTCTCGAATTTTTGAGTGAGATGCAGCAATAAGGTCAACGGCGTCAACGGTGTGTTTTCCTCCCGACTTCACACTAGAAGAACTTGCATTTGATGATGAATTGGCTCTTCTATCACCTCCCCATTGGCAATGGTTGAGTGATATATCTTCAATGATGTCATAGGCTTCTCTATAAGATTTGGTCATAAGAGCACCACCGGCTGCAGCATCAAGCGTCATCCGGGTGTTATAGAACAGCCCGTTGTAGAAAGTCTGAAGAAGTAGCCAATTAGTAAGACCGTGATGAGGGCAAAGACGTTGAAGGTCTTTGAACCTTTCCCAAGTATCATAAAGAGTTTCACCATCATTTTGAGAAAAGTTAGTGAGCTGATTTCTCAAATGAGCAGTCTTGCTTGGAGGAAAATATTTGGCAAGAAAAACATTAAATAGCTGGTCCCAAGTTTTTATAGACTTTTTCGGAAGAGACAAAAGCCAAGTTTTGGCCTTATCCCTTAGAGTGAAAGGGAAAAGCATCAGCCGTACTCCATCTACAGTTACGCCATTAATTTTGAAAATGTTTAAGTATTCCAGAAATTCTGCAATGTGAAGACTTGGGTCTTCATTAGCGGTACCCCCAAAGCGGTTTTGTTGGATCATCTGCATCATAGAAGGAGCAATGGAGAAATTGTTCGCTTCTATGGCTGGTAGGTCGATGGCTCCACATATGTTTGTGGCCACCGGCATAGCAAAGTCCTTGAGCGGGCGGTCGTCTTCCATGATTGGAAGGCTTGGTGAAGTTTCCTCAACAGATGAAAAAGACGGCGTGGTTGATGATGGAGATGGTGATGGTGGCGGAGTAGTATCCTCTAGCGGTGATTGTTCTTTCCTCCTTGATCTTCTCAAGCTTGAGAGGCTTCGCTCTATCTCAAGGTCTAATAACGGGGTTGTTTGAAGACCTCGTTGCGAGCGACGCATGCAACCTAAAATTAACAAGAAAAATATAAGAAACACAACCAGAAGATATATGAAAATTTCGAAAATGAGGATTATGATCTAGTCTCAAATACTTGTTAGTTCTTATTACTCCAATTAATTTACCGTAGCTCCCCGGCAACGGCGCCAAAAACTTGTTGGCTTTTAGGCTAACGAGTTTCAATCAAACTAATGATCTTTTACCCGGTTAAACCAACTCCGCAAGTATACGGAGGCGATGTAGTCGGGATCGAACACAAGGAGCTTAAGCAAATTAATTGAACGCAACAGTCCTAGCTTTCATCAATCTAGATCGGTTTTTAATAAGAGTTGACTGTTTAATGTCTAAAACAGGAAAAGTTAAGAATAAACTTTACACAAGTTTAGGCGGATTAACAAGGTTTTAGTCAAATGCTAAAGGATCCTGGACATTAGGGGATTCATTCACATACCATAGCAATAGGGTAAACTTGGCAATCTAAATATATCTAAGTTCTTATCTCAAAAGGTTGATGTGTTGCATTATTATCTCCCGATGTAAATGCAACGATCGCAACATCAAACAACATTCTCATGTTAATTTTCGTTTTTGATCACAAACAACCTTTCAACTATTTCTAGCTACTCTCATAGACTAGAAAGAGTTGTTATAAAAGATACCATCCATACATTCATGTTTATCTTCTCAAATCAAACATAAATGCAGAAAACATGCACACAACATGGCCAATATCATATGCAAGAAGAGAAGAACCGGTATTTTTATAAAGAGAGACAAGAAACATAGACATTTAGTACGAGATTACGTAGTTTTACACATGCTATGCCATGGGAACTACTTTCCCATGCCCAGAAAAAAGGAAATTACTCGTCCATAGCTATGCCTTGCATGAATTCAGCAAAATATGAAGTTTTTGACATGAAAAAGAGAAAGAAAAGCTAGAAGAAACAAGGTGTAACCAAGAGAAGAAGGAATTCCGGCTAAGGGACGAAATTCCTCTTCTAAAACTCCTCCAAAACGTACTAACTCCTCGCCAAGAAAAGCTTCGCGGAGATGGGGGAGCTCTGCTGCACCTTGCTGCTGCAATGGAGAAGGAGAAGAAGACCTTTGGAATCCTTCAAAATCGCTTCCTCTCTGCTTTCCTCTGTGTCTGGGACGAGCAAGAAGTCGCAAAATGACCAGTGATAACCGTCCCTCGACTTCCCTCCTCTCTTTTAATTCAAAATCTCGAATTTCCAAATTCTGAAACTGTCGGCTGAACGGCGTGCAGATTGATTGCACGCCGTGCATTTCACAAAAAGCGGCAGTTATCAGTACTCTGAACGGCGTGCAAAGGGAACTTGCACCCCGTGCAAGTTTCCAGAAGTGTCTGTAAAATGCGTGTTCCATCTGAACGGCGTGTAAATTGATTTGAACGCTGTGCAAACTTCTTTGCAAGCTACAGAAAAGTTGAACGGCGTGCAGATTGAGTTTGCACCCCGTTCAAGTTTCCAGAAAGGTCTGCAGGAAAACGAGTAAGATTTTTGGGAACTTGCACGCCGTTCAAACAAGTTGAACGCCGTGCAAGTTGTTGTTTCTGCACAAAAAAGCATTGAAATGAGTTGTTTTTAAACCAGAAAGACAAGGCAAGTTATGGTAAAGCATTTTTGACGAATTGATGGCAAAAGTAATATGAAAAGAGACTAAATTAAATCAGAATGAATCAAAATGTTGTGTGAAAACATGTGAAAATATGATATATAAATCACACAATATACTACATATCAAGAATGTATGGTAATAACTAATAAATGATGGTGGTAACACATAGCAACGTGTTAGAGATATTTACATGTTCCTTCACATCCGTAATAGGTTCCAAAATCACAAGTAAACTTTATAGAAGACCGAGAGAGATCTTATATGATAACAATTTGAATATGGAGTTGCATATAAAGAGCATCTAGATACCTACATCCAGATTTATATAAATTACATGAGGAAACAATAAGCCTATCACATCAATTGGCTCGTGTATGGGCAATAGCCCCTAAGCAAGATAGATCAACCACCACCGCCAAGGCACTTGAACTTCTTTATATTTAAATCAATATATACAGTTGTATGATGTATATTGTGAGTTGTAACTATTTGTAGACTCTATGTCTCTAATAATCGTAATATTTGGAATATGCCTTCACAAACTCAACAAACTCTTCAATCACATATAATGCATTAAGAGCCCCCTCCCCTACACCCAAAATATTCAATGTATAATATTATTGCAGAAATTAGTGTATGTTTATAGATGCTTACAACATTTCACAACTTAATTAATGCTAAAATGCAATGTGTGTAGTAATGTTGCAAATGTTTTTTGTACCATTCATTAATTCTATTAAATTATCTTGTGAGAGTGGCAAGTTTATAAACCTACAATCATATTGAAAATGAGAACATGATTATTACACGAGGCAATGCAGTAGGCACTCAAAGATATGTGGTGTCAGTTAACAAAAATATAGTCAGCTTTAATTTAACTCAAAGCATGAAATGTTCCAAAAGGATGCATGATCTGGCCAACAATCTAGTATGAACAACTTCTAGCATAGCTCCGAGCATCGAACCATGCGATAGAGGTATCACATGACTAGGTTGTGAATTAGTCCATTAAACTTTTTTTAAGTTGCAACTTTTCGTTCAATGTCAATATTCCTTGAGGTCTTTTATAAGATTGCATAAACTAAGTTTCGTCTATTATACGGAATTCCAGGTGTGTGATCATGTGGACTATAGTTTCTACTAGATACATAAGAGTGGCATCTTCATTTCTCATTTCAAGAGCTAGTAGACGTCTTGTTTCTTGTATTGATTTCAAACTTCTCTTGTACCATCATAATTACATGTATATAAAGTTTACCACTTGGTAACCTGTAAGACCACATTCCAATCTCAACCTATGTATATAATTTCTGCATTATAACCATCCACCCAGAACTATATAGGTATAAAGAAAGAAGGAAATAACATGCAAATGAATATATCGTACAGCTCAGGAATCTAAGAAGAGATCATGACATGAGTTTCACCCAAGGAAGAAATTGTCCGATTTCGATGCCGTTTCGGTGGCCACATATACAGAAATTTCGATAAATGTGTTCCTGACATTTCGACGGCAAAATAAACGAATTAATTTATGAAATTTTACCAGAATGATCTACTAGTGTAGATCTACTCAAATATGTAATAATATTTCATATTGGATATGTGGGGGTGGGGTCTCATCATTTTTGAGTGAATGACCCTGAACTGTTTCGATGAGCATTTCGATGGGGATTTTCGATGTTAATTTTCAATGGTGAAATCAATGAATTAAGTCATTATAGTTTGCAAGCACAATATATAGACTTAAAACACACAAAACTGTGCAAAAAAAATATGCTCTAGGTAGTACATAGTATATGAAAAAGTAGAAAAAAAATCGATGATTTGCCTGTTTCGAGAGTTTCGTCAGTCAATTTCAATGTCCGAATGCCACAGAAACAGAAATTTCGGCAGAAATTTCAACAAATTCATCGAAATTTTGAACACTGGTTTCACCGCAGGCTAGGGGAACACACAATAAGGTCAGCCAGGTTGTGACGCCCTAATACAGCCAATTAGGTCGTAATGGCTAGGAGATCAGGACGGTTGCTTTAGGCAAACTTTTGGAAGTGCTAATTCCTCAAGGGGAGGGTCAATTAGAACGTGGTCTTCAAAATCCAATCAATGATTTCACTCACTCTCCATATCAGCACTACTTGCAGATTGGTTAATTCTGAGATGTGATGAGGCCCAAATAACACAACTTTTATGTGTGCGGTTGCATATAGTGGCTGCTATGTAAGTATTGTCTGGCGTACCAGATGTACTGCCACCAGATCAAGGAGTTCTAGCAAGCTCGCTTTGAGAGAACTATTGAGTTCGTATGCTGCAGCGAGGTCTATCTACGAAAAAAAATAGCAAGCATCGTCTACCTACCAGGATAGTATGAACCATGACTGGTGGAAATGTTTTTGGATTAGGAAAAGTTTTATCTTACTAGATACAGCGTGTTTGCAGAAATCTGAGTTACAAACAATCACCTCAAAAACAGACGCCCAGTAGTAGTCATCACGGCACCAGATTCTTGGCCTATCCTGAGGGTAAAACACGTGTTTGGCTTTGTAATTAGAAATGCCAAGTTCACAGATTTTGGACGACCTAAGGTCCACGCCTGCAGAAGAGAAAATAGCTCAGCGTCAGTACACGAATATTGCAGTTCCAGGTCCGTGCAAGATCCATACATGTTAGTGGGGATCCAAAACTCCAAAAGCTTCCAGAAGCAGAGGGTGGAAGCGATTATAGAGGGAGACTGCCGGTGCTGTAAGCCGGCGAAATGTACTCGGTAGCTTCTAAATGGCGAGCGTAGGGAGACTCACCGCTGGAAAGTATTCTACAGTCCGTCGGGACAGAGACGGCCGCGGAGTTGGTCAGCGTCCCTAACACGATGGCCAGAACACCAAAAAGGAAGGAGAAAAAGAAAGACGCTACGATGGAGAAAGCGGCCGCGCAGCAGCATCGGGCCAAGACCAGGTGCCTCTTCTTGCACTTCGCCCCTCCTTGCGGAACATCCAAATCCTCGCGCTTCGAAGCTCCATCCATGAAAGGAGGAAAAACACAGAGGGGGAGAAAACTCAAAAAAATTGACGCCGTCGATGCCGCCCGCCGGCTACGAGGCAGCCATAGCCGGGACGGGCTGGCAGAGACTGAATTCAGCGGTCTAGGGATTTGAGGAGCAGGGGAGAAGGGGGTGTGGTCGAGGGGTTCAGGGAAACTGCACAGGAGGGACGAGGGGCGGGAAGCCTCGAGCCAATCCTGAGTCTGTTGGGAGAAAAGGGGAAGCAAGAGATGGAAGCGCCGGCAATCGTGACGCGGATTTATAGCATGGGAGAATGTTTATTAGAAGGTAGTCGGACAAGTATATTTTCAACGGATGGTCGCGGGTCGCGGCGGGGGTGCGGCTGTGCGGAGAAGAACGGGCGACGGGGAATCTTGGCACCGACGAGAACTGCGGAGTCTAGAAAGCCGACAGTGACGGGTCGACTCACGAGTGGGATTTTGTTGCCTTTGGGATAAATTTTAAAGATTTGGTAAATACGTAATATTTTAACATTTGATACAAACCAAAAATGTATTTTGACCTTAGCAATATACCCGTGCATTATTTTATTTTATTTTGATAAAAGATCATTCAAGAGACATTAGCAAGCTAGCACATGCTATGTCAGTTGTTACACTGTGCTAAAATAAAGGGTGGGGAGTTCTGCAGAATGAAGAAAATAGTCTGGGGGAGGCACCCCATAACAAGCCTCGAAGTGTGACAACTACAGTTAAAATGCTAAAACACGAGTCTATGGAAATGGTGCAAAATTCAATCTATTGCTGCAGCAGGCCGATTCCAGTTTCATCATCCATCATCGCCTTCAGGTCGTAGAGAAATCTAGCCTCTGATTCCCCCTCCTGTGAGTCATTTGAGCCCTCCTTTTTCTTCTTCCATGTAGTGTAAAAGAATAAGAAGATCTGAAATAATCTGGGTGATGATGGTGCTCCTTGGTTTTATGGTGTTGTTGAATATTTTATTGTTTCTTTCTCTCCATAAGTTCCAACATATGGTGACTAAGAAATCGTCCCCATTGAGGGTGCAGTTATTTCTGGTCGGTTTGAGACCAGTTGGAAAAGTTGTGAAGTTGTGGTTTAGTTTATCAACCCTAAGAAAATGCGAGATGATGATGCTGGAAAAGCTGCAATGGAAGAACCAGTGATCCATAGAGTCAGAGTTACCAAGACATAGAGAGCATCTCGAAGGACTATAGAAATCCCTTTTGGAAAGGTTTTGGTCAGTTAGCAATTTATTGTTAAGCAGAAGCCAGAAGAAGGTCTTGAGTTTTTGTGGCCATTTTTGTTTCAAGATAGAGGAGAAGGGCGGGGAAATATCTGTAAAGGTCAGGTGGTTGTAGGCAAGTTTGATAGTATAGAGTTCTCCCCATCTCCAAGAAATCTGGTCTGAGGAATTGTTTTCTAGTTCTAGTGTCAGGTTCTTAATGTTCTCTTAATTAAGGTGTAGAAGCAAACACCTCATTAATGAGTTAGATCTCCTACTTGTTAGGAGGCCAAGAGCTTTGGCAGTATTTAGATTTTTGAGTTTATTTGGTATAGTCCAAGAAGTTTGCATGTTGAGGACAGTTTGGTGTTTATACCACGGGTCTTCCCAGACAGAAATGAGTTTGTGTGAGTGAGGGGGTGTTGATGATTTGTTTGATGTGAGGAATGTATTTGTTTATGTATTTCCAAATAGGGGAGGCAATATTGTTGTGTGTTTTATGCTAGGGAGGGAGCTTTTGGTAATATTTATTTGTCAGCATGTTTCTCCAAATTTTGTTGTTGTTATTGGCCAGGTAGTTAATTATTTTTGTGATCAAACAAAAAGTATGAGTTTCTAGGTTGATAATTCCCCATCCCCCTAGTTAATGCGGGTTGTGATGGTATCCCAGTTGACTAGGTGAAAATATTTGCTTATGTTGGGGGATTTGTGGTGAATTTTCCAAAGGCAATTCCTTCGAATTTTATCAATGGTCTTTCTGGTTTTGGAGGGAAGTGGAATGCAACTCAAGTAATGGGTGGTTATTGGTGTGATGACACTGTTGGGAAGGTAGAGACAACCGGCCAAATTAAGGAAATTATTTATCCAAGATGATAGTTTGTTGTTTATCCTCTCGATGATCGGGGTCCAAGTGTAGTGGATGATTTTGTGTGAAGTGATAGGAAGGCCCAGGTAGGTAATAGGGAAGTTTTCTATCTTGCATCTCAATAAATCTTTGAATCTAGTCATCAAAGTTTGTTTGATGTGGACCCCAAAAATTGAAGATTTTTGCAGGTTTATCTTGAGGCCCGATATGTATGAGAAGATTCCTATAATTCTGATTGTGTTGATGATGGATTTGTCCTCAGGGGTGATAAGGATGATAGTGTCGTCCGCAAATTGTATTATGTTCTCATGACACTCCAGGGGAGAGCTAATCAGACCTCCTTCAACACCTAGTTGTATCATTCTACTCAAGATAGAAGTAACAATGATAAAAAGATAAGGGGATAGAGGATCCCCTTGTCTAAGGCCATTTGAGTTTTTGAAATAGCCAAAAGGGACTCCATTTATTAAGGTTGAGAAATGATTTGTGGATATACAAGCTTGTATCCAATGGATCCATTTTGCAGGGAAACCAAAACCCTTGAGGGTATGAGTGAGGCATTGCCAATTTACAAAGTCAAAGGCTTTTTTAAAATCCAGTTTAATGGCTAAGACTTGAGATTTGTTAATATGACAATGGTGGATGGTTTCGTTGACCATCAGGTAAGCATCATGAGTGTTTCGTCCTTTGAGGAAAGCATTTTGGTTTAGAGGGATAATATGGTTGATGAGTGGCTTGATTCTGTTTGCCAAAGTTTTTACAATGATTTTATAAGATGTGTTGATTAGCCTGATAGGCCTGTATTGTGAGATGAGGTCTGGTTGATTAGTTTTTTTTATGAGATCTATGAAGGTTCTGTTTATGTGTTTGATGATTTTGTAGGCATTTTTACTCAAATGTAAATCCATCAACAAAGCTAGGAAGTCTTTTTTGTAGTGATCCTAATTAGCTAGGTAGAATTCCACATTTAATCCATCTGGTCCAGGAGATTTGTTCAGACCTAGTGATTTAATGGCCTAGTTTAGTTTGTCTCAGGTGAAGGCTTGGATAAGGGAGTGAGATTGAGGGATTTTGTTGGGACACAGAATAGTCCAATCTAGCTCATTTAGATAAGAAGGTTGGTGGTGAGTGTTGAAGATTTTTTAAAGTGTTCAGTAATGTGGGTAGTGATAGAAGATCTATTCATAGTGATAGAGCCATGGATTTTGAGATATGTGATGGTGTTTTTTCTGTGATTGTTGTTACAAATTTTGTGGAATAATTTGGTATTCCTATCTCCTTCTTTATCCCAAGTTATCTTCACTCTTTGGCTCCATTTAATGTCTAGGTAGTTTTTTATGTGTTCCATCTCAGCTCTGATAGTTTGGACAAGAGCGGGGTCCGCTGAGGGGTCTTGGCCTACAAAATGGAATTGTTGTTCCAAGTTTTTTAAGGTGTTGTTGAGATTGTTTGGGTGTTGGAGGGTCCATGTTTTGATGAAGATTTTCACTTGTTTAGTATTTGGAGAATGTACAATCCAATATTGGTGGTTTGAGGTTTAGCTAAGCTCCAATGATTAGCACATTGGTTTGAGAAGTTTCTGAAGGTGAGCCATAAATTGTCAAAGCGAAAATGTATTTTTTCCCATATAACATTGGTAGTGTCAAGTATAATAGGGAAATGATCTGAGATGGCTATGTGGGCCATGTGGACTGTGGAAAGGGGGTATTTGTCCTCCCAAAGAGGGGAGCAGATGAAGTGGTCAAGTCTGGCAAAGGTTTGGTTTCTAGACCAGGTGTAACTAGCGTTAGTAGGTTTGATATCGATCATGTTGTGTTTTGTTAGTTGGGTTGTAAAGTGTTTATCAGTTATTGACATGGTTTGGGAAGTGTTGGAGATGTTAGTTCTGTGGAGGCCTGGGTAATGAGATTTAAATCCCCTATAATAATCCAGGGGGTTTGATGGTATTTGGTTAGGATTTTATCCAGTTTAGAAAGATAGGTTGCTTTGTTATTTCCCGGTTCCCCATAGATCCCTGTAAAGAGCCAGTTAAAGCCATCCAGTCTATTTCTGATATAGAGAGTGATAAAGAAGTCAAGAATGGTAGATTTAGTGATAGAAAAAATCTGGTTATTTAGTCCCACCAGTAGCCCCCCTTTGAAACCAGTAGGAGGAATCTGAAACCACATAGTGATTCTATTTCCACCAATAGTTTTGAGGGAAAAATTTGTGTTGTAAGGTAAGATTTGGTCTCTTGAATAGTAATGAGGTCGATGTTGTTTTTATATATGTGGTAGCAAATTTCTTTGCGTCTTTTAAAGCAGGCTGCCCCACAGACATTCCATGAAGAGATTTTCATTGGAGTCTAAAAAGAGATTTAGTCTGAACAGTATGAAGTGTTTACTGGATTTTCATCTTGTCAAAGAAGGTGTTGGTGTCTTCTACTTCCCTGCAGTTTG
The DNA here is from genome assembly GCA_963693085.1 of Alisma plantago-aquatica. NCBI lineage: Eukaryota > Viridiplantae > Streptophyta > Magnoliopsida > Alismatales > Alismataceae > Alisma > Alisma plantago-aquatica. The sequence goes on along the minus strand of OY856411.1, from coordinate 1,192,270,932 downwards.
CCCACCCCATGAAGTGTTCTATATCGTGTAAGGCTTTATGAGCATTATCGTCCTCTTCAAAGTTTATACCTATTTTATTTGCAAATTTTGTGAAGCTAGTGATATTTGACCAGGATGCAATGTCTTCAATATTGTCAAGATCATAATTTGATGAATCTATCGTAGGAGAAGTTATATCAACTAAGTCTGAGTGGGCTGAAAAAAGGATTGAGTCAAAATACCCGTGTCCTGGCGGTTGATGATGTGTTTTATCTTGACACCTTCTAGAGTGGGCAGCAGGGCTTGAGTTGGCTTGTTGACACCTTCTCCTTGTTCTTTGCTTTTTTGATGAGGACTCTGCGAGGATCTAATTTCATCAATAATGACTGACTTGAGTTTATGCATAGTGCTAGGGCTGATGTTGATGGTGTTGTTGTTTTCCTTGGTGATGGAAGGGAAAGAGTGGTCAGGTCTAATAAAGGAGGAAGTTGGTCGTTCTTTGGAAGGGGATGAGGATCTAGGTCTTTTTTGTTTTTGGGATTTGTTTGAGTTTCCTGATGACGTAGTCGAGGTATTTTCCTCTCCCAGACAAGATGTCTTTCATCAGCTTTTCTGTTGGGGTTCTGTGGTTTTTGACCTTTAGAAGGGCAGAACCAAGAAGGTGGGTGGGTCGAGAGGTCTGAGAAAGTTGTCCTTGTCTCAAATGGGTGCTTAGCATAGAGCTTGATATTGTATATGGATTCTCTCAACCTGATGTTGATGGCAGTTGGCAGAGAGATTGCTTGTTTGACCGCAAAGAGGCAGTAAGCTTTGATGTATTGTGTGGGATAGAGGGTTTCAGGGCTGATGTATTGTAGAGTGTCTCCTATGGAATGGGCTATTCCTCTGAAGATCTCAACTTCCCAAAGGTGAGGTGGGAGGTTGGAGATAGCTACCCAGTCCAAACCACCTGCAAGAGCTTCAAAAGCCCCAAGCTCAGCTGACCATTTTGAGAATTTAGCTTGGATGAAGCTAGAGCCACAAGGGATGGTCAAGACTTGGTTGAAGAGATGATTTATCTTTGTTCCTTCAGGGATCGAGTATATCAATTGGGTAGGTGAGAAGATCTTTTGTTTGAGGATAGTATATCATGGGATAAGTAAGGCAATGGATCTGGTGATGTCCAGAATGTTAACCTGGTTGTTGTCTATGTTGTTGTCAACGGTCACCAAGATGCTTCTTAGAGTAAAAACTTTGAGGAGTCTCATGGAGTTGGCTAGAAGATCGAGGGCTATGGCATATTCCAGGTGAGCAGGTGCTTCCATAGGGGCAAAAGGTTTTTGGTAGCTAGGTTTTGGTTTCAGAGAGGATGAGATGTTCTTAGGAGGTTGATGAGCAGAAGGGTTTGATCGATCTTTAGGTGGGAGATGGTTGTATAGAGTTGTGGGTTTTGAACTTGTGAGAGGGGTATGATATTTATGCATGTGTGGGTTATGTGGGACGTGCATGTTGAGGTGGGAGTGGAGGTTCTGTTAAGCATGCAAAAGGGTTGTTGGAAAAGAGGGAGAAATGATTTGTTTTGTTTCGAAGATTGGATTGGTCCTTCCTGGGTAAGTGGTGGATAGTTTGAAAAGCAGTGTGGGAAGCAGATTTTGTTCTGGGAAAGTGTCGTCCCTTTCTTTGGAAAGGGGTGTAGATAGCAGATGTGGTGTTGGCTGGGCAGTGCTTTTTTATGTGCCCTTTTTTCAGACACCTAAAGCAAGTAAAGAGATTTGGGCATCTGAGGGTTGAGTGGTTTCTATTTTTACAGATGATGTAGAGAAGCGCTCAAAAAGGTCGTCGAGGGGGAGCTTTTTGCCATGTCTGTGAGGGGTAAAAATTTCCTAAGAACTCTTGAATGAGGGAAATCGAAGAGTTCTGTCCTAATCGAGGGAAAGAGATTTGATTTATTTTTATCTCTAGGTATGATTTCTTCATTTGGGGGGTCTTGGGTCTATTTGAAAGTAGAGAGGGGGGTCAGAGTAGAGAGCGTATACCTAGCCGCGATCATGTTTGGGATGTAAGCCGATGTTTTCGTGTCTTCTACTTCTTTGTCTTCCAGACAAGATGAGATTGAGATTGGCCAGTGTTTTGTATTGATCGAAGGTTGATGAACATCTCTGATGAAGAGTTGATCCGCTGAGTTTGAAGATGGTGATATCGAACATGTCTTCTGTTTAGAGAAGAAAGGAAGTAGTTGTTGAGGTGTTTCATTATTGAAGTCACAGACCCAGGACGAGAAGGTTCTGTGGTCGATCAGTTTGAGGTAGATGGTCCATTCCTGCCTAAGACCAAGATCGGAGATCATCTGAGCCCAGTCGTCAGAAATGAGCAAGGTTGATGCTTTTTTTTACCAGCATTGATAGTCTGTCTTGGACCGTTCGACTGTCACCCTGAAAGTGCAGTGACCTAGTCACACAGAGTAGGGACCCGACAATATGTCAAAGTGGTGGTAGATCCAAGCCCTAGGGAGAGGTACACTGGTGAGAAACTTAGGGTTGGAAAGGTGGTAGTCCATGAAGGAGAACTTGGATTCCATGTTGGGAGAAATTGGTGTCGTCGGGTGAGATATGAGCTTCTCCGATGGCTTCTTTTGATGTAGTGCTCTCCTGAAGAGAGATGATTTACCCAGAAGACTCTGGGGTTTTTTGTAAAGATGCAGAGCCATTGTGAGAGAGCCCCCTATTCTCATGATGGGATGGAGGAGATGGAGATCGCCTAGAGAGTATAAATGTGGTGTTCAGTTTCAACTAAGATTTTATTCTTCTACAAGAGCAAGTGAATATTCAGGAAGCCATCAGGTGGAAAGAGAGGGGAAGGACCCAGAGTTTACCCTGGAGTCTAGAGTCTTCCGCATGATGGGGAAGTTTAACAGGTGGTGTGAAGATCTTGCATGCAATCGCTAAAAGGGTGGGGAGTCATTAAATGTTGTTCTGAAGGTATCACCCACCTTTAATCTTCTGTAGAAGCAGTAAAGAGGAGGGAGGATCTAGGTTGGAGGTGAAAGGGGGGAGAGACCGGATGTCACTGAGTCTCAGGGTTGTAGAAGATACCTGGTGTGGAGAAACCCTGGTGCTGTGAAGATCTGGGACGAGCTGATGGAGTTGCTCAACTGGTCGACACTAGAGCAGGTGGAGATGCTCACTGGAGATGGTGGGGGGATCTGCTTGTTGGGGGACAGACCTAGGGATTTTTTAGAGAGAAGTTGGAGTTTTCTCTCCCTCCTTGCACTTTCTCAATATCTTTACGCATTTGTCTTTCACATACCCGTGCATTATAGACCTTGAGAATGTGCATCTGCACTCCTCTCTTGAAAGGGCAAAAAAAAGAGAAGTTCAAAGTAAAAAATTCAGTTATGAGTAAGATGAGCATGAAAGGAGATTGTTATTTGATTAACGTGTTATTAAACATAGTTTATATACCCTTAACAAAGAGCTCGGCTACTTATGTCTAACTATTCATATGTAACAGTGGCGTAGCTAGAAAATAGTTCCAAGGGGCGCACTATTTACTCGAAGAGCAAGAACAACATGTACAAATAGGGCACACATATATTTTCATATAAAATTTTACCGTTCACGTACAAACAATTATTAATTCTTAGACCGAGGTAGGGCATATGTCTACCTTGGCTACTATGTGACTTCTCCACTAGCCGAGTTGTTTATATCACTTGTATACATATATCACTTTTAACGTCGGTTAAAATAGTCATATACCATCGATATTTTATTTACACCTAATCGGACAACACTATATGTATGGATTTTCTGTGTCATGTCATTAGAAAAGTCTAAATGGATGACATAATTTATATACCCTTAATATAGTCAGGTCGCTGAGCCCATCACTACGAGAGTCCATAATGAACATCATATTGAAGGAGGAGGAGAATACAAAAGATCCTCCATACTGCTAGCTTTACCTACCGGACACGGGTAGATATATCTTTTGGTATGTGATCCCGACACATTTTGGAAGGATTGCAATACTATAACTCTACTACCATCACACTAGGCATGCACCCTTGACGATCATATCTCTTCAGTACATTAGCACATTATACTATCATCTTCGTTTATTTTGTACCAACTGTAAGGTTTTGTCAACATGGCCCAATGCGGTCTGCATGAGCCAAACATCAATACCATGAACGAAATTATCTGAAAAAAGGTTGCTACGAAAACAAAAATCAACAACACAATTGACGACTCAGATCATAAAGAGTTGTGGAATTGCTCTATGTCATTAGTTCCAGGAAGACAACCAACGTGATAGCAAATTGTGTTGTCAGTTCAATCATCATAACTGACGTTTTACTTCCTTGTCATGTAAAATTTAAACTGATAAGAGTAGATGTGTCATCGGTTGCGGTTAAACAACTGAAACCACATATTGACAATGTCAATTTTTCAAAAACAACTAATGCTACAAGTCAACCAGTAGCATGATCGTGTTGTTCAGCATGATTGTTTTAAATGATTTTTTTTAAATAACTGACGCCTCTAGCCAACTAGTAGTATGACCATGTTGTCCAGAACAGTTGGTTTAAAATATCTATGTTGTAGGTTTAAGGAGAAAACAGATGCCACAGTTGGTCTATGGCATCAGTTTTCTAAAGAAACCGACGACAAAGACCTACGACGTAAGTTTTTTTGTAACAACTGACACTATAGTTGTATTTTTTTAAACAACTATTGTTCGATTATTCGGTAGGATGCAGAACCTGCAGTTCATTAGTATTGCATGTTCCATCCTATGTTTAGCTTAACAATAGGCCAACACACCTACAAAACCTACAATAACAAACACATACACATAATTCATCCTCTCACATACATTTTCAGTCTTCAATTTCATTCTCTTCAACACTTAATTTCATTCTCGTGCACATGCACAATTCAGAAAACACACATACAAGATCCATACTCCAAGTCTATTCTCATGACATGTACAAATACAATTCTCATTGTATTCATTCGTCTTCATATTCATTCACACGCATGCATACATACACACATCATTCACATATACCAACAATACACTCATATAAAATTTAAAGTTATAGAATAATCACCACATATATATAGAAATAAATGACATCAAGGTTTAGAAAACTCATATATTATCCCGATCATATTCAAATTTGACTTCCTCGATGAAGGCATCTGCCCACTCTTCTTGTACCTCATCTATCTATTCTTTTGTATCGAGCTCTATCGTGTCAAAGAACTGCAAAGAGAATGACATAATTCAAGAGTATTAGATTTACTTTTTCATATTTTCAAATGAGACTATGTAATTATGATTATCAAGACTATATTAATTACTTTTTGTATCCAATGGATGTCTAGTGACACATGTCTGACAATCAAGTCTATATATCACATAACATATTATCTACCCATTGTCCTATATAAGGCACTATAAACTTATAATTTTGTGAAACTTTAATAAATAAAAATAAGCATAGTTGGCATATATATGCATTGGAGCCAGAAAACTACTAAAACATTCTTCCAAGTAAATGATTATTTATCATTATCTATATTTCCTTCATCCTTTTTGAATTCTTAAGTAGCCTTATAAGTTAAAGTAACACATTTAATTAGATCAGTAAATAGTCATGTAATTAATGATGCAACCATTAAAAGTGTTCTTGAAAACCTCCATTGTCTACTTCTATACCCGAAGGATTTTGATAATACACAGTTAGAGTCTCAGGGACAATTACCAACAAAATCCAACAATTATTATTGAGTGAAAAGAAAGCAAACAAAAAAAACTCAAAATCTACAACAAAAATTAGTTTATAAGTCAAAATTGTAAGCAAAGTGTCTGAGACTTACACAACATTGAAAGGAACCATAATCACACTGTTTCTCACATTATCAAAATATTTATATGTGGTAGAGCATTAACCACATACAAATTTGGGTCTTTATCTCCATGGGTAATCAATGATGAAACTAGAAATGTCAAATTGGTTAGTGTTAACTCTCCATGCATCCTATATAAGTGGCTGCAAAATGTATATGTATGTATTAATATATAAGAAAACATATTAACATATATTTTCTCATATATAGCATGAGGTATTTTTCCATAAGTTCTCACCATATCTTAAGTTCTATAATAGATGTATTCAACCAAGCATAAGTATACAACTCCAAAACACCTTATACAAATACACTAGTATTGTGAGCTTGACCTACAACGTCCTCCCTAATATGGACCATCGTAATCAACCATTCTTCTAAGTCACTTAGCCATATTGTTAACCCATGTACCTAGGACCTAGGGACTTGAATAAGTTATTTGCAATCCAAGTAGGTAATTGAATATCTAGAGGAGGTAGTGGGGGACAAACTGTAGGGGGCTTCTTAGGTGATGTGACTTGCATATATATTCTCATATCAATTGCCAATTATACACACAAGTCTTAAAGAATCACAATACAAATGTAATCAAAATTTAGCATACATTGGTGTAGACAACTCCCGCTTTGGACCACACCGCCTTCTGCATCACCTATAGCCTCCTGGTCGCGGTGGGCTTGTGGCAGTGTTGTCTGTTTCCAAGTGAGGTAGACAAGCCTGATAGATACACGAATCGTATCGACGGGCATTGGATGATCATGAATCAAGTAACCTAGAAGGGGTGGGTAAGGCTCGCCCAGTGCAACATCATATTGATCTTCTAGTAAAAGATAACATGACCTTAACCCCTACAATTTTGTATATATAATATTATATACACCTAAACACAAACATATTATAAATTCACCTGAAATATTATTATATACAAAAAGACTCACATCAAGCGTGCTAATTGGCAGGTCTATGGGAATAGTTCCAACCACCTTTGTCTTTAGGGGTCCGCCTCGTATGAAGAGTGGGGTGGCACATGTACTGTCTAAGGAGGTAGAGAGTGAGAAGTGTGATATTGTCTCATTGTGTCTTCTATTCCATTTGCAATCATGTCTTGCACGAGCTCTTGTGATCAGACTCCTTTCTTGACAGATTTGTACTTTTTGATGACCCAAAAAAGGATCTTATACTGACAGCAGACCCGGAGACCCTAACACAAACAAGATGCTCTAGAGTACCTAGAACAACTATCAATTCATCCATTTGTCCCTTAGGGATGAACTTGCCTTCTTTTCTTTACTCGTAGAGCTCCCACCAATCATCATAAATAGTAATTGGTAAGTAAAACATAACAATTGGTAATCAAGGTAAAAAAAATGAACATATAGCATGCAAATTTAAATTTTATCATTTTTGCAACCACCTTGACAGTTGCAGGGTTGGGTATTTCTCCATATCAATTTGTCCTCACAACTATCCTCTCCTCATGGTGGAGTAAAGATGTAGGAGTAGTAGAAGACTCAGTAGGCCCATAAGTAGGTTGCTCAGAAGAAGACGCTTCCAGTTTCTTTGTTGCTGCATCTTGTAACCACTTGGACTGAAGTTGTGGTCGTGCACATTCTTTGCATGCCTTTCTTTTTAGTATCGTGTAAAGCCTGGTTAATCCAAACCATATCTCAATTACATAATACACTGAATTCATAAGAATGTATTTTGAATACGTAATACATTACAGAATACATTGAATTTATTTGATTAGTCATTAAGATTAATATGTACAAATAAATGAGGCTTAATACATTCAATTCATTTGTTTGTCTTGAAGAAACAAACACTTCCCACACCTTCTGATCAAGATATACCCATTACTCAATGGCAACCTTCTTCTTCTTCTTTCTTATTATGTATTCTATTGTCAGACTTGTCCTATAATTCCTTAATATCCTCCCACAACGTCGTATCAATGCTTTACGATGTTGTTTTTCATCAATCTCAAAGATGCTTTGTAAGATTTCATATACTTAATGGCATTTTTGTAAAAATAGAATTGTGAATAACTTTAAAAAGCAAAATATCTTATACATAAGTCTGTACATGTGTGGTCTTTCTTGGAAGGATCAACTCTATGCCAAGATTCTATTGTTATATCAACTTTGTTGCGAATAAGAACCCCTACACATTGCACAAAAGTATTGTGATTCTTCCCAATAGGATTTCCTACATCATCGAAGTCAGCAACCAACTTTGGTCCTTTACCCCTTTGCACTACTAACTTGTTCATCAAAGTGATGCTGGTTCTACATGCTCAATCAAGTTGTTCCTCTACAAAGCTAGAAAGATTCTCTTGGTTCACATCCTTAGATGTTCCACCTAAAACTATCAAGAAACACATATAAGTGATAGAGAATGTAGAATGTACATCTATATAATAATTGGGATATAGAATGTAAAATGCTCATCTAGCTAATAAAACAATACAACTTACTTCATCATGGTGCTCATCCTCATAGTCAGATGTAAAATAGTCAAAGAATAAAATATAAGTGATAAAGAATGTAAAATGTACTTGTCGTATATGAAACACATATATATATAACTATAATAAAGAATGCAAAAGGAATATCTAGTGTTTAGAAAATAAAATGCATGCCTCTAGTATCGGTTGCATATTTGATCAATTAATATTTCTTCTGCATGATCTCAACCCAGATATAAGTCATTATTCTCTTAAACATTTTGTGTTAGCAAGCCAACTGAAAATGGACTGGAGTCATCATACTCGTCACAATACTCATCTTCATCTATAAGATCTACAATTAACTACATTTTCCCATAAAGAATGACAAATCATTTTTTATTTGTAGGATCATTAATGTAGAATACTTGCTTCGCTTGTGATGCCGTTATGAATGGTATTTGCTTCTCACCAATCTTTTCAAAATTCACTAATGTGAAACCTAATCCATCCACTACAATTCCTTTGGTGTTATCAGCCTGTATTGCACATAGGGATGGGAACTCTGAAATATATGTAGTCAAACTCACATATGTCTTCAGTGACACTGTAATATTACATTTAGCTTCATGTGGACTCTTATCCTTCACACTAAAAAAATACAATGAATACGCATGAAGGTGACCCCATTGTTTTGGATGACACTCTTATCATCTTGACATTTTGTGTAATATGAAAATCCATTTATGTCAAACCCTTCGTAAGACATAACATTCATTTTTGGTTTAAAGGCTACCAATTTGATGTTTTCAACTATTAGTATATATGATTTATATGTTATCCCGTGTTGCGTGCTTTGTTATGTGCTTAAGACTTGTCTTGTATTTAGCTTTACTTTTATCCCATATTGCCTGGTTTGGTTTTCCCTTACTATCTTGTGCTATAAAAGAGAGTGCATTGTAACATTTTCAAGATATTAAAGGAAGCTTTTCCCTTTTGATATGGTATCAGACATGTTCGATCCTCCCTAAGACTACCCATTGACCTTCCCTCCCCTACCATCGACCCCCCACTACCTCAACCATTTCCACCATCTCCACCATTCCCACCCTATCCCTTCACCACCTTTGTCACCACCACCCTCCATCCATCGACCTCCAACCATCGATCTCCACCCATCAACCTCTACCCATCGACCAACCCTTCATCTTCCACCCATCGAGCTCTACCCATCAACCTCCACCTATCGACCAACCCTTCCTCTTCCACCCATCGCCCTCCACCCATAAACCAACCTTTCATCTTCCACCCATCGACCCACCCGTCTACCAACCCTTCCTCTTCCACCCATTGACCTCCACCCATCAACAAACCTTTCATCTTCCACCCATTGACCAACCCTTCATCTTCCACCCATCAACCTATCAACCTGTCGACCTCCCATCGATTCTTCACATTCCATCACCACCATTACATATACCCATCGACCTCCACACCATCAGTCTATAACCCATCGACCTCCACCCCATTGACATACACTCCATCCTTCACTCTTCCAGTTAGTCCCAGAATAGCAAGTTGAAAACCTGAAAGGTCTCACTTCTTTTCCTACCTACATCACATTGTGGAGTGAATCTCACACCGTGTCTTGGTAAGGTATGCCCATAGTGCAAATCATGTGATGATTGACATGGCATATACCATCGAGGATTTTATTAATACTCATAAAGGCAAGCTTCCAATTCTGTTTCACTCAGTTATGAGATAATGAGGAAATATTATGAACATCTAGAGAGTAATACTACTCAATGATGTATGTTTTCAAGTATAAGACTTGGGGAATTGAAATCATACCATGTTAAGAGTACATGTGCATATTATCATAATGTCCCTAGTCAGTTGTTACTGTGGAAGGTAGATAGACACCAATAACACATAAGACTAGAGTGTGGGTTGGTGGATGGCAGAATCTCATTAGTCATGATATGGAAATATCAAACCAAGCACACAAATACATGTTAGAGAACAATGTATTGGACAGACCCACCTTGAGAGTGACACATGGAAACCACCATTGGTGGTCATAGTCATCTCTCATAGTGAAGGTGGTGATTGTGATTCTTAGACTTGAAATTAATGCACTCATCACATACCGTTGGGTACACTTTCACATCATTGAACGTTGTCCTAAAACATGGTTTGTCACAAAGGTGATGATTGGGTGACTTTAAACCATGGGTATAGACTGTGAGTGATAGATATGGGATTTGTCCCTCCTATTAGAGATTGATATCCTGACCACTTGATAAGCGAGACTGAAAAATGCATGCACATGCACATGTGAATCAATATATGATATCGAAGTCACATTATCTTAGACAGTCTACTCTTGGTTCAAGGAACATGGATTGAACATTGAGAGGATGATGATTCCATGCCTTGAGTTCACTCTGTATATCATAGACAAAGGAATTATACAATCACTGCAACACCTTACACAAATTTTAGGTTGAAGTTGTTCTCTAACTTTCCATTCACTTGGGTAGCACTGATGTGCAACTAGACACCGCTCCTTGCTTGTGTGTCATAAGTTAGTTATGGACATTCATTGACAATGTGATATGGTACCTATAGGGTCACACACATAAGAACTCATCTAGAAGAGGAGTTTAATCTTGAGTGATGATTGGATTGATTACTAAAGTGTTTAGGCATTCAATTCATATAACAAATTGGCAACTACACTACCCAACGACCATCTCACAGGGTGAGACGGCCGTTTGGATAGGCCAGACGGGCGTCTCAAGTGTTGGGATGGCCATTTGGGTTGTCAGACTGATCATAGATTGAATTGGCAAAGTTCTATACAAGTTGGGGTGTGAACTAATCGGTTCAGGATCATCTCAACTCGACTCACCAGACGGCCATTTGGGTGAGTGAGACAAATGTCTTGCATGTGTGAGATGACTTCTTGGGGCCAACAAACATTCTGTAAGTTTCTCAAACTTGTTTTGATTGCACAATACTTGTGGTGCAAGGAATTAATGTTTAACATTAATTGGAATCAAATTGCCAATTTGCATGCGCTTGAAAAACTACCAGACGGTCATTTGGCAATGCGAGACAATTGTCTCATGTGATCAGACAACCGAATCGTTCACCATATGACCGTCTCATGGTTTGCATGTTGCAAAAATTCAAGATCTTCTGATCACTTCTACTCCTACACAAATCTTGTACCATCTGGGAACCCTGGACCTAACCCCACCTATAAATAGAGAGGTACTGGGGGCTTCCCAGAGCACAAAAACACAACTAAGAATCATTTTCTCTAAAAAAATTGTCCTCTCTGGTTGTGGTAACTGAGAGAGCCCAAGCAAGTCATACCCGACAAGGGAGGGATAGCTACAGGAGAGAACAACTGAAGATTGTTGTTGTGGGAGAGCAAGTTGGTGACTTGTACGTCAATGGGAGGGAAAACTCCTTCATGTTTGTTCTAGTTGAACAACAGGAGTTCTAATTGGTCTGTGTGGAATACACTAGAGGCAGGAGTCCTTTGGATGCTGCTAGGAGAGCAAAGTCAGCCTGGAGTATGTGGCAAGACCACATGAGTCATTGTAGAAGCTGTCGTGTTTGTTGTTCGTAGTGAAGACCAAGAGTTGCACAGCCACTGTCCAACAAGCAACTACAAGATGGTTGCAACTGCAATGAGTTGTTGTCACTGGACTTACTATAGGACTAGATATAACTCGTTAAACCATCATTCCTATTTCATAGTAGTTGACACGATCTTGCTGGTATGGGAATACATATAATTTTTTTTGTTTCCACTATTATATAATTTGTGACCGTAATTACCAACAGTGGTATCAGAGCCACGTCAATTTACTATATTTTAGGATAATCAGAATGGTTGGATTTTTAATTTATCATTTTATTTATTGCATACAATGCATATATTTGAATTGTCTCATATGCATATCTGATCAAACATCACATAATCCCATACTAAATAATATATATATATATATATATATATATATATATATATATATATATATATATAATATATGTGTGTGTGTGTGCGTGCAATTTACACATGTCACCCTAAAAGCAGCTTTGATGGTGGATGTGTAGCATGGTTATGGCCTAAACCCTAAATCTATGTGTAGTTGGATGGTTTGGTTTTATTCCTATTTATCTTAGTCTGTGTATCAAACCTCTACCTCTCTCTTCCCAATGTAAAGTTAATTTTTCCCTACATTTTCTCCCATCAAATGTAACTCAAGGTTTCTCTTTACAATGTAATAGTTAAATAGTAATAGGATAGTTTCTTTTCTTACAACGACGAAGAAGTTGATCTTCACCGGATGAGACAACCAGTTTGTGAGACGAGCCAACCATTTGGAGGACCATGGAGGACAGAAAGATGGAGCTAGATGACTGCCTGGTGGATCCAATCGACCGTTTGGAAGAAGTCTAAACATCAGTTAGACTGGAGGCCAAATGACCATTCTGAAGAACCAACCGACCGACAAAGACGCAAGATGACTGGTTCTAGGGTTGAACCAATCTACCCAGATTGGAAAACACAAATCTACACCAGCAAAAGGTTCATACATGTAATGTGATGATTGACCTAGGTGGTAGTAATTCCTTGTGGCTCCAAGGAATTACAGTAGACATGGCCATAACCATCATTTTTTATCGCATGTTTACGTCGCAGGTTACGCCTTCGTGTGGTGCACTGTCTACCTCGTGGAAGTGTGATGGTAGTAATATAGGTTCCACCTTCATGGGGTGCATTATTATCGTATTAGCTATTAGGTCAGGCTTAACTGGTGACTCTCAGAGCGTCTGGGCCCATAAGCATATAGATAATTATGGCAAGGAGTTGCACATATTATCTATTAAGAAATACATATGATGCAATTGGCAAATGCTGCCTACCTTGGTAATTAATTGTGATTTGCGGCATTGGTCGGGCCATAGTTGAATTATCTTGGATCTTGCTGATATGGGAATATAGATAGATACATTTTGTTTCCACTATTATAATATGTTCCCATAATTACCATTGGTATCAGAGCCACGTCAATTTATTATGTTTTAGGATAATCGATATGGTTGGATTTTTGGTTTATCATTTATTTATTGCATACAATGCAAATATTTGAACTTTCTCATATGCATATCCGATCAAACACCACATAATCCCATACACACACACACACACACACACACACACACACATATATATATATATATATATATATATATATATGTATATATATATATATATATATATATATATATATATATATAGGATTTACACATGTCACCCTAAAAGCGGTTTTGATGGTGGATGTGTAGTGTGGTTATGGCCTAAACCCTAAATTTGTGTGTAGTTGGATGGTTTGGTTTTATTTCTTTTTATCTCAGTTTATGTATCGACCCTCTACCTCCCTCTTCCCAATGTAAAGTTAATTCTTTCTTACCTTTGCTCCCTTCGAATGTAGGTCAAGGTTTCTCTTTATAATGTAATAGTTAAATAGCAATAGGATAGTTTCTTTTCTTGTAACGATGAATAAGTTAATATTCACTGGATGAGACAATTAGTTTGTGAGGCGATCCAACTATTTGGAGGACCATGGAGGATAGAAAGATGGAGCCAGATGACCACCTGGTGGATCCAACTGACCGTTTGGAAGGAGTCCAAACATCGGTTGGACTGGAGGCCAAACGACCGTTCTGAAGAACCAACCAACCGACCAAGAGGCAAGATGACCGGTTCAAGGGTTGAACCAATCTACCCAGATTGGAAAGCACAAATCTACACTAGCAACATGTTCATACATGTGATGTGATGATTGACCTAGGTGGTAGTAATTCCTTGTGGCTCCAAGGAATTACAGTAGACATGACCATAACCATCATTTTTTGTTGCAAGTTTACATCGCATGTTACACCTTCGCGTGATGCGGTTGTCTACCTCGTGGAAGTGTGATGGTAGTAATGTAGGTTCCACCTTCATAGGGTGCATTATTATCATATTGGCTATTGGGTCAGGCTTAACTGGTGACTCTCAGAGCATCTGGGCTCAGAAGCATGCAGATAATTATGGCAAGGAGTTGCACATATTATCTATCAAGAATTACATATGATGCAATTGGCAAAGACTGCCTACCTTAGTAATTAATTGTGATTTGCGGCATTGGTCGGGCCATAGTTGATTTATCTTGGATCTTGCTCATTAGAAAATTGATTCGCTATAATTTTCCGAATTGATACTTGAGGGTTGTCGATTTGAACAAAATAATGAGAATGATAATGAATTAAAGACCTAATTATTATCGCCCAAATTTAATCTAATCTAATCAAATCAAAAATGAGTTTTTGCCAAAATTACAAATTCTTTTGTAGAATAAAATGGCAACAAATAACAATCACTTCTCTCTACGATCGGTCCTTGAGAAGGACAAACTAACTAGGAACAACTTCCACGATTGGTTCAAGATGTTGAGAATCGTTCTCACACAGGAGCACAAGCTCTATGTACTAGAGATGCCAGAACCAGAGGAACCACCTCAAAATGCACCAAGGGCTGACAAGGATGCTGACAAGAAACATACTAAAGATGTCATGGATGTCAAGTGTCTGATGCTATGCTCCATGAACTATGAGTTTCATAGGTAGCATGAAAACATGGAGGTGATTGAGATGGTCACACATCTTAAGAACATGTTCCAAGATCAGGCCAGACAAGCAAGATACGATGTCTTAAAGGCTTTGTTCATATGTACCATGAAAGAAGGTGACTCAGTAGGTCCTCATGTGCTCAAGCTCATTGGGTATGTGGAGAATCTAGCTAGACTAGGATTCCCCTTGGGTCAAGAGTTGGCCACTGATGTGATTATGCAGTCTCTGCCAGAGTCATATAGTCAATTTGTCATGAACTACAATATGAACAACTTTGACAAGTCATTGACAGAGTTGTTGGGCATGTTGAGAACAGCTGAGGGACAGATGAAGAAAGACAAGCTCAATTTTGTGATGATGATCATCAAGACAAAGGGAAAGTCTAAAGGCAAAGCTAAGAAGAGTTCTAAAGCTAGCCAGAAGCCCAAGTCTTCGATCTCAAAGCTAAGGGAGTTGTGAAGAAAATAAGAGGTGATTGTCACCATTGTCACCAACCTAGACATTGGAAAAGAAATTGCCCACTATCGTTAGGGGAATTAAAGAAGAAGAAGGAAGGCATTGGGGCCTACACTTTAGGTATAAACATTATAAGATAAATTTGATTACTTCTTCATTTGGTATGTGATACCAAACAGTGACATACTTGATGTGCCGGATCTGAGAAGAAGTAAAGGCCTTCATGGAAGGTTAATGATGGACAAGGCAGAGCAAGAGTTGCGGAAGCTTTGGTCTACATTTAAAATTTATCTTAGCCCAATGGGCATGTAATAGAGTTAGCTGAAATGCTATTTCATTATGCCATTAGAAACATTTTTTAAGCATCTTGTGTGACAAGGATGATAAATCAATAAAAGGTTGTTTCTGTTTCAAAAAGATATGATCTTTCATGGCAATGCCCAAACATCTAAATACTATTTGTATGAAAGACTTTGAGATGAATGTTTATAATGTTAATACCAAAGGATTATAATTGATAACTCAAGACTAACAATAGAAATAGTCATCTTGGTCGTACATATAAGAAATGCATGTCTAGAATACATATTGATGTTAAATCTGGCTTCTCTTGGTTGTCAAACCTAAGGAAACATGCAAAACCTTATTTATACACAATGTGACATGACATCCTTCACTAGATGTAGTGGGAGGATAAGCCTTACATTAGACCTCATACATGTGACACATGAAGATCTTTTGGAATGAATGCTACAAATAATTACTTATACCTCATATTCATTTACTGGTAATATGATGATATGTACTCAGTAAAATGGAAATCTCTTGAAATGTTCACAAAGATTATAAATGAAGTATGAATTTTATGAAAGTATTAAGAAACTTTGATGAAATCAAATGTTGAAATACTTTACATCGAGATAATGTATCACAAGTCAAATCCATCTGAACATGATGATGTGTCAGAATGAAGGAATTATTCCATGATGAGTCATGATATGATTTTCAATTAATCTAATCTTCTTATCCTCATAAATATATACCTATCACTAAATGTTGTACCATCTGAATGGTTTATAAGACATCATATATGATATGATTTGCGAATGTCCAAATATGTCTGGAGTATTAAAAACTACTTTGAGAAAGTAGTTTCTTAAAGAAGGTTTATCCACAAACCATAATTGTTGAATATTACTACAAATCCCAATCCAATAACAAAAGTGTTTTGTTGAAAGGATAACTGAGTTCCTAAAGAAATAGTGGGAGTAAAAGTACAACTCAAAAATGTTCGAGGTCAACAAAGAGGTACAATGAGAACTAAGAGAATCACAAGTTGTTGTGGAATCTTGAGTTCATCATATAAGACAGAGCAAAACAGTTCTAGTAGAACATGTATGAGATTGGAGGATTGTGAATCCAACAACTCACATGGGTTGTTCATGACAGGCTGAGCCAACTAATCAACTAGAAGCTATTAAATACCATAATCCAAGTAAAGGCTCAAGGCCATTATGGGATCCATGTAAAATAATAAGGAATGAACTTGACAGTACTACTTGAGTGATAAAACCCTAAAGGTGATGTTAGGTCTTCTGGTAAATACCTATATGGATAACATAAAAGGACGAATTGGTTGAATAAGTTTTTCAAATTAGTTCAAGTTGTTGAACATGATAGAAATTCCTTTACCAATTGTCATGCTTGTTGTTGTAGTTAAAATAGACTATGAGATTTGGCATATGAAGATAAAAATGGATTCCTTAAAGGGAATACATCAAAGGATGTGTATGTGACACAACCTAAAAGGTTTTATAACTTTAAGAATGCAAATAAAGTCTATGAACTACAAAGTTCAATCTGGGACTAAAATAAGCATCTCAGAGTTGAGATATTTTAACTTGACAAGATAATCAAATATTTTGACTTGAATTAAGATAAAAGATGAAATTTGTGATTACAAAAGATTTCATGGGAGCATATATGAACATTCTACATATGATGAGGAATAACATCTCAATATTGTAAATATTGAAATCTGGCATGGAAAGCCCCTTCAACAATGAAAGGTTAAGTGAAACATCTCATGAGACAAGGATCAAGATCTATAGAGATAGTTTTTGAATGTTTCACAATGGAATTTTGAGTACATACAATAGAAATGTGCTGAAAGAGATCAACATGGAAAAGGATTCAATGAGAGAGAATCTAGATTAGTCTCTCATGAACCATATGTTTCAATTATTGCAAAGAATGAAAATGACATGATTAAGATGCCATGGGCTGTAGCATGGATCTATAATGAATGCTATAGATGTACTTTCCCCATATAATTTTTTATGTATTGGACATGACAAGATGATAGCAAATTACAATAAGGGTTATTGAAATGTCACTAAAAATATCCATAGTGCTTGTGAAATACTTAAGGATAGATTGCTAGTCAATAAGGATAGCAATTAAAGGAAGAGTTGGATGTAAAGAGTTACATCGATGTAAGCTTCCATAATGACAAAGTGATCGCAATAAAATATATATTTGATTTAAAAGAGAAATGTTGTTAGTTGGAAGGGTTTCGAACTAATATCCATTAATTCTATTCTACAATAGAAGTCGAGTATACTCATGCTATGAACATAGAGTGATACTATATGGATCTAGAAGTTCATATGATGAACTTATAGATGTTCCAACCATTGATGACTCAGTAGTGATACTATGAAAACAATGGAGCTACTTGTTAGGCAAGGAATATCAGATATCATACTACAATGTTTTCATATCAGAGTGAATAGATAAGAAACATGTAATATACCGACTAATTAGAAAAATGTTTCAAACCCCCTGGATTTGTACTAGCACAGCAAAAACATGGTGAACCTGTTTGAAAAACTAAGAATGAGATTCGTGGGTGATTGGATCTAAGTGCAAGTGGGAGTTTGTTGGTAAGGTATGCCTATAGAGTAAATCATGTGACGATTGACATGGCATATACCAAGATGATTTGATTAATACTCACAAAGGCAAGCTTCCAATTCATTATGTTTCACTCAGTTATGATATAATGAGGACATATTATGAATGTCTAGAGAATAATACTACTCAATGACATATGTCTTCAAGTATAGGACTTGTGGAATTGAGATCATACAAATGTTAAGAGTACTTATACATATTATCATTATGTCCCTAGTCAGCTATTACTGTGGAAGGTAGATAGACAGCGATAACACATAAGACTGGAGTGTGAGTTGGTTGATGATAGAATCTCATTAGTCATGATATGGAAATATCAAACCAAGCACACACATAAATGTTAGAGAACAATGTATCGAAAAGACCCACCTAGAGAGTGACACATGGAAACCATCATTGGTGGTCATAGTCATCTCTCATAGTGAAGGTGGTGATTGTGATTCTTAGACTTGAAATCACTACACTCATCACATGTCATTGGGTATGCTTTGACATTATTAAACACAATCCTGAAACATGGGTTGCCATAAAGGTGACGATTGGGTGACTTTGGCACATGGGTATAGACTATGAGTGATAGATACATGATTTTTCCCTCATACCGGAGATTGATATCATGGATACTTAATAAGAGAGACTGAGAAACACATGTACATGCACATGTAAATCAATATATGATATTGAGGTCACATTATCTCAAATAGTCTGCTCTAGGTTCAAGGAACATGGGTTGAATGTTGAGAGGATGATGATTCCATGCCTCGAGTTCACTATGGATATTAGAGACAGAGGAATTATACAATTACTACAACACCTTACACATATTGTAGGTTGAAGTTCCTCTCCAACTTTCCATTCACTTGGGTAGCACTGATGTGGGACTAGGCATCGCTTCTTGCTTGTGATGTCATAAGTTAGTTATAGACATTCACTATCAATGTGATATGGGACCTATAGGGTCACAGGAACTCATCTAGAAGAGGATTATAATCTTGAATGATGATTGGGTTGATTACTAAAGTGTTTAGGTATTCAATTCACACAACATATTGGTTGACTGCACTACCAAATGACCATCTCACAGGGTGAGATGGCCATTTGGACAAGCCATATGGGTGTCTCAAGAGTTGAGATGACTATTTGGGTTGTCAAGCTGATTAGAGATCAAATTGGCAAAGTTCTGCCCAAGTTGGGGTGTGAACCTACCGGTTCATTCTGATGAATTGATTGGTTCAGGCTCAGCTCAACTCGACTCACCAAACATCCATCTAGGTGAGTGAGACGGGCATTTCACATGTGTGAGATGGCTCCTTTGGGGTCAAATAAAAGTTCTAGAAGTTTCTCAAACTTGTTTCGATTGCACAATACTTGTGGTGCAAGGAAATAATGTTTAACATTAATTGGAATTGAATTGCCAATTTTGTATGCAATTCGGAAACTGCCAGACAGTCATTTGGTAGTGCGAGATGACCGTCTCGTGTGATCATACAATTGTCTGGGTCATGAAACGACCATCTCATGGTTTGCATGTTGTCAACCAGTCCCTTCCACTCCTGCAAAAACCTGTACCGATTGGGAACCCTAGCCCTAACCCCACCTATATATAGAGGGGTACTAGGGGCTTCCTACAATACAACAACACAATAGGAAATAGTTGTTCTGACAATTGTTATCCTCTCTTGTTGTGGTAACCAAGATAGCCCTAGCAAGTCCTACCCGACAAGGGAGGGATAGATACTGGAGAGAACAACTGAGGATCATTGTTGTGAGAGAGCAAGTTGGTGACTAGTACGCAAACGGGAGGGACAACTCCTTCTTGTCTATTCTAGTTGAAGGATAGGAGTTCTAGGTGGTCTATGTGGACTACTCTAGAGGTAGCAATCCTTTGGCTGTAGCTAGTAGAGAAAAGTGGACTACTCTAGAGGTAGGATTCCTTTAGCTGCAACTAGTAGAGAAAAGTTAGTATGCATTCTATGGCGAGACCACATGAGTAGTTGTAGAAGTTGTCAAGTTTGTTGTTCATGGTGAAGATCAGGAGTTGCACAACCACTGTCTAAGAAGCAACTATAAGATAGTTGCAACTACAATGAGTTGTTGTCTCTGGACTTGCTCCAGGACCAAGTATAACTCGTTAAACCATCCTTCCTATTTCATAGTAGTTGACTCGATCTTGCTGGTATGAGAATACATATAGATAAATTTTTATTTTCGTTGCTATACTATGTGCTCGTAATTCCCAACACCATGGAAGTGTAGGTCCTTTCTTATCTACTTCCTCTATGTGGGTTTCTTGGATATGTTGATCCCTATCTACTGCTGCTACTATTTACTACCCCTATGTGGGTTTATTAGATCTATTGATCTGGCTCTACTGCTGGTGCTATTTACTACCCCTATGTGGGTTTCTCAAATTTGTTGATCCAGATCTGTTGTTGTTATCTTCTGCCCCTATGTAGGTTCCTTGGATCTATTTGGATCTGGATGCTACTTCCTCTACCTCTATGCGGTTTGTTTAGATTTTCTCTTTTGCTACTACTCTTGTCCTGATGTTTCTGCTCCACTACGAGTTTCTCAGATCTCGTCATCCAAATCAACCCTTTTTTACTACTTATACTGCATCATTGTGAGTGCCAACTCTCTGGATTCCATGGCAACTACATATCCTTCATGAAACTTATGTGTTACAACCGTGAAACTTGATGGGTCAAATTACCATATGTGGGTGGCATCATTCCAACTCTATGTCAAAGCCCAAGGATGTCACTCTCATATCTCTTTTGCTACTAAGGAGCCTCTAGATATCTCAACAAATGACAAAGCCAAACAAGCCTACAACCAATGGTCCAAGAATGATTCTGACGTCATGATTTGGATGGTCTATAGTGTTGAACCAAAGACCAGTCAGTCTCTTCTTCACTTGTAAAATGCCAAAGCCATGTGGGATCAACTGTCCCATGTGTACTCACATCAGCAAAACCCAAAGAAGGTCTTTGATATCTTTAAGAACTTGGCTAAAATGGAGTATTCCACTAACGACTCTATAGAAGACTATTACAATTAGTGTTCGACACTTTGGAATGAATTTGAAGTATATCACCCACTCACTGCTGATATCAAAGAAGTTCAACAACAATGCAACAAACTTCAACTTGTCCAATCTCTGGCTGGTTTACCTCGTTCCTTTATAGGCATGGTAGACCAAAACTTATCCAGTGATCCATTACCTATGCTAAGGGATGTTCTCAAATGCTTTCAATGCCTTCATTCTATGGCCTATGTGCCTGCTATTTCTTCTAATCACTCAATCCTTATGGTTCGCTCCCATGATTCTGGTCAAGGATGTGGATGTGGTCATGTTCGAGGCCATGGTGGACATATCCCAAATGATGTCAACCTCAACCACCTCCTGAACCACTTGAGTGACTTCTATGGGTGCACAAACCATGATGAGGACCATTGCTGGAAAAAGCACGGTAAACCTGTCTGGGAAAATCAGGTCTCCTCTGATGTCTATGAAGACTCAACTACTACTTATTAAAGCTTTATTCAACCCACGGTTGAGTGAATTCACTCAGAGTTCAAGAAACTCCTCCAAGCACATCTATCCTTGCCAACAACTTCCACACAGGGATGTTCCTCTGCCATACTTGCATCGCCTGCTACTATCAATAAAAATAAATGGGTCATCGACTCTAGTGCATATACTCATATTTTTGGTGGTTCCAAAATTTTCAATACCTTATTTAAGACTACAAAAGTTCCTCTTGTGACTGTTTCATACATGACTTAGTTCATTGTCCATGGTGTTGAAACTATATCTCTATCTAAAAATCTACCCTTGACATCTGTCTTATATGTTCCAAGCTTTCCTTTTAATCTACTATCTGTTAGTAAAGTTGTTAAGAGCCTTCACTAATCGATTACTTTGGACCCTGAGGGTTGTGTGTCTTAGGATGTTCGTATAAGGAAGAGGATTTGTTTGGGCCATGAGGGACCATATGGACTATATTACCTAGATGTGCCACAATCTACTACAGCTCTACTATCTGCTTCCATGACTAGTCTACAATGTCACTATTGTCTGGGGCATGCTTCTGCTACAAAACTCTGTTGTTTATTTTCACATATTTCTGAGAAATAAATTATGTGTGAATCTAGTCAGTTTGGCAAACAAACTTGGGGAGTTTTTTGTGAGAAGTAAGAAATTAGTTCTAAAAATATATTTAACACTGTTTGTGTTGATATTTAGGGTCCAATCTGTTTCTAACTTGTCTAGATGTCACTATTTTATGACCTTTATTGATGATTATTCCAAGACAACTTGGTTGGTTTTACTAAAGGATCATAGTACCGTTTTGGAAACTGTCACCACTTTTTTACTGGGATCCAAACTTAATTCAAAACTACTATAAAAATCTTACAAATCGATAAGGCCTAAGAGTTTATGCAAAAATCTGTCGATCATCTTTGTAAATCTCAGGGTACCGTTCATTAGACTTCCTTCTCTTACACACCACAATAAAATGGTGTGGCAGAATGGAAGAATCATCATTTACTTGATGTAGCACACACTCTTCTTCTTCTTCTTCTTCTTCACTATCATGTCCCTAAACATTTCTAGCCTGAGTTGTTTCTACAACATGCTACTTAATCAACCATATGCCTTCTTCTGTGTTACATAATAGGTCACTCTCTCTCGTCTTTACCCTGATGCGCCTTTATTTTTTTGTTCCACCATGCATCTTTGACAGTACCTATTTTGTTAAGAATCTCCACCATGAGATTTCTAAACTTGACCCCCGCTCCATTAAGTGTATCTTTCTAGGATATTTCCGGACTTAGAAAGGATACCCGTGTTATTTTCTGTCAATCGACACTGATTTGTGAGTGCGGATGTTGTATTCTTTGAAAACACATTGTACTACTCTGACGAAGGATCTGCTTTATCTAGTAATCATTTGGTTCCTACTCCTCTACATGAGGTGGTAGAACATTATCACACTGAAGAAACTAAAGAGGTATCTACAAGAAGACCTGCAGTTACAGACCCCCCCTCTAGCTCCTCAACAACCAATTCCTCCCTCGTTAGTAGGTCACAACACCCCAGGTATTTTCTGACCTACATCTTCCTATCAGCTTAAGGAAAGGTATTCACTCTTGTACTCAAAATCTGATTAGTAATTATTTTCTACCACTAATCTTGGTGCAAGCTTTGTATGTTTTACTACTGCTCCAACTGCGATTTCTATGTTGAAAGAATGCTACACAAGCTCTTTATCATCCTACCTAGTGTCAAGCTATGGAAATAGAAATGTCTGCACTACGAAATGACAAGACCTGGGATCTTGTTGATTGTCCTGAAAATGGTCCAACAATTGTATGTCGTTGGATCTTTACTATTAAATATCAACCAGATGGTTCTATTGAATGATTGAAGGCTTGCCTTGTAGCAAAAGGCTACACTTAGACTTAAGGAGTGGACTACTTTGGAACTTACTCTCCTGTGGCCTGCCTCAACCCTATGAGAGTACTTATCTTTGTAGTTGTCAATAAAGATTGGTCTCTTTATAAACTTGATGTCAAGAATGCCTTCCTATATGGTGACCTCCATGAAGAAGTTTAAATGGAGTAGCCACTTCGTTTTGTTAGTCAGGGGGAGAGTTCTAAAGTCTGTAGACTCAAGAAGGCGATATATGGCCTAAAAAAACCCCACAGGCGTGGTTTGATAAACTAAGCCAGATACTGCTTAAATTCAATTTTGGCGTTCACATTCAAATCATTCTATTTTTATTAAAAAAAACTAGCTCTGGACTTATTGTGCTATTTTTAATGTGGACGATGTCATTTTTTCTGGTGATGACTCTAACGGTATTGCAGCTACCAAATGATATCTCAAACAATATTTTATTACTAAAGATCAGGGTAAACTCAACAACTTCTTTAGAATTGAAGTTTCTAGATCATCTTCTGACATCTGCTTTTCACTACGCATATATGTGTTGGACATTCTGATAGAAGCAGGTATGCTTGGGTCTAAACCTACTAGTACTCCTCTGGATCCCAATACCAATTGGGATGGCGACTTTTTACCTCCATACCCAGATAACCATCAATGGCGATGATAACGGTTGGTAAGGTTATCTATCTCACTGTGATGAGAGTTGATATTACTACTATTGTTGGACTTGTCATTAGGTGACTTATCATTCGGTATTTGGACAAATCTCGAAAATGTCATTGCGATGATGTGTGTCACATTATTAAATATATGAAATCTTCTCCCAGAAAAGATTGATTATATTGCAGACGTGGGCACTGCAAACTTACAGGTATTCTAACTTTGATTATGTAGGTAGTAGTTGTGACTGAAAATCTACTTCTGGATTTTTTTCCCTTTGTTGGTGGAAACCTAGTTAGATGGTGTAGTAAAAAGTATACGGTAGTTTCTCAGTCAAGTATTGAAGTAGAATACAAAGCTTTGTCTTGCACTACTTGCGAACTAATGTGGGTCCAAAGACTCCTCAAGGAATTTGATTTTTCTGACTCTGATACTATTTCTATGCACCGTGATAATAAAGTTGCCACCTTTATTTCCAGCAATCCCACTTTCTATGAGTGCACTAAGCACATCAAAGTGGATTGCCACTTTGTCTGAGAAGTGGTTCTTTTAGACATATTTGTACTCCTTATCTTCAGACAGACTACCAGGTTGCTGATATGTTTACCAAGATACTTCCCAAGCCTCGCTTTGCTACACTAGTGGACAAGCTGGGCATGATTGATATATATATATAATCCAACTTGAGAGGGAGTATTATTATATATGATTTATGTGTTATCCTATGTTGTGTATTTTGTTATCTGTTTTTGTTATGTGCTTAAGACTTGTCTTCTCTTTAGCTTTTCTTTTATCCCATATTGGTTGGTTCTAGTTCTCCCATACTCTCTTATGCTATAAAAGAGAGTGCATTGTAACCTTTTCAAGATTAAAATAAAGCTTTTCCCTTTCTACATCAAAAATTTATTTGGTGTTTGAGATAGTCTCTGAAAGAATTTATCTTCAAACCACCTAATAAATGTCCTATTATACTCTCTAGCAAGCCACATTGCACTAGCTCGAGGATATTTTGTCCTGATAAAATTGGTATGTTTGGTGATATAAATATTCACTTCATTGATATTGTGTAAAAGATACAAGTGTGCATGTTCTCATATCTCTCTACTAATTACTTCCACTCATGCTCATAAAGTCAATTTTCCAAAACTAGGATCAATATTCTTTTTGTTGACATGAGCTACATTACAAATCAGAAAGTCATTATAAAAATTCATGACCTTCCTATCCACATAACCCTCAATAATACTCCCTTTCATCCAATAATAGTTTTGAATATCACCTTTAAACATACTCATGTATTGTTCAAAAGGTACATCTAATGCAAGAAAATTGGACCCAACATTTTCACTTCCCTAGTCAAATGAACAACAAGATGTACCATGATGTCAAAGAATGAAGGAGAAAAATACATCTCAAGCTGGGGTAGGGTAATGACCACTTCTCTTTACAACTTATCAAGATTTTAGGGATCAATAAATTTGTTGCATATAGTGTTAAAAAAGAAACAACACGTTATTATTGAAAACCTTATATGCTTTGGCAATATAGTTTGAATAGCCATATGTGAAATCTTTGATGCATTAGCGTGTGACAATCATGAGATTTAAGACCTATCAGCTTTAGATATTTCATTGATACCAATCTACAGATACTAGAAGAGTATCCATGTGGTACCTTAACACTAAGAAAGCACTAGCAAAAAGTTCTTTTCTTTTATCTAGAGAAACATGTAACAAGTAGGAGGTAAATATATATTTTAACACTGCTAACTTCCGTTGCTAATTTTTCCTTATATCCATTTCATATAGGTCCATTCTGGATTTGATGCCATCTTTAGTCTTACCTGGTATATTTAAGAGAATACCAATTACGCTATCACATACATTTTTCTCAACGTGCATGACATTGGTATAATGCCAAACTGCCAAAGAACTCCAATAAGGAAGATCCCAAAATATTGACCTCTTCTTGAATAAACATTTGTCACTCCATGTGAAATTAGTACATTGTGATCTCTTAACAAATGCATTGACAAAGTCTTTTACTATATCATAAAAAACCTCCCCTAATATATGTTTAGGGGCACTTTATTCCTCATTTGATCCATTGAATGCTTTGCACAACCTTCGTTAAGGATGTACTTTTGGAAGAAACCTTCGATGACCAAGATATAGATTTTTGCCGTCATGTTTTAGTCATATTGAATCATGTATTCTCCTCACATATATAGCATGCTTTGGATCATTTTATGATTTACCCCAGACAAATTTTGATATGTTGGAAAGTCATTAATAGTACAAAACAAAATAGCATACAAATGAAATATCTCTCTACACAAAGCATAATAGGTCATCACACCTTCTTCCCATAGTTTCTTTAAGTAATCAATCATAGGTTCAAGAAAAACATCAATATCATTGCTAGGTTGTTTGGGGTTGATATCAACAAGGATTACATGACATACTTATTTTTCATTCACAACCAGGGAGAAAGATTGTATATAACAATCATAGCAGGCCAAGTGCTATATTGGTTGCTTAATGTGCTGTATGGATTCATCGACGTCTACAAAGTTAAAGTCTTAGATTCCTGACTTCTTCACCAAATTCATGGTAGAATAAATCAATTTTCTACATTGTAGGGAATTAGACACATATTTAGGATCCCATCATTGTTTCTTTCCCTCTGCATGCCAAGATAAATTTTGTGCACCCATGGTACTATAAATTAATGTTGAAACCATAGTATTATAGGTAGAATCGCATCACCTTGGCAGGAGAGCCAGTTTTGGGCTTACCCAAAGTCATCATTTTATATCTACATGCCCCACATTTTGGACAACCTTTCAAATCAATATAGTCCTTTTGAAATAACACATAATCATTTGGGCATGTATGTATCTTCTTAGACACCATTCCCATTGGGTGCAACATTTTCTTTAATTTGTATGTTGAGATTGGAAGCTCATTGCCTTCATGAAGAATTTCTTTCAACAAAGACAATAGATACATGAAGCTTTTATGGCTCCACATATTGGTAGCCATCAGAGTATACAATCTCAACACTGCACTCAACTTCGTAAACTTAGTACAACCTAAGTATAGCGGTCTCTCGGTATCATGAACAATATTTCTAAATAAGGAAAATGGATCAATAGAATCACCCCCCACAAATACCTAGTATCATATCAACCATGTATCCTAAAATTGGTTCATGTACATGTACATCATCGTCATCAATTTCTTACTCAAAACAAGTACTGCTATAGAAATCTACCAATCTCATAGTATGAATCTCTTCATGCCAATACCATTATGTATTGCCATGTACAATCCTGTTGTGCATGACACCACTTTTGATTTCATCAACCATGTCAAATTCAAGTTGTTACTACAATTCTTACATAGACAATAGAACCTATCTCCAAGTTGTTTCCTATGTTCCTCACAAATCTTATAAACTAATCAAGACCAATAATAAACTTCGTAGTGCAACAATTTGAAATGGACATCCATGATCGACCCATTCTATGATCACACAGAGAAAATGAGTATTAAATCAAGTATTTGGAGATTATAATCTAAAGATTAGGGTTTCAAGATTATGCTTTAAAGATTAGGGTTTATCATTTAGGATTTAGGGTTTATAGATTGAAGGATTAGGCTTTACAAATTAGGGCTTAGGATTAGTAATGAATGTGTGCCACCGATCCCGTTCTTGAACAACTAATCTCACTAGTAAGTGTATAATGTGTATTCAATTTTCAAGAATATTTTAGTAGAATTTCCCTATAGTTCACCAAGTACACCAATGTAGATGGGTAAATACCCACCTACATATGTTCTTAGAAAACAAACAGGGAAGCGTCGATGAAACATCTTGGAAACCAAATACACATTATACACTTACATCCTAAGTGAGATTAAGTATTCAAGAATAGTCCCAAACTGGGGACTACCTAAGATTTAGTCCTAACGAGTGAATCTCAGATGGGTTTCTAGGTCAACACCATGATCTAGAACATTTACTAGGGTACAAATATGTTATATCCTTAATTTTGGTAAAATTGAATGATATACGTATAAATCATATTTTGATAAATAATTTTCTCCAATGGTATTATTGGTGAGATAATAATGGTAACCACCTTTGGTGCATGGGTGCTTGTGGTACAAGTTAAATAAAATAAATTCTTACATGAATAAATAATAATGACTTTTGATATGATAATGTACTTATGAGACTATTTGCATTGCAAATATGTCCTTGGAGCACAATAAGAGATTTTGCACAAAATTAAATAGCAATGACTTTATGAATTGTTGAAAAGTAGAAATGTGAAATAATTGTCAAGTTCCAAAGGAAAATAAAATACATGGTGTTTTAGATAATTAAATGAGTAATTATCTAGACAAGACTGGCAACACCATGTTTGAGGCATCAAATAAGAATATTTTAGTTTATCTTTCTACATACTTGAAATAATAAGGGTAGAAAAGGATATATCTGAGAAAATGGTTTGTTTTAAAATAATATTGGAAAAGAGCAAATTTTTGGATATGAAGAGATATTTAACAAAATTCCACAATGTGAACATAAGTGGGGAAAACATCAATGAATTGCTATAAATGAGTTCAGGAATATTATAAAGTGACATGTATGTCTTTTGGTGTGTCAACCAAGTAATACAAATATCTGAGTTAGGAAACACATTAATAAAAGATAAAGAGAGAGATAAAAGGATAGTCTAGATCAAATTATCCAATGTGCACCATATAGTTAAGCACATTCCTTAAAGGCTTTTGTTGCCAAACCCAAGTCTTAATATGAATATGGTAATGCCTTTTCATGACTTTTGGATTAATAAGATCCAAGAGTTTTATAGAAAGGATTGAAGGAGGAATGTATTCTTTTCTAGTATTATCCCTTGCTTTCCCATAATATTAGTTGTAGAATATGAGAATATATGTTAGTGCACATGGGAAAGGGAGTTATGGTATGCTTTCTTTTCCAGCATCTTGCTTGCATGCAAAGAGAAAGACGAAAAGAAAATGATAAGGGAAAAATGTATGTATATATATAGGTATGAAGATCCACACACAAACAAAAGATTCTCTCCTCTCTTGTATCTCCATCCTTCACGTTGAAGCCCCTTTCCCTCCTTCCTCCACTATCTCCCTCATTCGGCTTTTAGGGTTTGACTAGAACCTATAGAAGGAGACACATGTATCCCTCATACTCACAAGTTGCTTGTACTTAGTCTGTTTGGCCATGGAAATTGTGGAGTTGATGTAAAACACCTTCTTGGCAACCCTCATCTATTCTCCTTCGTCCTAGTGTTGCATCTTCAGCAACAACTACCATGGTTGGGGTCGTCCCCACCAGGAATATGTCTAGTTCAGAGCATGGCATGAAGAACTCACCAACCAAGGTGATACTCCTCCTTCCGCCAAGCCCGTGTATGAATTGTATCCCTATTAGGCTTTCGATCACCCACCTGACTGATATATGGTAACTTTGGTCCCCTCAGTTCTAGCCGCCACAAGCCATACTCCTACTTTCCCATGTTCTGGAGAGGCGAATCATAATGGAACCACCCTACTCTGAAAGCCCTGGAGCTGTGGATTGCGGCCGACCCAAGGTCATGCACACTCGTTACGTCAGAATCTGTCGCGAGGCGGGCTCCAATGATGGAGACGGAGCCTGGGGAATAAAGTCACCCCTACCGGTGAGCGTGTGATACATGGGATCACAACACCAGGGGCAGAGGTGTCATTCTACCCAATCCCAAGCTTGCCCAAATAGGAAATAAAAAAAAAGGATAATGACAATGTGTAAGTGGGTAATTGGTCCAAATATGATTAATCTTGAAATTATTATAGAAATTGCTAGGATGCTCAGAATTAGATAAGTTATATATGAAACTTGATCAAGAGGATGAGAGGAACAAAAATAAAATATATTTGAGACCTAGTTATGCTTCCTTTTCTAAAAGTAGTGCAAATATGAGTTTATGTGATGATTAAAAGCATAAAAACCCTATTTTTGAGTATTAACATGTTGAATATGTTAAAAACCTCTCTTTCATGCAATTATCTGATAATGTGGATTATAATGGTGATTGGACATGATTATGATCATAAAAATGATACTTAGGGTCCCTAATGTGGATAATCATGCATATGAAGTAATTAGGGTTCAATAACATAATTTGCTATGTTGTTAATGTACATAATTTTATAAAAGTGTTCATGATGTTATAGTATGGTAGATTTGATAATCATGTATACAATTAACATGAATTATGTTTCTTAAGTCATTAGATCAATGAACATGGGAATTAGGGTATCGAACCATGACTCTAATGAAAACTTGACACCAAGAGAACCTGAACCCTAGAATAGGACCCGAGTAATCTCTAATATGATTAATGTGAACAATGTGAATGGTGACACTTTAGGATTTACATACATGCATATGTAATAAGATTGCATAGATTCATCTTTTTTGGTTGGATTGCTTGAACGTAATTGAAGTGTAATCTACATGACAATTTACATGGCTCACCATCAAGGTACGTGGTTACGCCTGAGAATAACTGCATTAATTTGTGGGCATGTTCCGAGTGTTTCTTGAAGATTGAACAATTAACCTATTGGTTGTTTATTTAGTTCTATCCAATTATAATGCCACTATGAGTATCACATAAAAGAAAGATTATGTGAAGAAAATGCCAGTTTATATTTGCAAGTATTTGTTGGAACATATGTTATTATTTACTTGCACATTTTGGATGCACCTCACGTACCAATATGGAAACATACTAATCACGTATTTATTTCATGCCATATACCTCTATAAACCGATATACATGATAAAGGACATGAAGATAAAGATGAAAATTACATGAAGGCACTAAAGATTCAAAAGGATGATTATGTAGTTATTTCTTCTCAAATGTATAGTTTCAAGGATAGAGAGTTCATGTAAGCATCTTATATATAATCTTTTGAAATTAATGAAATTATCTGCTCTTTTATATTGTTTGACTAAAATCTGTATCCTTGTATAATATTTGTAGGCAGTGGCAGTCATCTTTTTGGCCTTCCTTAATTGGGTGTTGCTAAAAACCGAGGTCGTTACATTTGATATCAGAGTCCTAGATTTTGTCAAATAATAATTAATAGTTTATAATTTCAAGTAATTTGTAGAAATATAAGGGAATTATTAAGGCATTTTCTAAAGACGATAGTGTCTAGAAGGGACCACGAACTGGGGGCTGGCAATATTTTCCTCCACACAGCTAGTCAGCTTACAAGGACTCCTGGTCCTGTGCATCTTGCTTGGACAAAGTTGGATGATTTTTCCCAAAGTAAACTACCTTTAGGGTGTCTTCTCTCATCTTGATTCATCCACTTCTCATCCTCTTACTTAATAAATAGTAAAAGATACTTCCCTCCTCATCTCAAGTTAGGGTCTTTGAGAAGAAGTAGAATTAAGACATCCTCTAACAAATATTTTACATGTAATGTGAAAATAATAATAATGTACATATAATAAGGTACATCTAATGTGGAGATAAGAATGTAAATTGGAAATAATGACAAAGTAAAGAAGGATGTTTTATGGGTTTTTCCCTTACAAAGGTAAACTCTAGATGGAACTAGGGTTGGTCTAGGAAAAACCCTTAGTGGGTCAAGGGAATCATAAAACCCTAAGATGTAGGGTGTAGGTTGAGTAGCCCCTAACCCTAACCTAAACCCTAATTCTGGGCAAAGGGGGTAGCGCATACCCATAAAAACCCACTTAGGGTAAGAGTATAAAAAAGAGATAAGAAAAACATAAATGGGTTTAGGTGACCCAGTCTCCCATGCATGAACGTGGAGAAATTTATGCATGATGTGTGTGGAAAAGATTTGAATATACATGAGAAACATAAATAACTAGGGGTACATGAAAATGAAAATATGAACATAACTTTCTCATCGCCTTAGTGCTATCTCTGGAAGAATGAATGGATAAAGAATATCCCAGTGGGTGGGTATTGATGGAGATCACCCCCAGAGAGTGGGTAGATCATTGACAATACTCCTAGCGAGTGGGTATACCACAAAGATTGGACTATTAAAGGTTGAGGAGTTATAATAATATTAAAAAAAGAAAAATGAGTTAGGTAACTCAGTCTTCCATGCATATGTGAATGTGAACAAGGCATTAATGGGAAAGGTTTTAAGAAACTTATAAATAACACACTATATAAGAATAACTTGCTCAACTATCTCTAGTGGATGTATGAGATACATGCCGATGTAAGTGAAAGTGATCAAGTTAGGATAGGATGATCACCAAGACCAAGCCAAGATAGGATGGTCATGATGAGGCCTAGCTAGGAAAGGAAGGCCACAATAGACCAAGCTAGGATAGGATGGTCATTATGAGGCCTAGCTAGGAAAGAAAGGCCATAATAGACCAAGCCAAGATAGGATGGTCATGAAAGTCCACTGGGACTAAATGATAAGAAAGTCTATTGGAACTAAAAACCCAATGAGGGGTTTCCCCACATGAATACTCTAGAGAGGATGTTACAACCCATTCCTAGCTTTGCTGGTAATCCTAGAGTTTGAAGATAATCTTAATGTTTGGCATACTTTTGTTAGTAATATTCTATGTTGTGCTTTTTCTTAACTTTGGTAACCTCAAATACTTATTTGGGCAACTCATAATCATGAATTAAGCATACTATAAAGATCCGAGTGGAGTTAATATAGCATTAACCCATACATGTGTGCAAGAAGAAAGTTAATGACATTGGAGAAAATAATTAATAAATAATTTTACTCTAAAAATTTTATCAAAATAATATTTTAGTATTGTAGAGAATTCAATTATGAATTCGATAAGAAAAGAATGAACCAAATCGGAGTTAAAATGAGAGAGTTATGCCCTTTTTAGTATACATATACAAAGCACCGCGACCACGGCCGACACTGTGACCGCGGTCTACACCGTGACCCACGACACTGCGTCGACACCACGACCCGCGACACTGCATCGACACCGCGACCGCAACTGACGCCACCCATGACAGCAAATCGTAAAAAGATCTTATCTCTAGCTATACTTATCCGTTTTAACAAAACGAAGTGTGTTGGAACCGCGATTCAATCCTCTATCATCCTAGACATCTTGCTCAATGAGAGGGCGACCTGAAAGGTGATTTTTGGGGAAGAACATGAAGAATGGTGGAAACCCAAAAGGGTTTCTATAGATTCGAATAAGTAGTTTTATCCGTCGATTCTTCCTCCTCCTCATTTCTCCTTGCTCAGAATCAATGGTCCAAAGAATTTGAGGTTTGGGTTAACCTCTGATCTTCGTCTTCTACCTACAACAGACCTCGTTTAGGGTTAAAAGGAAGAAGAAATTGCGGATTTTACTAGGATCTTTATATGGATTCAAGAGTTTCAGAGATGTGCTGTGTTTTTAAGGTGTTTTCACACCTTAGGGTGAGTGGGTACCTCTTTAAAATAGTAGATTTCACGAAAATGAGTTAAATTATCAATAATCTTCAATTGTTTAGTATGCGAGTACAAATCCTAAGTTGCCTTTTTGATCTAACTTTTGTAAGATGATCTGATATTGTTTATTCCTCTGTTGTGATGAATTTTAGATTATGAAATCACATTAGAAATGATCACAATACATATAAATGATAATTCTTAAATTAATTGTAGAGGTTTCATGATTATACTGAAATGTAGGATTTTTGACTATGACTGAAATTGTTGTATAATTGAATAAAGAAGTTTGCCTAGTTGAATTTCCTTGGTTACAATGATTGTTTTATTTATATACATATTACATATATGTCAGATAACATCTTGGATTTCATTCGATGATATCAATGTTTGCTTGACATATCAGTAAGGGCATGGAAACCCTAGTTCAGTTCATTACATGGTTTCATATATATATTCAATTATATGTGAACTGCTGAGAGAAATTCTTATTGAATGATGTTATGATGTATTCAATCCTTATGCGAGTTATGTGATAAGTGAATGAGGTAAATGAAACCCTAATGATAGGGTGTTTAGTGAAACAAGTATTGTGATATCAATGTTTCTTAGTTTGAGATGTGGTGATGCTTAACAGTTTAGTTTTGGTAAATGTTATCAGATGGTTTATGAAATGAATGGTTTACAAAGTTGAACAAAGATATGTTGATGTGATGTTTGAATTGTGAATTTAAAGAGTGAATTAGACATGTAGATGCCCTGAACACTGTATAATCCTCATAGGATGAGGCCTGCGATGTGAGGAGGAAATGATTTCCTGACTGGAGGTAGTCCAGATTGAGGTAAGTCGGAGCGCACTGGTAGGGTGTGGGGGTCTTGACCAGTAGGGCAGACTCCTTATAGTTATGTGGTACCCAACACCAACCGGGGATGCTGGTGGTACCTGTGTTACATGTTGAGTGAATAGTGGTCAGTAGGTCCACTGATGCACAATAAGCCTAAGGGATTTGACTCACCGCCTGAGTACCCAGGTTGAGAGGTGGAATATGAGATATTCATCTGCTCCCATTAGCCACCAAGAGGCAGACGTGTCAAGGCCCACTGCAAATGGGGTCTTACTTAAGAGATAGGCTTAGGAACCCAGGCATGCTTCTAAGCCTTGTACAATGAGATTGTAGCTTGCTGCGATTCTTTCACATGTTGTGGTACACCTCATGTGGGTTCAGGGCATAATAAGATGAATGAGAGGTTAAACAAGTGTGCGTAGTTATTCAATTATTCTTTGAATGTTTCTGAATCATTAGTTCTCTTTGTGATCAATCAAGCATGTTCATATATTGATTCACTCTTATAGATATCTAGATTATCCTGCCATATTTATGATTGTGAATGATTAGACTATTTAAATCTTATTACTGTTATAATTGATATCAGTTGCTCAAAAGTATATATGTAATTATATAAGTGCTTTAAACTGTTTCTTAGAAGTACTCATTCACTGAGCAAGTAGGCTCACCCATCTACTCACAATTTTTAGGGATAACTCGTGGACTTGAAGAAGGTCAATGTATCCGAGTATATCTACCACAGGAGTTAAGTATGAGATCAGTTAAGTTCAGTCAGTCCATGTCACTCTAGGTCCTTGTATAGATGTGAGAGAGTTGTAAATGATGTTTTGTATCTTTGTTTCCTTAATAAGAGAGAATGTATCCGATTATCATGTCGTATGTACATGAAAGGGTGAGAAACAAAATGAATGTATAGATGTGTATCATTAATGTTGAGATCATATTAAAGTAATCAAAGTTTAATTCTCTTGTAAAGTTTGTTTATGTGATTGAATGCGATAAAACAAAGAGTTTGAAATGAAATAAAGGAAGAAAAGTTGGGAGTGAACGTTGTATTAAGTATAATCCTCAAACTTATGCTCTAATCTCATGATTAGTGGTAATCATGGGATTCAGGCGTGCAAGCGTTGGTATCAGAGCTTAGGCTGAGTGGTCAGGGACCATTAGGATAGAAAGTTAGAGTTATAAGTATGGCAGATAGTAGGTGATGTGTCTTTAGCTCTGGGAGGTCTGAGTATTTAGATACCTTGGCCTGGTATCTGAATACTTAGGTTTACCAGTATCAAGCTACTCTGTCTATTCTTCTCTGGATGCCCTGGCTAGGTATGCAGAGGAAGGATGGGCTAGAGAGAAACCCTAGAAATATTAGGGTTAGAAGACTAGAAAGAAATGAATGGATTGAGCATAAGAATAGAATGTGATACAAATCTTGCTTTGTATTGCTTCTTTGATTGGAGGTTAATAGAAATGCTCTTATATATGAATTTGTATTATCAGTTTGTAGAATATGCATGGTTCTTTTAGATCGTAGTGTATCATGAAGTTGATTCAGTTATTCTTTGTATCAAATAGACCAGAAGTTATGTTTAAATGAGTTTACCCTAAGTGGATATTCTTTCCACATGTTTGAGATGAATAAGAGTTGGTTAATTTGGAGTAGCTCTTGGCTTCAGGACTACATGTTTGGCCAGGTCTGACTGGCAGGGTGTGTTACTGGGATCTAATGACTCCTATTGAAAATATAATAAGAGTAAACTCTGGATAAATTAGACCCACATCATAGTGATAGTGTACATACACTAAGATGTTAAAATATAAAGGAAAGATTAGAATAGCTAAGAATCAATTAGAACCGATATATGAGGTCCAACTTTGGGGCCTTAGATAAGAAACCCTGAATTGGGAATGAAGGGAGAGGGAAATAGATACAAGACATACATTAGTATGTAACATACAAAATGAAGAAGAAAGGATGGATAAAGAGAATTGAACTATATAACTAATTGTGCACTTTATCCAATTTGAAATTAAGGAAAGATAAGAGAAAACTATTGGGAAAGCCAAGATAGAAAGAACGAATTAGAATGAATGGATCATACAATTGAGTAAAATGCTTTTATGTACTCTAAAGAAAAGGGAAAATAGAAGAAAAGAGTTGAGTATACAATAAGTGTGAAGAGTCTTCGGAAGAGCTAAAGTAAAGAGAATTGGATGAACATGTAAATCATAAGACTAGAATAACAAACTTAGTTGACACAAAAAGAAATGTTGGAAACTATGATCTCAATTATGGAATGAGGGTTAAATGATATAATTGAGAGCATGGAATGTATACCTTTATTATGAAGTTTAATACATTCATCCTTACTACCTTTGGATTCCAAGTCTCTATAGAATAACAAACTAGTTTCTAAAAGAAGAACAAAAGCGTAGCTTAACAAATGAATAAGTCATACAAAGGTAGACTATATTCGGGAAGGAAAAACTTGACAGAAACTAAGTTTGACCCATGCATGAGCTGTTTGATTTAAAATGAAGGATATGTAATGTATTAAACATGAGGTGAAACTAGTAGAGAGATTATTGATTTAGAATTTCAACTTCACATTAGTAGAAGGGTAAATAGATATATGTGCAACATGGTATACATGACCATACACATGAATAAGCAACATGATCATAAGAGAAGATTATAAGTTAAAGATGACAGGTGAAAGATTAGTATATGGTAAGAGGATTATGGAAAGTAAGGAAGGGTTTGAAACATGATGGAGTAATATAGATTATAAAAAAAAGAGGTTAGGATATTCAAGCAAGTGATAATTAGTCAAGTATCCTTGTTGATAACCAATTAAACCTACATATGAGAAATGTATTAAGGGAATGTTTGAAGATAAGAATTCTAAGTCTCAGAATCATCTTCTCTTTCATATCTTCCTTATTGAGAGCAATGTGGGAATGAAGTGATAAGAAAATGAATCATATATGATGCATAACCACCATGGTAGAGACATTTAGTGAATGTAATAATGACACATAATATGATGATGAAACCCTAGTAGGGTATAAGAAAGTAATCTTTATAAATGGTTAAGAAAGAGAAAGGAAATTCAATTGATAAGATAAGGAAGACTTTAGTGAAACTTGTGAGATCCAAAGTTTGAATTTCAAATTAAGGGAGCAAAGTCACATCCCTAATAATGTCATGATACTGACAAGGACCAAACCCTATAATGTTTAGAGTTGTAGTAGTTAAAGGGATGTCACTAGTGATTTGACCTTGAATACTAGCATCCCTATAAAACAAGATCATGAGATTTGCACTATGAAAAGTAAACTAGCACTGATAGTAAACCAAGGTTTAAAGGTAGCAAATCTGAAAGCTAGATAAATAATATGGAAATGAGTATGAACAAAGGATAAGAAATAGATTTGAAATGTAACAAGTGTGTTTTGAAGAAAAGGAGAAATACAACATGAGTAAAGTATGATATGAAATAAATTCTTGTAGTGATATCAAGATTGATGAATAATCTATTCTTACCTTGTATGTTTCAATTTTAGAGATGTTTATTCTATATGATCAAAATGAGAAGGATAAGTAACAAGAAGTAAGTAGTAATGAATGAGGAGAGAAATAAGAGAAAACAATGGCTTTTAGTAATACGTGAATGTGTTTTTGGAAGTGTAATTTGTTGAAGGTATAATGAAGGATGTAAATTGGTTCTACGTATGATTTCAGTGTACATGTGCAAGCAATATGTTAATTAAAGGTGTCTGATAGTTGTAGTCATTCATACCAATATTCCGTATTAGTATTGTACAATTGTGGTATGGTGATATGGGTTGAATGATGATGGAACAAAAGGAGGGTTACCCTGAATAAGGTAGTCTTACATATTCACTCGTATGAATAGAAGGGATGATAACCATATTGTATTGATATGTAACCCTAATGAGGTATAGCTTCTTATACCTAGCTTTAATATAACTAAGTGATGGTAATTGGGTATGAATAGTCCTTGAAAGACTAATACAATCATGGAGTACTCTGTTACTGTTGTTGAAACCCTAGTATGCTATAACCCAATGGTTACACCTTGATTTATGTGTGGGTTCATACTTGAGAATAGTATGGAATGTGATGGTGATGCTTCACCTTATTCATCCATGATACAATGGGGATGCCGTGAGTAAGGGTTTGGGTATAAGTGCTGATTAGTAACATTAATATAATTTATCTTGTTGACCTTAACTCTAATACAAATAGATAAAGATGAGTATTCATGTTTAACATTCTTATATGATGGAATGATGTTGGAATAACCTCCTTAATATGATCATAACCTTAATATGTTAATTGGTGGTTATCATAGCCACATGGTTGATACTTTCTTATTCTATATCTAGATTCCTTGCATGTTGATGTAATAAAGGAATGTTCTTAATGTTAATATAACCCTGCTATGATTGTTTATGAATATCTCCTAGCTCATTTATGCAATATTGTGTTGATCTGGTATATTATATGTAAGTGATATTATTGAGCCTTGTTATAAGGCATGCAAAGATAACGATGATCTTATAGGGAATAGTATGATGATCTTAATGACCTTTGGACATGGTTGAGCCCTAGATGAGGTGTAATCCTCTTATGTTGATAAGGGTTGACACCCTATGATATTGTGAAAAGGATTTATATCTTATGATAGTATGATGACTAGTGTGGTCTCATGTATGACAAGTGAATAGTACCTTGTGATGATGAGATGAGAAATTATGTTTCACACATTTTATATCTTTTAAAAGTTGTGATTTGAAGAGGAACAAATGACTCAATGTTGAAAAATAAAATTCTAGACCGTAGTATTCGAAAGCTTAAAAGGAGAGAGATACCCCTAGTAAAGGTTCTTTGGAGGAATTATGTATAGAAGAAGTTACTAGGAAAGTAGAATCGGAGATGTTTAACAAGTATATTTTCCTCTTTTAGAAATTTATATACAAAATTTTTATTAGAGGGGGAGAATTGTTACAACCCGTTCCTAGATTTGCTGGTAATCCTAGAGTTTTAAGATAATCTTAATGTTTGGCATACTTTTGTTAGTAATATTCTATGTTGTGCTTTGTCTTAACATTAGTAACCTTAAATACTTATTTGAGAAACTCATAATCATGACTTAAGCATACTATAAAGATCTGAGTGGAGTTAATATAGCATTAACCCATACATGTGTGTAAGGAGAAAGTTAATGACATTGGAGGAAATAATTAATAAATAATTTTCCTATGATAGTTTTATCAAAATAATATTGTAGGATTATAGATAATTCAATTATGAATCCAACAAAAAAAGAACAAATCAAATCGGAGTTAAAATGAGAGAGTTATGCCCTTTTTAGTAAATATATACATAGCACCACGACCGCAGCCGACACCGCGGCCCGCGATGCTGCGTCGACACTGCGACCGCGATCGACGCCGCCCAGGACAACAAATCGTAAAACGATCTTATCTTGAGCTATACTAATCTATTTTTAACTAAACAAAGTGTGTTGGAACCGCGATTCAATCCTCTATCATCCCAAATATCTTGCTCAATGAGAGGGCGACATAGAAGGTGATTTCTGGGGTAATGTTTGGGGAAGAATGTGAAGAACGATGGAAACCCAAAAGGGTTGCTATAGATTCTACTTGGTAAGTAGTTTTATCTGTCGATTCTTCCTCCTCCTTATTTCTTCTTGCTCGAAATCCCTGGTCCAATGAATTTGAGGTTTGGGTTAACCTCTGATCTTTGCTTTCTACCTACAACAGACCTCGTTTAGGGTTGAAAAGAAGAAGAAATCGTAGATTTTACTAGGATCTTGATATGGATTCGAGAGTTTCAGAGATGTGCTGCGTTTTAAAGGTGTTTTCACACCTTAGGGTGAGTGGGTACTTCTTTAAAATAGTAGATTGCATGAAAATAAGTTAAATTATCAATAATCTTCAATTGTTTAGTATGCGAGTACAAACCCTAAGTTGTCTTTTTGATCTAGCTTTTGCAAGATGATCCTATATAGATTATTCCTATGTTGTTATGAATTTCAAATTATGAAATCACATTAGAAATGATCACAATCCATCTAAATGATAATTCTTAAATTAATTATAGAGGTTTCATGATTATACTGAAATGTAGGATTTTTGACTATGACTGAAATTGTTGTATAATTGAATAAATAAGTTTGCCTAGTTGAATCTCCTTGGTTACGAATGATTATTTTATTTTTATATGTATACATATTACATGTATGCCAGATAACATCTTGGATTTCATTTGATGATATAAATGTTTGCTTGACATATCAGTTTGGGCACGGAAACCCTAGTTCAGTTAATTATAGGGTTTCATATATATATATATATATATATATATATATATATATATATATATATATATATATATATATTCGATTATATGTGAACTGCTGAGAGCAATTCTTATTAAATGATGTTATGATGTATTCAATCCTTATACGAGTTATGTGATAAGTGAATGGGGTAAATGAAACCCTAATGATAGGGTGTTCAGTGAAACAAGTGTTGTGATATCAATGTTTCTCAGTTTGAGATGTGGTGATGCTTAATAGTTCAGTTGTGGTAAATGTTATCAGATGGTTTATGAAATGAACAATTTACAAAGTTGAATAAAGATATGTTGATGTGATGATTGAATTATGAATTTAAAGAGTGAATTAGACATGTAGATGCCCTGAACACTGTAGAATCCTCACAGGATGAGACCTGCACTGTGAGGAGGAAACAGTTTCCTGACTAGAGGTAGTCCAGATTGAGGTAAGCCGGAGCGCACCAGTTGGGTGCATGGGTCTTGACCAATAGGGCATACTCCTTACAGTTGTGTGGTACCCAACACCAACTGGGGATGCTAGTGGTACCTGTGTTACATGTTGAGTGATCAGTGGTTAGTAGGTCCACTGATGCACAATAAGCTTGAGGGATTTGACTCACCGCATGAGTACTCAAGTTGAGAGGTGGAGTCTGAGATATCCGGCCGCTCCCATTAGCCGTCGAGAGGCAGACGTGTCGAGGCCCACTACATATGGGGTCTTACTCAAGAGATAGACTTAGGAACCCATGCATGCTTCTAAGACTTGTACACTGAGATCGTAGCTTGCTGTGATTCTTTCTCATGTTGTGGTACACCTCATGTGGGTTCAGGGCATAATAAGATGAATGAGAGGTTAAACAAGTGTGTGTAGTTATTCAATTATTCTTTGAATGTTTCTGAATCATTAGTTCTCTTTGTGATCAATCAAGCATGTTCATATATTGATTCACTCTTGTAGATATCTAGATCATCCTGCCATATTTATGATAGTTAATGATTAGACTCTTTAAATCTTACTGCTATTATAATTGATATCAATTGCTCAAAAGTATATCTGTAATTATATAAGTGCTTTAAACTATTTATTGGAAGTACTCATTCACTGAGTGAGTAGGATCACTCCTCTACTCACAATTTTTAGGGATAACTCGTGGGATAGAAGAAGGTCAATGCATCCGAGTAGATCCACCATAAGAGTTAAGTATGAGATCAGTTAAGTTCAGTCGGTCCCTGTCACTCTAGGTCCTTGTATAGATGTGAGAGAGTTGTAAATGATGTTTTGTATCTTTGTTTCCTTAATAAGAGAGAATGTATTCGATTATCATGTCGTATGTACATGGAAGGATGAGAAACAAAATGAATGTATGGATGTGTATCATTAATGTTGAGATCATATTAGAGTAATCAAAGTTTAATTCTCTTGTAATGTTTGTTTATGTGATTGAATGTGAGAAAATAAAGAGTTTGAAATAAAGGAAGAAAAGTTGGGAGTGAACCTTGTATTAAGTATAATCCTCAAACTTATACCCTAATCTCATGATTAGTGGTAATCATGGGATTCGGGCGTGACAGAGGGAGTTCCCAACAGAGACTAAATTGAGAAGTTATAATAAATACAATGCATACAGATGAAAATATGAAACTTTTAGGGTTTGAATCCTGATCTACGGGTTGGTCAACCCAAGAGTGGGAAAAGGACCTATGAGGGAGGCAAATCCTTAGACATCGGGGCCCATT
The DNA here is from genome assembly GCA_963693085.1 of Alisma plantago-aquatica. Lineage (NCBI taxonomy): Eukaryota > Viridiplantae > Streptophyta > Magnoliopsida > Alismatales > Alismataceae > Alisma > Alisma plantago-aquatica. Next base: position 1,192,227,873 of record OY856411.1, on the reverse strand, counting down.
TGTGGCTAGACATCCTAACTTCCTCCTATGAGCCAAGAGGGCACCCTAGTTTAGGACCTTCCATAGAAAGGTACATTGACTGAATAAATTTAAAGATTGAGGTAACCTTAACTATCATCTAGAGGGTGGAGAATTAAGGATATAAAATATGAACGCACATGTATTGAGTATGATTCTTTAAAACCACACATGTCATCTCTGAGGAACATGAGTATAAGTCACTGTGTAGGTGGATGAACGTATGAGACTGAGCCCAAAAAAGAAAGTTGCCATGAGTTCAACGAGGGATATAAAATGAGTATTGAGCATCATAAGAGATAAAGGAAATCTAGTTTAAAGAATTACATATGAAAACAATGTGCTTGAAAATGGTTAAAGTTGTGACATCTCAAGGAAACCCTTGGGAAGGGTAGAGTCCTAAGTCAATCCTAAGGTCAAGTAGGGTGTATTAAAGGTACATAGGACCGATGGGATTAGGATTTGATTGTGCCCTGAAAGCATAAGATCACATGGTTGTGAGGTAACAACTAGGCTGGCCCAAGGTTCACGACTCATGAGATTAGCTACCTTCATGATGATCATGTGGCCTAATGGGTGAATGTGAGAGGCACTCCCTAGATGCATAAGGATGAGATCACTCCAAAAAGTACCTATACCCCTAGAGACCTCAAAGGGTTGGCTAAGGCTCACAATACATGAGACATAAATATAAAAGATATAAAAAAGTCATGTAATAACGAAAACTTTTTTTTTAATTGGCGATTCATTCATCCCGTCGCCTGGGTTTGAACTCATGACCTCTCGGTCTTACATCATCACTTATACCACTGGGGTGCCACTTCATTGCCGTAATAATGAAAACTTGCAAAAAGACGTGCACAAACTCAAGAGTGAGAAAGGTATTTGACTTCATAAAATATAAGAATATTGCAGAATTAAAACATATTTATGGTTTAGAGTCATGTTGAGAATGATTCAACCTAAAATGAGAAATTTTGAGATAATGTGTGGATATACCATCTCTGCTCTTGAGATGGGATGAACTTTGTTTTTGTACTGCAACCAAATGCCTATTTCATCTTATTATGAGATAGAGAGATTGGGTACACATATGCTATGCTTAAAATGAACATATGAGCTTGATCTAGGGTTGGAGGTGTTACCTCACCCTTATGTGGAAATAAATGAGCAATGGGTTGGAAGCCTAGGAGAAAAGGTAGTCACCAAGTGAAATTGAAATCACATGTGCAAATGTAATCACCAAGAAACAATATCATGCAAATACTAATGATATGGTGTACCTTGAATTGGTTTGGGTACCGATCTTAGTGATAACACAATGAATTTGTATATCGATAAATGATGTTAAAGATATCTAAGTAGGGTTGCTAACCTTGTTGTTTGAATATGAGACGAGTTCTCATTCACCTTAAACTTATTAGGTTGAATTTTGGGGACAAAATTCCTTTTAAGGAGGGGTGAATGTCATATCCTCAATTTTGGTAAAATTGAATGATATAAATATAAATCATGTTTTGATAAATAACTTTCTCTGATGGTATTATTTATGAAATAATAAGGTAACCACCTTTGGTGCATGGGTGCTTGTGGCACATGTTAAATAAAAGGAATTCATACATGAACAAATAATAATGAATTTTGATATGATATTGTACTTATGAAACTATTTGTGTTGCAAATATGTCCTTAGAGAACAATAAGAGATTTTGTACAAAAATAAATAACAATGACTATATGAGTTGTTGAAAAGTAGAAATGTGAACAAATTATAAAATTCCAAAGGAAAATAAGATACATGGTGTTTTAGATAATTAAAGAAGTAATTATCTAGCAAATATTGGAAACACCATGTTTGAGACATCAAACAAGGATATTTCAATTTAACTTTCAATATACTTAAATAATTATAAGGGAGGAAAAGGATATATCAAAGAAAATGGTTTGTTTTAAAATAATATTGGAAAAGAGTGAGTTTTTGGATACGAAAAGATATTCCAACAAAATCCCACAATGTGACCATAAATGGGGAAAACATTAACGAATTCCTATAATTGAGTTAAGGAATATGATAAGGTGCCATGTATGGTTGTGTGTCATCCAAGTAATACAAATTTTTGAGTTAGGAAATGTATTAATAAAAGATAAAGAGAGAGATAAAAAGGATAATCTAGATCAAATTATCCAATGTGCACCTTATAGTTAAGGGCATTCTTTAAAGGCTTTTGTTTCCAAATCCAAGTATTAATATGAATATGCTAATGCCTTTTTGATTAATAATAGGCAAGAGTTTTATAGAAAGGATTAAACGAGGCATGTATTCTTTTCTAGTATTATCCCTTGCTTTCCCATAATATTAGTTATAGAATATGAGAATATATTTTAATGCAAATGGGAAAAGGAGTTATGGTATGCCTTTATTTTCTAGAATCTTGCTTCCACGCAAAGAGAAACATAAAAAGAAAATGAGAAGGGAGAAGTGTACGTGTATATATATATATATATATAGGTATGAATATCCACACACAAACAAACCTTCTCTCCTCTCTTGTATATCCATCCTTCATGTTGGAGCCCCTTTCCCTCCTTCCTCCATTGTCTCCCTCCTTCGGCTTTTAGGGTTTGACTAGAACCTATAGAAGGAGCCACAAGTTTATCTCATACTCATGAGTTGCTTGTAACTAGTCAGTTTGGCCATGGAAGTTGTGGAGTTGATGCAAAACACCTTCTCGACAATCCTCATATATTCTCCTTATTAATAGTGTTGCATCTTCAACAACAACTACCGCAGTCAGGGTCATTGCCACTAGATTGATGCCTAGTTCAGAGCATGGCATGAAGAACTTGCCAACCAAGGTGATCATCCTCCTTCCGATGAGCCCAGTTATGAATTGTACCCCATGTTAGGCTTTCGATCATCCACCTGAGTGATATCTGGGAACTTTGGCCCCTTTAGTTCTGGCCGCCACTGACCATTCCCATGTTCTACGGAGGTGCAAAGAAATGAAACCATCCTGCTCTGGCAACCCTAGACTCATGGATCACGGCTGACCTCAGGTCATGTATGCTCGTCAGGTCAGAACCATCTATGAGGCGGGCTCCTATGAGGGAGACACAGTCAATGGCACAAAGACACCCCTGCCCATGAGCGTGTGATGCGTGGGATCACAACACCAGTGGCAGTGGGGTAATTTGAACCAATCCAAAGCTTTCCCAAATAGGAAATATAAAAAAGGGATAATTCTGATGTGTAAGCGGGTAATTGATCCAAATAAGATTAATCTTGAAATGATTATAGAAATTGCTAGGATGCTCGAAATTAGACATGTTATATATGAAACTTGATCAGGAGGATGAGAGAAACACAAATAAAATATATTTGAGACCTAGTTATGCTTCCTTTTCTAAAATTAGCACAATGATGGGTTTAAGTGATGATTAAAAGCATAAAAACCCTAGTTTTGAGTATCAACACATAAAAACCTCACTTTCATGCTATTATCTGATAATGTGGATGATAATGGTGATTGGACATGATTATGATCATACCAATGATACTTAGGGTCCCTAATGTGAATATTCATGCATATGAAGTAATTAGGGTCAATATTATAATTTGTTATGTTGTTAATGCACATAATATGATAAAAGTGTTCATGATGTTATAATATGGTAGATTTGATAACCATGAATACACTTAACATGAATTATGTTTCTGAAGTCATTAGATCAATGAATATGGAAATTGGGGCATCAAAGCATGACTCTAATGACAACTTGACACCAAGAGAACCTGAACCCTAGAATAGGACCCAAGTAATGTCTAATATGATTAATGTGAACAATGTGAATGGTGACACTTTAGGATTTACATACATGCAGATATAATAATATTGCATGGATTCATCTTTATTGATTGGATTGCTTGAACGTAATTGAAGTGCAATCTACATGATAATTTGCATGACTCACCATCAAGGTATGTGGTTACACCTAAGAATAACTGCATTAGTTTGTTGGCATTTTCCGAGTGTTACTTGAGGATTGAACAATTAACATGTTGGTTGTTTATTTAGTTCTATCCAATTATTTTGCCACCATGAATATCACATAAAAAGAAAAGTTATGTGAAGAAAACACCAGTTTATATTTACATGTATTTGTTGCAATATTTGTTGTTATTCACTTACACATTTTGGATACACCCCACATACCAGTATGACAACATATTGATCATGTATTTATTTCACACTATTTTTGGTATAAACTTATATACATGATAAAGGACATGAAGATAAAGATGGAAATTACATGAAGGCAGTAAAGATTTAAAAGGAGTATTAGCTAGTTATTTCTTCTCAAATGTACAGTACTGAGGATAGAAAGTTCATGTAAGTATCTTGTATATAATCTTTTTAACTGAATATGTAACATACTCGATCTCAAACCTTACCCTAGAAGTTTGATCTTTTGGACTTATCCAAACAAGGTTTAGTATAACCCTAATGAGATAATGCATGTAATTAGGCCAATAATATAACATAAAATGTGTCACAAGTATTATACAGAGAGTAACATAATAAATCATGCTTAATAAATCATATATGACACATACAGAGATAATAAGAATATAATTGGATGAATAATGAACTAATGGGCCATATGACATATCTCATAAAAAGAAGTCCCAAAAGTAAAATATAAGTTTAAAATCGTATTCCTTGGGTCCCAATTGCCTTGGGAGTCAAGTTTCACATTATTCACGTAATAATAGTTAATTTAATTCATTTTGGAAAGAGAAGATCTAAGTTTTATCCAAAATATCAAATAAAATAATAAATGACTCCAAAAGAGGAAAATAATCTTGGATTCATAATCTACATAATAAATATATCCTTTGGGTGAATTTTTGTCCAATTTGGAGAAAGTTTGCTTAAAAGGTGAAATCAGGAGAGAGAAAGTGTGTAGAACCTTTATTGTACAAACAACTCCAACATGTAAAATGGATGGCAAATTCATATCCAACACATTAAATACGACTTATGTGTGAAGTTTCATAAAATTTGGAGAATCTTAAAGTCATTTATGCATGAGGAATAGAAAATAGGATTTGATTTATTTAACACATCTAAAGTTCTTAAAAGGCAAATCTAATTGCATAATCGGAATGTACATGTCTTAATTAGCCTTTGTGCAAAATTTTATCTAATTTGGGATTTGTTTTTACCTTCAAAAGAAGAGAGAGAAAAGTTAAATAATTGAATATGTCCATTTTAATTAGAATTCGATTTGAATAAGGTTCTTTGTTTATTATTCTATCACCCGCTGGTTTTGTTTTGGACTGGTGTGCACTTAACGCTGACCATTTGATCATCATCCAGTGATAAGGGACCCATCTCCTACCTCGGGTAGGAGAGGTCGGCGACCGTGAACAATGTTTTCTGCCCTCTTGTTTGTTCTGACGATTATTTCTCAGTCATCTCTCCATAACTTTTTGATATTTTTTGTGCTATAGTTTAGGGAGAAGATTCCACATCTAATGAACTAAAATTCTAGCCCTATTTTCCTTATTTTGTGAAATGCCCAAAACTTGGAGTTCAAGCAACCCCAAGCCATGGGCATAGAGGTCTTAAAACCCTAACCCATGTATATATATACCCTCTAACAGTTCTGTGAGATCGTGTTCAAGCTTCTCACGGTGCTAATTTCTCTCGATTCCCTTATTTTCTTGTCGACGAGTAACTTTTCTTCTTTGAGGCTGCGACTAGCTAGTCTCCACGGCGCCTCACGTAGCTGGTACTAAATCCACCTCGGGGTAAGCTTCGTTGGGATCTTCTCTTCGTACTCATTTTGTTCGATTCACAAATTTGTCGCTTGGTAAGAATCACCCAAACCTCCCCACTAAGCTGTTGTGGCCTTCTTGCAGCCATGGCTCGTGAGAAAACAAGAAGGGGATGATCCCCTGTACATTCCTTGCTTTTCCCCTCTAATTTCCTATTTTGGCTTTGTTTACCGCCATGGGCAAGTTGGTAGATCTGCCTGGTTTCCTTTCTTTCAGGATGAGTCAAGCAATCCAATGACTTGGAAGGTTGAATGACCATGGTTGGGCCACGTAGTGCGGGCTCAAATTCTCTCTCTCTCTCAAATTTCTTTGTTGACTTGGCTTTTTGGCTAATTTCTATTGGCCGGTTTTATAAAATTAATAACTAATTGTATAATGATCAGTAAAATATGGAAAAATAGTCGTTGATTTCAAAAAAATAAGAGTTATCTTTTGGTGTTGGTTTTGTATATATTAAATTGTAAAATTCATAAATAAATATATATAAGTCAGAAAAATACAATAAAATATGTTTTGAACTTAGGAAAATATAACCTAACGTGGTTTTAATAACTTAATTTAGTAATAATAAAAAGGTGATCTTTAGGGTTTGAATAATTAATTGAAACCTAACCTTAATTCCACATATATGCATCATAGGTTCTTTGGAGGCCTAGGCTTGGACCTAGACTTGGCTTTGGACAGAGTAGACTCTGAAGTTGAGGTATGATGTATCCCCTATTCCTTTACATCTAGCAATTCACCTATCTTTTCATTCTCTTGAATTTGGCCTACACAATATGTCTTATCTCTTGATATCATGGTTCATGTGAACTATCTTGCTTGTTGTGGTCTTGGATATTATCTTAATCTCTTGGTGCATGTTGGAGTTTTGTTGATATGTGCCCACTATGATGTAGGTGTTTATTTATGGATGTATGTTTTGTCCATTGTATGATATGGAAACATTGTATAATTCTGACCATACTTTTCTACTTGCCTCTACATTTTACCTACTGTGTGATTCAGTAGCACTAAAGTAGTGTAATTGCATTAGTTTTTATTCATTGTGAATGATGGAAACATTGTGATATATGTGGGATGGAGGATGTATGATTCTCCATACCTGGGCAAGATGTATGATTCTTGGATCATGTTATATACATTTGGGTGGTGGATGTATGATTCCCCATGCCCGAGCAAGATGTATGATTCTTGACCCATGTTTCATCAGGTTCAAGATGTATGATTCTTGGCCGCATTTGTCTTTATAATATTCTAGTGTTTTGTTTATCTCACATATGCAGGATAATAATAGTGATGATGATGGGTTATGTGCCCAAATTCTTGATATGTGCTTATGTGGCACCCTTTTATTGTTTTATTTATGGTATCTTAGCTTATCATGTGATGATGATTTTTCTCTTTTATGCCATTGTGGGTAGTCCTCATATCTTGCATGGGAAGCATTTATACTTGATGTCCTTATTGTCATATATTGCTCAAGTTTTCTTATAGTATACACATCATCCTTTCCTGATGTTCCCTTTTCTTTTCCTTTTTGTGGGGTATGCTTCCATACCCAAGTTTAGATCAAGGAGAGGTTAAGCAAGGTGGGCTTGGACAACAACCTTTGTAGCTGAGCTATACCTTTAGATGTTATGAATAGACTGCCTCACTTGATCTGGATAGGGGTACATTAAGGAATTATTTTTAGCTTTGATAAGCTTCTTCTCAAAATGATTCTACCATTATTCCTTCAACTAATATATCTTTACCAAAGTTATGTTTATGCGGAGCATAAATCCCTAACATATGATTTTCCTACTAGAGTCATCTCAAGGTTGGCCCTTCTAGGTAACCAAACATTATTCATCTTATGAGAAGTCATATTCTCACTTTCCCATACCTTCTGGCACATCTTGGATACTAGAATTTCTTACCTTGGCATCCTTCACATGTATCGAAAAAAAATCATATCTTTTTTCATATTCATTTTTCTATTGTTAATACCAGAGTCAAACATACACAAGGAATTTTCTTTTGTCTTAGGACATAATATGTTACACATATCTTTATCTTGGAACCAAAGTCCAAGACAAATTGATACTTTTCTAAGTATTCATCAACAAATCACCTCTAACTCATGAACATCAAGTGTCCTCAGACTCACTTAATTTCCATGTTCCTGAAAGGAAAGAACACAAAGAAACATATTACTTTCATCACCCCATCATTACGCAGGGTTGTTCATCAAAGAGGAGACATCATCATCTCCTAAGATTATTACATGAACTTTCGCCATTCATGAGTCATTTATACTTGTTGCATCTCAGGTTCCTTGCCCTCTGCATAGGAATTATATGGACGATTACATATCATCATCCCTTTCCTTTAATATTTCCTATCATGTTCATGGACATTTCATGGTTTTATCATCCTTCCCATTTCCACATTATGGGAAAAGATCTTTACTATTCACACAAACTTTATCAAACAGGGATCACCTCCCTTGTTCTCATTCTCATTTCATGAGGATTATACTCTTTACTTCCTCATACACACAGATTGATCTGAGATCATCTTAGATTCCACTTTATTTCACTTAGGATGTGATACAGATGTCCATTCCATATTTCCAGTTTCATTATACTCACTAGATTGTCTCAGAATGACTACTTGATCAGAGTAATAAAAAAGATAACAATCTAGGAGTTCCATACTTACCTTATCTTCAATAATTGAATACCTGGCCAGGGTATACAAGTACTGAGATTAGGTAGTATGCACCTTGTTTACAATCATATTCCTTACTTTTTATACCATCAAGAACATAGGACTTAGCATCCCTGGATTTTCTCCAGGCATCACATATATACCTTATCCTTTTTCACACAGATAGAAGAAATTGTAAAGCATTTAAAAGATTACTGAACAAAATGTAAGTCCTCATCTTCCTTGTGTCCTCATAGGACTAGTCAAAGGAAGCTCAATAACAACTACTTTCTTATATTTAACACATGAATCATGAAATGACATATCAAAATGACACTATTTCATCTGACCTGTCTCATCTCGCGGTTTGTTTACTACCTCAGGATGATTCTTTTCATAGAATCTTGTCATTGCCTGATTCCAATGTCGTTCTCTATTGCTTGGTGCTGATGGACCTACTCGGGACGTCCGTCTACGTCCTCGTATGCCATAGCTATACCATTGCCTTTGAGAGTCTTCCCGACTCTACCTCGGTGGTTGGGTCATTTCCTCCTTCCTTTTTGGATAAGATGATCTAATATGCCCAATATGTTTACACTCATAACACATCTTATAAGTATTCCCCGACTTTGTCAGTCTTATAACCGATGTATAGGACAAACCAAGAGTTCTAACTGGTGGAACATCATGTCCTCTACCCTTTCTGGGTAGCCACTGCCCTGGTGCACTAGACATTGGTTGCACTGGTGGTACCAAAAACTTTCCCTTTTTGGAACTACTAGGCCTCTGTTCCCGAGTCTGGATCGGTCTTTTCTGAATTCCTACCTCATAATCCTCTTCTGGACAGTCTTTTATGATATGTCCAGGCTACCTATGTAATACCCCTTACCTGGGTTATGGATTAACCCTAGGAGTTTTGCTTAAGTGAGATACTTACAAACTGATTCTAATCTTTTAAAAAGTAATTAAGGCTTCTTGTGAAGTTTGTTTTCAAGTTTGAGCTTGATTGTAAACTATTTATGCATTATATGAAAGTCTGAGTAAAAAGTGAAATTTACCCAATGTATAGGGTTGAAATGCAAATTACCACCTCTAGAGTGTCCCTATTCCCTCTATGTATCTTTTAGAGGAAAGAGAATGAAGGAGACACTAGGTTTGAATCACCTTTGAGTGATGATACTCTTGGTGATGGAAAGACCAAGAATGAGTTGAAGACAAGAGCCTTATATGAGTTGTATTGAGTTGTAGACTTGAAATAGGATCCCTATCAGCCAAGGAGCCATAGTAGGAGCCTCCTATTGGTTTATTGAGCCTTGAAAAAGGCCATGATGGGTAGATCACCTCAAGGACGTGGCCCATGATGAGTTGCAAAGTTCCTTACAAAAAGTGTATCATGTTGCTTATTTAATGAGATAAAGATGAGATAACTTGCCCAACAAGATAAGTAAGGGACGGGATGTTGTCTCTAGATTATCCCCAAGACTCTTGCATGACAAGATATACATGTTTGAATGCATGACCATGTGTCAACCATGCATGACCACGTGTCATCTAGTAGCATGAGGTGAAGACACCTCTTATATGCTTTATCTCATGAACCAAGTATATATACTTCACCTTTCACCAGCTTATGAAAGTTTACAATCCTCATAACTATTCCCCTTGGAGATATCATGCAAAGACCCTTAGGTATCGTGAAAATCAGATCAAGGAGCTAGGGGAGCTCAAGCACCAAGCTTTAGATAAGGCTGTGGTCACCTTCAACCTTGGTTGAAGTAGGATATCGAGTTATGGATATTATTTTCTTTCCTTAATCACCAAGTGCTTAACTATGGTGATTTCTTGTCCATGGTGGAGTTGTGAACGAGCCCTGGACTTGGAGAAGTTCTTCTTCAACCTTAGGATGTGAAGCTTTGGATCTTGGAGCTTTGAATCTGTTCACAAGGCGGGTTATATAACTTGAACTCTATAATGTTGTTATTCATCCCCTAAATTGCTATACTTAATGAACTACTTTTAATTACAAAATATTTTAAAATAGTTGATGAAATTATGAGTTCTAGTAGTTTCTTAGACTTGTTTCTATGAACTATAATAGTTAGAATGAAGTTCTAGAGCTTAAAGAAGATGTCATCACTTAATAAAGTTGATATCGGGTTCAAGAATACACACTAGCAGCTCTAACCCGATATGGGTATGTGCCAATATCACTTGCATGATATGAATTTAAGATTTCATTTCCTTGCACTATATGATGGTGAAGTTCATATCTTGGAACGTGATATGGTGTTATCCATAAACCTCTTTCACAATAAAAAGTTAAGTATAGACTCCATGCATGATACAAGGTTTAATGTATACTTGTAAGATTGATATGAAACCCTAGTTTGGGAAACCCGATATGAGTAAGTTGGCAAGTATTCCTTGCATGATATGATCATGTAATATACACTTGTACATGATATATTGAAGCATACATCTAATGCATGATATGATGGATTGAGTATACATTTATGCACAAAATAAGATATGGATTAAAATACAAGGTGTAACCTGATATGGTTGGAACACCTTAACCCGATATGAAACCCGAGATGGGATTAACCCGATATGCAAATGGAGGATAGCTCATACACAATATAGGTTATGCCCTTGCATGATATGGGATATACCAATTTACCCCTTATGCATGATACAAGTCCAAGATTATACTTCTTGCACGATATAGAGATAGTAAATACTCTAAACAATATAGAGTTGGAAACCCTAGGTGATGGGTAAGCCGATACAAGTGGTGAGTGATACCACATGGATGATATGAATGATATCTCTAGATTGATAAGGAATAGCACCTACTATTATCTTGTGAACAATATGAGGGTCAATTCATACTTCATGCATGTTATGGCATGATGTACTCAAATTAGTGAAAACCCCTAAACAATGGATTGGAATCTGACATACCCCTGTTGTGTAATGGATGGTGGTGTGAGAATTTAATAAGACACCAAGCTTGTCAAGTAACTATATTATAAGGTTGATCCTTGAAGGAATAGAGGGGTTATGAGTCTAAGGGTCCACCTAAATAGTAACCCGATATGGTAACCCGATATGGATACCCGATATGACAATCCTGAAGGGAAATCGATATGGTATCTTGGGTATACTACTCAAATGATATATGATGAGGCATATGCTCTATGCCCAATATGGGGCACATTTTGTGCACGATATGGTATCAAGCACATAGCTTATACCCGATATGGGGTCAAGCACCTAGCTCATACCCGATATGAAGTTGTCTTGAGATGATAAGAACTAAGTGATAGTCAATTTGATATGGGTACACGATAGTATGATTAGGGGATACACCCTAAAACATGATATGGTGATGTGGTTATACCACTTGCCCGATATGGATATACTATGTGAAATAAGAATATATCTTAAAGCAATACATGTTAATATACACACATCTTATACCCAATATGGTAGAGACACTTCAATCATATGTGATTGATTGAGTGATACATGTTGAATGTGGTATTAATTAAAAGATGATTGGAATTTCTACTGATAAACTAAGATTCCTCAAAGAGGAGGATTGAACCAAAAGTATGATGTCATCAATATCCTAGCAAGGATGAGAGAGAAACTCATACTTTGTGTTGATAAACATTTCATGACAAATGATGAGAATAGATAAGTATGATTGCATACTTATGATATCAATATATGCTCCTAGATGTATGGAGCAATGAATTAGGGTTTGGATTGATAATGTTAGTTTGAAACCCTATTCGGCTATAAAAGGAAAAGCCTAACCCTAATAATGGGAAGGTTGTATTTCTCCTATTGAATAAGCCTTGTAAAGCATGTTAAATAATTGTATAATGCTTATGTGGTCTGATGACCTAAAAGATAATTGTTACCTAGTGAAAGGTGACAATATGTTTAAATGGCCTTGTGAGCCATGTGCATAGTTGTTACCTAGTGAGAGGTGGCAACATGTTTAATAACTTGTGTAAATATTGTAACCTAGTGAGAGGTAACAAGACGTTCAATAACCTGTGTGAATATTGTTGCCTAGTGAGAAGGTGACTAGATGTTCAATAACCTGTGTGAATACTTATTGTCCAATAAGAGGTGACAAAATGATTAATCAAACTATGTGAGATATATGAAATACTTGTACAATAAGTGAAATGAATACCTTGGTCTGAGGACCTAGAGGTAATAGTTACCTGTTACAGAGGTAACAAAGCTATGTGATGATCTAGGGGTTTAAATACCCAGATTTGGTAACCATGATGATAATGATATGAAGCGATAAGGATTCCCAATAATGTGGCAAGGGATTGAGATCCCAAGTAACAAGTATCTAAATGTGTTTTAAAGACTTGAAAAGTACATGATAGCTGTATTACACTTTTTTTGTAGGATTTGTTGTGATTAATAGTGATAACTTGTTTGATGCTAAAAGAATGTTGTAATGCATGCAATATATCATTAGAAACTATAAAACATTGCCCTGACCATAGATCCATCAGCGTCAGAATTTATTGAATGGTGAAATGGGTTCCCTGCGACATAACCTGGAATGCATATTTTTGAATATGTGGGGGCATGGTGCCTAAGTGACCATGACTCAAGAATGTCTCAATAGAGCACAGTGAACTGACCCGTGGCTCAGAGTATGGTGCCTATGTGACCATGACTCAGAGTATGGTTCCTAAGTGACCATGACTCAGTAATTTCATAACTGGGTACGGTTGTTGTAGATGTTCCCCTAAGAGAGCACAGTTGACACTGTAGCTCTAAGTGAGGATGCCTTCATACCTTGGCACAACTATATTGTAGCTGATACAAGATGTCCTGATAAGCCTAAGTGGTCTCAAACTGACCGAGACAAGGGAGGTCATGGCAACTGGCTCTTCCATTGACCTTGTATGGTACTGACTTGTGAGAAGTTTGTGGTCAGTTGGAGATGAACGGGGTATGCTTCATCTCCTCAGGGCATAAGTGTGATTTTAAAATGTTTAGCCGTATAGCAAATCTGCTTAAGGATCAAATACTGAAAACATTGTTTGATGTGCAATTCAGTTATACATCTTAGTTAATAAATGTTATTTATGTTTCTTTACATTCCTTGCAAAGCAGATATATGATTTATAACTCTACCATGGGTAGATGCAATGTTCTCCTTAAGAAAGGAGATTATCTTATTCTGTTCATACAATGATTAATCCTACCTATTAATATAAAGGAACACCTACTCAGTTTTCATAATGTTTATCTGCAATAATAACATGGTCGACAGAGAGTTATATCTGTCATTGGGATAATTGTCTCACCCCGTGGAATCCACAATTTTTAGGTGGATGTACACGAGGCAGTGGAGACCTTTCTGTAGAGGAGGAATGACAGCTGAGGCAGCAGTGACAGCTCAGGTTGAGTGTACTATCTATTGTGTCTTATAGATAGAAGTCCTATGTGTCATCTCTGTACTCTCATATCCTTGGAGTCGGTTCGTCATGGTTTCATGAACGATCTGAGAATTTTGGATTGTAAGCCTTAAGGTTTTACGTTGCTCCAATATGTGTTAGATAGAGTAAGCTATTATATATTATCCTTGGGATGAGATGAAACAATGTTTTGCAATGTAAATCATGATATGTATGAGTTTTGGATCTTTTAGTAAGAGTTTTCTGGATAAAGGATCTCCTTGAAAAATGGTTTAAATTTTAGTGATTTTTGTGAATCCGCTTTTTATGATCATTTCGCATTAATTAGTAACGATTTGGTTGTTGGTTTAATGATGGTCGTTGCAAGTTTGGTATCAGAGCTTAAGGTTTGTTGAGTCTACAGAGACATAGGACTAAGGTGTTGAGTTTGTTCTAGTATCCTCCAGTATATCTTATAGACTTCTGCTTATGTAGAAGATAGAGTAAAGCTTAAAGATGTCTGGAGAACACAAAGAGTACAATACTAAAAGCAATGTTGTTACAGCAGGAGAAGGTGCAAAGGACTATGTGAGAGAAGAATGACTACCTGAGAATCCCCAAGATGATCTAGCTATGACAAGGGATCCTTATTTTGATACCACTGTCAGTTAGGTTAGGACAGTGATGCATATAGTGGACTGGGTATTAGCAACACAACCCAGATTACCAGCCCCCAATGATGAAATTTTGGGCACTAACAGGATTCCTGATCAGCATCCATATGGTGGAGCGATAGAAAATGATGAAAGAAATAGGTTACAACCAAAAATCAGGGTATGCTACAGGTGTAGGTAGCCTGGACATATCATAAAAGACTGCCCAAAAGAGGATAATGAGGTAGGAATTAAGAAAAGACTGATCCAGACTCAGGAACAGAGACCTAGTAGTTCCAAAAAGGGAAAGTTTTTGGTACCACCAGTGCAACCAATGTCTAGTGCACCAGGGTAGTGGCTACCCAGAAAGGGTAAATGTGATAACTTGGATTTTAGGGTTTAGATACCCCATATAGAAATTGAAGACCATGAATGATTATTAGATCTAATTGACTTCAGTTACAATGAATATCTTTTTATTCACGGACTTGGGAACTTATGAGTGCAAGAGGTCCATTTGGTAGTCGTAATGAAATCAAGTGGCCATTTGATGAGCCTTGAGGTATATAGGAATCCAAATGGTTCAAGTATGAATACTAGAATGCATGATAATCAAGATCACAAGATTAATATTATTTCATTAAGGTTCGTGAATAATTGATGCATAGTTGAGGTTTACACACTTATTTATGAGACTAATCGAGGAATTTAGTTAGATGACCAATTGTTGCAATTTACATCTCAAACTTAGTAGTATGAGGCCTTGGGTTATGAGGGACCTATGGTTCAAGTTTCATGTGAATAAGAGGTTTCTACTAGAAGATATAAGAGTTTGAATTTATTGATATTTGATTTAAATGTCATGCCAAACCTTAGTCATATGGTTATTATTTAAGAAATGTGAAAGGTTGTGATATGTCACGCATACATGCACTGGGTTGCGCAAGCTGTAGGCCATATATCCACTTAAGGGCGAGATAATCATGGCCCCAGACAACTGATCTAAAGGTTCACACCTTATCTTCAACCCCCGACAATTTAGGAACAAGTGGAGGATGACTAAGCCCTACTCCTCTTGAATGACCACACCTATATTGCAATCACCACATGATGATGGTTGGGAATTGGATCCGTAGTACTCGGGGCTTCTAAACAACCCCTCGCACAACCACTCTGGTACAGAAATTAGGGAGAACCAAACTCCTTTACCTTCATCATTCTCCATCCAAAGAACCGATAGAAACCCCAAACCACAACAGCAAGAAGAAGGAGACCTGTAGGCATCAAGGAGTACAATAAAGTGGAGGAGGACTGTCGCCACAACATCTCCATATCATGGGAGTCTCTAAATGCTACTGGGAAGAGTCCCCAGTACACCCGAGCTCACCACTACCAGCCATAGAGGCCGACCACAAGAACCAATCAACAAGCCTTCCCACACACTCACAAACCGGTGTGATTGGTTCTCTGGACCTAATAAGCTCCACCATGACCAGTTGAGAGAGCGAGAGAGTTGGGAAACTGAGAAATTGGAGTTTCTATGGAGAATCGACACCAGAGCTATGTTCCTAGGGAACTTACGATTGTCCTGGCATGTTTTCGAGTAGAGAGAACAAGGGGAGCAAAACCCCTTCTCGCTACCGCAGGTCTCTGCCGCAACACCAAGTAGGGGTTGGGTAAGGCGACACCGACCAACTTGAGCCTCAGAGATTTAGTGTAGAATCCCCTCTCACTATGATGAATGTGAAGGTCACATCTATTCCTGAGTTTCATCTCCAGCCACCCTCCTTTTCCTTACCATAGACCTCCCTTGCGGCAGCACTCACGAAGGTGGGCGTTTGCTCGTACTCTAGTTCACGTGAGGTGATGAGGGGAGGCAGACCGATCCACAACCTCTAGAAAGAATGACCGTCTCCCAAGTATCTAGGGTATGACCCCATCTAAGACAGGCATAGCATCAGAGACTCCACATAGCAGACAACGCCGTGCTAGTCGAGGGACAGATCTAGAGCACAATCATCATCCTGAGCAGACTAGAAGGAACCTATGAGGATGCTCGAAGCATAGAAGAACGGGATGAATCACGAGAGTGAGATCGCGAGAAAGAGGGAGAGTAGAGAGACCAGGTCGTGTTGACTCTCCACCCAGCCTGAACTGGGTCTGAACCACCTGAACCGGCCGGACCAAGCCCTATTAAAGGTAAATCATTTATTAATTCTCAGGAAAATAGATTGGACCTTAGAAAAATGGTTAAAAATAGCTACTTTGGCCTATAAATGCCCCAAAACTATCCCTAGACTCAGAAAAGTATTTACTTTGTTATGACACCACTAGGATAGACTCTTGAAACTTCATTATTGGTGATTTCTAATTTAGAAGATAATACTCCTATTTTGGGTTCGTTAAATATAATAAAAAATATCCATATGAAATTAATTCTCAGAAAATTCTCCTAGAACCCTACTGATGACTTAAATTTATCTTCAAACTCTGATCTGAGTAATAATATAAATAAGAGGTATTTTTTTGTTAATGCATAATGAGATCGTTTTAACCTCATATTAATTCTAAATAATAGGAAAAGCCTCAGAAAAATATGAAATTCGTACTAGACCTTAATATTGACATATAGATCAGATTAAAAATACTAGAAACCCTCTCTTACATCATATTGATCTAGGTTTGACCAAACCCTAATTTGGACCTAAAATACCAAGAATATAGTGAATCTTGTATTAATGATGATTAATTGTTATGAATCAGGTGATGACCAGAGTTGTAGATGGCCTTGGATTATTAGGAATATCTGAACTCAGGTACGTGGATATAAGTATAAGACTAGTTTTGCTAGATGATTTAATTATGAGTAAATGCTTGCATGTAGTTGTATAATTTTGTTGGATGTATATCTATATGCATTGTCATTTCCGCCTTGAACAATAAGAACACTAAGGAAAGAAAATGGAATGTAGTTACTTATGGTTCATTAATCTCCCTATTAGAGAGAGAAAGTATTAATGTTGACTAGCACCTCCCTAATGGTACAAGGTATGCGGGGAGATCCCTAATGGTACAAGGTATGTGGGGATAGGGCCCAATAATATATGTTTGTGCTAAGTCCACCATAGTAATACATGTTCATTGAAATATGATTAATAACTTGGGTTTACATGATTCTCCACCTTAAATAATATTTTCATTTTCTTTTCTTCTTTCTTCAAGTATTTTAAATATGCCAGCATAGTATAGTATCTTTCAATCACGTACCAACTTTATGTTGATTCATTGTTTCATGTATGTTTTAGGTTCAGAGCTAGCATGGGAGAAAAATAAAGTATGTGAGCAAGTTGTATAGGTTGTACCTATGATCAAATATCCTGTTAGCATACATGTTCAAACTATGTGTAAAATTCTTTTTCAATAAGCAATTGTAATTCATGTTGTAATATAGATATGGTGAATGTTGAGAATGTCATGGTGTATGTTATGATTTTATGTTCATGTATGCGTATGTCGCTTCCACATCACACTTTGATACTTCTAGTAATGTTTTTAGAGTTCCTCATCTTAGAGCATGAACGATAGCTACACCTGAAAATTGCTCACTGTGAAACAAAAAAATCTCACCTTTCACTTTAAACCCTAGAAACATATCAAGTTGTTCTATAGGAACTATGTTTGACTTAGCCACTAGGTTAGAACCTAGATGTTTGAGAACTAGATTTAGACAAGTGTCTGAAACCCTTTCCATATAGAGCTCATATGTATTGGGTAGCAATACTATTCTACATCTCATTCTCACCATTTCACTAGGTGACATAGCAATAGACTATCTACTGTGTGGGATACTCGATTTTGCTGATTTGATTTTGTTTTCCAATCGGCTCGAGCCTTGACAGTTTTCTCTGACGTTTTATTTATCAGAGAAAAACTATAAAATATTTTATTAAATATATGTAAATATAAAATGTGTCCCTCACACTGGAGAGCAGTTAGTGTTCATGCAACCTAAGTGAAAGGGAATGAAATCAGTCTAGAAGAGAGAGTAGATCTAGATTAGATGTCTAGAGCCTTAACGATATGTGAAAGTTAGAGTAGATGATTGATTTATATATATATATATATATGATTTAAGCATGTGTAATTTTATCCAAGTTTGATCTCTTCTGGTATAAGTTTCCTTATAAATATTTAAGTTGTATATGAGACAAATCCCAATTTGGAGAATCTAAGCTACGTCTCGATGATGAAAGTACATTTTCTTTTCCTACTTAAGATGAGTCAAGTTAAGATAAAGTTGAATATGCATCAGACTCAAGCTCTTTTTACAAGGGATGACCTCTAGTGTTATGACAAGATACGTGGTGAACTCGAGAGAGAGTGAGACCCATGGGGAGAGGGTCATAGGACCTACCCCCAATATATGAAAAATATGTGATATATATATGAAATGATGTGTCCTATGCTGGGTTACTCCTGAGTAGACGAGTTGAGTCCTTTTTGCATGATTCAATCCTATATGTGAGAATTGGGTTAAAAATGATGGGTAGGTGAATCATATTGAGAAAGTCAATCCTTTTTTTTATATTATTGAGTTAGTTCCTAGCTTGAGTGACATCTGTTTGTGAATCTCATCATTAGCTGCAAGTGAGGTGATATATTAACTCTAGTTTTGAGCATAAAATGCCTTGTGCATAAGATACTCATAAATGTTGTTCCTTCCTTATCTCTTTCTTGATATGTGATGCTAGAAACCTCACTTGAACTATATTGATGAACATATATGAATAGTCACTCATATAAGCTTGACCTAGTAATTTACCCTTTACTCTACAACACACGTGGTATGCATACGGGAATCATGAGGTTGCCTTAGTATATTTTCCTTCCTTTAATATCATACATGAAAGATATCAATTTATAATATTGAGCTTGAAATAAATATATCATTGGATCATATGTTACATGATCACAAAATATACTCCTTAACCTCAAATGTTATAACTTTAAGCTTCTAGTTTGAAAACAACTCACACAAGAGGGTGAAACTCTAATATTCAAGCATCATGATAGACAAACCCTTCTCAAGTAATGAAATTCTAGTATGTTGTTGATCATAAAGCATGGTAATGATGTTAATTGTAAAAAAAATTGTTAATAAATGACACAAGATACTGATATCACCTTACACAAGTATTAGGGTGAATGATGAAAACCTGGAGTAATTCCTTCTCAACATCAAAAGCATGAAAAACAAAAATCATTAAGTGATACTCCAGTTCCTTACAAAGAGATAAGAATTATGCTTCGACCTATATAAGGTGGGGTGGGCACCCCAATATGCTATAAATCCTAAGACTAACAACTTAAGGTTCATGTGAAACTATCATGGTCCTAGCACCTAGAAGTGTTAATTTATATAAACCTAGCGATATCATGGTAAGTATGATACTAGTTGAATTTTGAGGATAGGTGGGGTGCATGTGATAACCTGGATTTTAGGGTTTAGATACCCCATATAGAAATTGAAGACCATGAATGATTATTAGATCTAATTGATTTCAATTACAATGAATAGCTTTTTATTCAATGACTTGGGAACTTATGAGTGCAAGAGGTCCATTTGGTAGTCGTAATGAAGTCAAGTGTCCAATTGATGAGCCTTGACGTATATAGGAATACAAATGGTTCAAGTATGAATACTAGAATGCATGATGATCAAGATCATGAGATTAATATTATTTCATTAAGGTTGGTGAATAATTGATGCATAGTTGAGGTTTACACACTTATTTATGAGACTAATCGATGAATTTAGTTAGATGACCAATTGTTGCAATTTACATCTCAAACTTAGTAGTATGAGTTCTTGGGTTATGAGGGACCTATGGTTCAAGTTTCAAGTGAATAAGAGGTTTCTACTATAAGATATAATAGTTTGAATTTATTGATATTTGAATTAAATGTCCTGCAAAACCTTAGTCATCTGGTTATTATTTAAGAAATATGAAAGGTTGTGATATGTCACACATACATGCTCTGGGTTGCACAAGCTGTAGGTCATAGATCCACTTAAGAGTGAGATAATCATGTCCCCAGACAACTGATCCAAAGGTTCACACCTTATCTTCAATCCCCGATGATTTAGGAACAAGTGGAGGATGACTAAGCCCTACTCCTCTTGAACGACCACACCTATATTGCGATCACCACACGATGATGGTTGGGAATCAGATCTGTAGTACTCGGGGCTTCTGAACAACCCCTCGCACAACCAATGTTGTACAGAAATTAGGGAGAACCAGACTCCTTTCCCTTCATCGTTCTCCATCTAAAGAACTGATAGAAACCCCAAACCACAACAGCAAGAAGAAGGAGACCTATAAGCATCAAGGAGTACAATAAAGTGGAGGACTATCGCCACGACATCTCCATATCATGGGAGTTTTTAAACACTACTGGGAAGAGTCCCCAATACACCTGATCTCGCCACCACCAGCCATAGAGGCCGACCACATGAACCGGTCAACAAGCCTTCCCAGACACTCGCGAACCGGTGTGATTGGTTCCCTGGATCTGATAAGATCCACCATGACCAGTTGAGAGAGCGAGAGAGTTGGGAGACCGAGAAATCAGAGTTTCTATGGAGAATCGACACCAGAGCTATGTTCCTATGGAACTTGCGATTGTCCTGGCGTGTTTCTGAGTAGAGAGAGAATAAGGGGAGCATAACCCCTTCTCACTACTGTAGGTCTCTGCCGCAACACCAAGCAGGGGTTGGGTATGGCGACGCTGACCAACTTGAGTCTTAGAGCTTTGCCGCAGAAGCTCCTCTCACTATGATGAAAGTGAAGGTCATATCTATTCTCGAGTTTCGCCTCCAACCACCCTCCTTTTCCTCGCTGTAGACCTCCCTTGCGGCGATGCTCATGAAGGTGGGCGTTTGCTCGTGCTCTAGTTCATATGAGGCGATTAGGGGAGGCATACCTATCCACAACCTCCAGAAAGAATGACTGTCTCCCAAGTATCCAGGGCACAACCCCATCTAAGCCAGGAATAACATCATGGACTCCACATAGCAGACAGCGCCGTGCTAGTCAAGGGATAGATCCAGAGCTCAATCATCATCCTGAGCAGACCAGAAGGAACCTATGAGGATGCTCGAAGCACAAAAGAACAAGATGAATCGTGAGGGTGAGATCGTGAGAAAGAGGGACAACAGAGAGACTAGGCCCTGTTGACTCTCCACCCAGCCTGAACCGGGACCGAACCACCTGAACCGGCCGACCCAAGCCCTATTAAAGGTATATCATTTTTTAATTCTCAGGAAAATGATTGGACCTTAGAAAAATGGTTAAAAATAGCTACTTTGGCCTATAAATGCCCCAAAACTATCCTTAGACTCAAAAAAGTATTTACTTTGTTATGACACAAAAGGTGATGACCAGAGTTGTAGATGGCCTTAGATTATTAAGAATATTTGAACTCAAGTACGTGGATATAAGTATAAGACTAGTTTTGTTGGATGATTTAATTATGAGTAAATCCTTGCATATAGTTGTATAATTTTATTGTATGTATATCTATATGTATTGTCATTTCCGCCTTGAACAATAAGAACACTAAGGAAAGAAAATGGAATGTAGTTACTTATGGTTCATTAATCTCCCTATTAGAGAGGGAAAATATTAATGTTGACTAGCACCTCCCTAATGGTACAAGGTACGCGGGGAGATCCCTAATGGTACAAGGTACGCGGGGATAGGGCCCAATAATATATGTTTGTGCTAAGTCCGCCATAGTAATGCATGTTTATTGAAATATGATTAATAACTTGGGTTTAGCTGATTCTCCACCTTAAATAATGTTTTCATTTTCTTTTCTTCTTTCTTCAAGTATTTTAAATATGCCACCATAGTATAGTATCTTTCAACCACGTACCAACTTTATGTTGATTCATATTTTCACGTATGTTTTAGGTTCAGAGCTAGCATGGGAGAAAAATAAAGTATGTGAGCAAGTTGTATAGGTTGTACCTATTATCAAAGATCCTGTTAACATACATGTTCAAACTATGTGTAAAATTCTTTTTCAATATGCAATTGTAATTCATGTTGTAATATAGATATGGTGATTGTTGAGAATGTTATGCTGTATGTAATGGTTTTATGTTCATGTATGTGTATGTCACTTCCACATCACACTTTGATACTTGCTAGTAACATTTTCGGAGTTCCTCATCTTGGCCCCATCGAGTTATGAGAATGTGAAATCTGGAGACGTTATAGTAAAGGACCTGATGTTCCACCAGTTAGAACTCTTGGTTTGGCCTCTACATCAGTTATAAGACCGAAAAAACCAGGGAATACTTATAAGATGTGTTATGAGTGTAAACAGATTGGGCATATCTGATCCTCTTGTCCAAAAAGGAAGGAGGAAATGACCCAACTTCCGAGGCAGAGTCAGCAGGACTCTCAAAGGCAATGGTCTAGTGGTGGCATATGAGGATGTAGACAGATGTCCTGAGCAGGTCCATCAACACCGAGCAATAGAGCCCGCCATTGGAATCAGGCAACGACAAGATTCTATGAAAAGAATCAGCTTGAGGTAGTAAACGAATCACGAGATGAGACAAGTCAGATGAAATAGTGTCATTCTGATATGTCATCTCATGATTCTATGTGTTAAATATAAAAAATTAGTTGTTATTGAGCTTCCTTTGACTAGTCATATGAGGACACAAGGAAGATGATGACTTACATTTTGTTTAGTAATCTTTTAAATTCTTTACAATTTCTTCTATCTGTGTGAAAAAGGATAAGGTATATATGTGATGCCTGGAGAAAATCCAGGGATGCTAAGTCCTATGTTCTTGATGGTATAAAAAGTAAGGAATATGATAGTAAACAAGGTGCATACTACCTAATCTCAGTACTTGTATACCCTGGCCAGGTATTCAATTATTGAAGATAAGGTAAGTATGGAGCTCCTAGATTGTTATCTTTCTGATTACTCTAATAAAGTAGTCATTCTGAGACAATCTAGCGAGTATAACAAAACTAGAAATATGGTATGGACATTTGTATCACATCCTAAGTACAATAAAGTGGAATCTGAGGTGATCTCAGATCAGTCTGTGTGTATGAGGAAGTAAAGAGTATAATTCTCATGAAATAAGATTGAGAACAAGGGAGACGATCCCTGTTTAATAAAGTCTGTGTGAATAGTGAGAATCTTTTTTCGCTAATGTGAAAATGGGAAATGCAATAAAACCATGAAATATTCATGAACATGATAGGCAATAACAAAGAAAGGGATGATGATGTGTAATCATCCATATAATTCCTATGCAGATGGCAATGAACCTAGAATGGAATGAGTATAAATGACTCATGAACGGTGAAAATTCATGTAATAATCCTAGGAGATGATGAGGTCTCATCTTTGATGAACAACCCTAGGTAAGGATGGGGTGATGAAAGGAATATGTTTATTTGTGTTCTTTCCTTTCAGGAACATGTCAATCAAGTGAGTCTGAAGACACTTGATGTTCATGTGTTAGAGGTGATGTATTGATGAATACTTAGAAAAGTATCAGTTTTTCTTGGACTTTGGTTCCAAGATAAAGATACGTGTAACATATTATATCCTAAGATAAAAAAAGATCCTTGTGTATCTTTGACTCTGGTATTAACAATAGAAACATGGATATGAAAAAGATATGATGTGTTTTTGATACATGTGAAGGATACCAAGGTAAGAAATTCTGGTATCCAAGATGTGCCAGAAGGTATGGGAAAGTGACAATATGACTTCTGATAAGATGAATAATGTTTGGTTACCTACAAGGGCCAACCTTGAGATAACTCTAGTAGGAAAATCATATGTTAGGGGTTTATGCTCCGCATAAACATAACTTTGATAAAGATTTATTAGTTGAAGGAATAATTGTAGAATCATTTTGAGAAGAAGCTTATCAAAGCTAAAAATAATTCCTTAATGTACCCCTATCCAGATCTGTTGAGGAAGTATATTCATAACATCTAAAGGTATCTCTGAGACAAGTTCTTCTTTAGTAAGTGACCTTTCCTCATGACAATAGAATGAATAATTAGGAAGATAGTTGATACAAGTCATAAGAAAGTTTTGTGTTGTAATAACAAATTAGAGTGGTACTAAAGATGTATAATAAGACCTGTAGTCCCAAGTGGGTGAAAAAACGTAATTCTGATCTCTCCTTGAAAGTAAAATGCTAAACTGAGTAAGTAGCATGGAAGATTCCCTAGAATCTTTTCACATAAAGGATGTGAGTCCATAAGGTTTGACACGTGAATTATTCATAGTGCTTCTCTGACTTAGAGAACGTTACTTGACACGAAATTGATTTCATAGTCAGTAATAGATGGAACAACTGAGTATGTATCATGTATGATAGATCTTGTGATGATCTTTCAAGAAAAGGCTTTGTGTTGATCAAAATTCTTTGACATATGCATAACATCAAGATGTTATGTGGAGACTTGATGATATGATGCATGAACGACAAGTGTCTTCCTTCATCTGGGATTTCAGGGACGAAATCCTTGTTAGGGGTTTATAATTGTAATACCCCTGACATGGGTTATGGATTAACACTAGGAGTTTTTCTTAAGTGAGATACTTACAAACTGATTCTAATCTTTTAAAAAGTAATTAAGGCTTCTTGTGAATTTGTTTTCAAGTTTGAGCTTAATTGTAAACTATGTGTGTATTATATGAAAGTTTGAGTGAAAAGTGTAATTTACCCAATGTATAGGGTTGAAATGCAAATTACCACCTCTAGAGTGTCCCTATTCCCTCTATGTATCTTTTAGAGGAAAGAGAATGAAGGAGACACTAGGTTTGAATAACCTTTGAGTGATGATACTCTTGGTGATGGAAAGACCAAGAATGAGTTGAAGGCAAGAGCCTTATATGAGTTGTATCGAGTTGTAGACTTGAAATAGGAGCCCTATCGGCCAAGGAGCCATAGTAGGAGCCTCCTATCAATTTGTTGAGCCTTATCAAAGGCAATGACGGGCAGAGCACCTCAAGGAGGTGGCCCATGACAAGTTGCAAAGTTCCTTACAAAAAGTGTATCGGGTTGCTTATTTAATGAGATAAAGATGAGATAACTTGCCCAACACGATAAGTAAGGGCCGAGATATTGTCTCTTGGTTATCCCCAAGACTCTTGCATGACAAGATATACATGCGTGAATGCATGGCCACGTGTCAACCATGCATGGCCATGTGTCATCTAGTAGCATGAGGTGAAGACACCTCTTATATGCTTTATCTCATGAACCACGTATATATACTTCACCTTTCACCAACTTATGAATAAGAAATTTGAGGCATATAGGAACACTCAAAAGATGTCAAGATTGGCCTACAAGCAAACTAAAATGTGAGAAGTGTGATTTTGTCATTAATTTTCCATTTTGAGAATGCTTACTATTTTATTTTATATTTTGGACTTAAGTTATATTCTCTCTCCTAAATAAAACTAGGATAATTAAGACTATTCAATTAATGTGGAAATGTACTC
Organism: Alisma plantago-aquatica; assembly: GCA_963693085.1. Lineage (NCBI taxonomy): Eukaryota > Viridiplantae > Streptophyta > Magnoliopsida > Alismatales > Alismataceae > Alisma > Alisma plantago-aquatica. Next base: position 1,192,201,654 of record OY856411.1, on the reverse strand, counting down.
ATATACAAATTTTGGTGTGTGGAATCCGAATTTGAGATTTATTTCTACTTTTGAAGTCATTAAACATGTTATTTAATATTTTGGATCAAAATTCATATTTTCTTTTCTATATAAATTAGGATAGTCATTATTTTTCAAATAATCTAAAACTTGACACATAAGTTAATTGGGATTCAAATAACACATTTTTACCATTAAATTTCATTTTTGAGATTTACTTTTGTGAGGTATATCACCATTATGGTATAGGATAATTATCTACATATTTTTTGACAAATATTAAATTAGAGTCCCTTTAGTTTCACAATGTCACCAAAAACTTATATATTATTGTTATGAAAAAAATTCTAAAATGTACACATTGAACATATTTAATCAATTAGTTTCATATTTATTTAAATAATAGAACATTTTTGATATTTATGGACATAGAATTACTAATTGTTACTCCAAAGCATACTATACATTTTTATTTAGCCATTATGTGAGTATTAGCTATCAAAGGAAATAGATGTAATATATTAGCACATATTTAAGTTATAATGTAAATGTGTGAATTTTTTAAATTTGTATCCATGTTTAGTCAATTCTAGGAAACCAATCTTACAATCTTTCTAGTTATGGGATAGGGTAAGATTCTAGGTTTTGGTTAGTTACAACATTCCATCCCTTAAAAGGATTTCATCATCAAAATCTAAACATCCATATATTATCGTACAATTACTCTCCACCCCTTAAAAGGTTTAATCTAATAAGTTAACTTTCATAGATATCATGGTTACTTATACATATTTTAATCGTGTGCACTTTTTATATTGCTCATGCATCCAACTAACATGCCATATACACCTAGGGTTGAATATTAGGCCATTGTGATTCTAACATAGAAACCCTAAGGTTCACATATCAAAACTAAAGATTACCTCGTACAACTTTCCACATATTAGAAGGGTAAGGAGGGTGGGTCCAGTAAACCTTCTTTTGTACAGGTCAACTCTTCCTAGGGTAAACATACTAAGGGGACGCGATTGAAATAGTTAGAACTCTGACTGCTATGGCTCTGATACCATCAAGTAAGGAGTGGGACCAGATAGGGGATCCAATCCATACTAAAATTTGAGCAAATAAACCATCTATTCCAAACACGAAAAACATATGATGGAAAAGGTGATTTTTTTTATCAAATTATGATATATGTAGTAAGACAAAGTATAGCAGCAAAATAATAAATCATGACTATATTCAATTTTACAAAAGTACATCACTCGTCTCCCATAAAAGATTTACAAAAAAAAAACAAGTACATCAAGATCTAAGTATAAGGATATCCAACTATCTCAATTCTATCTCCCATTATGAGTCTTCTCCATAAGCTAGGTCTACGTCTGCATGTAATGTCCTCCATGTCCTACACCTGGGGCTATGCTACCTCTAGGTGGGTTGAAAAAAACAACACCCAGGAAAGGGAAACAAAAAAAGGATGTCAACAAAAGCTAAATATGTGCAAAAAGTACAACTAAGTAATACTTATATTTGGAATGGCAGTGTAGGGTGTCAAATAAAGGAAAAGTTCAAAAGAAAAAGTTCTAAGAGGATTTAACAAGCTAAAAGATGAGGCATCATAATAACATAGATGATTAACTAAAAAAAATCTTGCCATATAACAAAAATAATATTTCACAAATAGTGCATGTAAATAATTGGACTACTTTTATTTATGTAGGGTCAAGACCCATAAGTCTCAAGCCTAAGTTGGGTGGAAAGTCACACCCTAGGCTGGAAGGTGCGATCAATATATAAAATATGAGTGGAAACACACACACCCAGATATTATGGTAGTATAGGTGTACATGCTACTATAAATAAATTTGGTCTAATTTCACATGCACATGATATAAAAACAAGATATAATTTCAGTCATCATCGACATGATTCAAATAAGAGAAAGAGATTGTTGGTTTATTACACTAACGAGTTTCAATCATAAGAATGATCTTTTACTCAACTAGCTATATCCCGCAAGTATACGAGAGTAGTTGTAGTCGAGGTCGAACACAAGGAGCGTTGGTTAGTTAGGCGTAAGAGTTATGATTTTCAATAATCTAGATCGTTGTATACAAGATGATTGGATTAGAACAACTAAATTATAGATTTAAAACAAAACAGTAAATTATCACTTAAGAAAGGTTAAGATTCAGATTTGGAAGGATCTTAGACTTGGGATTTCACTATCACATCATAGCTTATATTAAAATACGAATTTAAACATGTTAATTAACTTGCAAAGGAGGTTTGTAGTCATCACTCACCTCCCGGTGAAGTGATGATGATTTTAACTCCTTACATCACTCTCGTGTATGTATTTCATTTCAAATCACAAACCTTGCTCCTAAACATAATCCCAGCCACTCTCGCGGTCAAGGACAAGTTGCCAAAAGAGTAACTCCATACTCTCAAACACATCTTCTCAGATTATGAAAGAAAGCATAAAACATACAAGTATGATGGCCAATCACACAAACAAGGAATTCAGATTTGAAACAACTCTTGGAACATGTAAGAAACTAACATTTAGTATGAAATTCATATGTTCATACAAGCTATGACATGGGAGTTACTCTCCCATGCCCAAGAAAAAAGAACTACTCGTCCATAATGATGTACAACAGAAAATGTACAGAAATTTCAGAGTTTAACATGGTTTAGAGAAGGAAAAGCTAAGCAATCCCAAGGTGTAACCCAAGAAAGGTAGAATTCCGACTTGAAGAAAAAATTCTACTCCTACAACTGCTCCAAACCAGACAAACTCCCCTCCTGAGAAGCTGTACAAAGTTGGGGAAGCTTGGCTGCACCCTAGAGAAGAAACTTGGAGAAGAAGAGAAGAAGAATGGAGGTTCTTTGGTAAGGAACCACCTCTTTTCTCCTCCAAATCGGCCTCCTCTGCTCTAGGCTTACTCTAGGATGAGGGAACTAATACAAATGGCCAAGCATAACTGCCCATTAAGTTCCCACTTCATTTTAAATAAAAACTCATATTTTTCAAAATGCTGAAACTGCCAGGTGCACGCCGTACACCCAAAGTGCATGGCGTGCAACTTTTCAAAAACTTTCAATTTGCTCCAGAATGCACTGTGCACGGTGTGTGCTGAAGAAACGCACGCCGTGCAACTTTCCAGAAACCTTTAGCTCCCAGGTGCACGAAGTGCACTGAAGAAATGCACGCCGTGCAACTTTCCAGAAACTTTCAGCTCCCAGGTGCATGCCGTGCAACTTTCCAGAACTTTAAGTCTGCTCAACTCTCCCAGGTGCACGGCGTGCATTTTTTGTGCACGGTGTACACTTGGCTGTTCTGGGCTGTTGTGTATTCTGCTCATAACTTTCAGCGTATAGGTCCGAATTACATACTGTAAAAAGTGGTACTTGCGTAGTTTCGAACCCCAAAACATGTAGATACTTGAGGAGTGATCCAATAAGAGGTAATATGATATATTCCTCATCATTTCATTGCAAAATATAGTACCTACAATCCAAACCATGAGACAAGTAAGAATAGCTAAAAATATAGAATCTAGCATGAATGAGAGTGATAATTGAGTCAAAATAACATGGATATGCAACCAAACATGATAAAAAAGATGATATGATTTGTGCATATCAAATCCCCCTAAGCTTAAACCATTGCTTGTCCTCAAGCAAAATGAGTATAGAAACACAAATGAAGAACTGTCAAGTTCATGCATAGATCAAATGAAAAGAAAGATGTGTATAAGACCAAGCCAACCATGATCAACATGTTTATGCTCATAGCCATCAATTCAACTTAAACACCCAAGAAAGATATTTTTAGTTCAGCAGGGGTGGTCACAATTAAATAAATCAATCAATTAAACAACACTAAGTAGAATTTGAATGACCAAGCCAAGCAATTAGTGAATGTGCAACTCAAACTCTCAACTATTAAGGATACAAATGATGAAATCTTAGTTAAAATTGACAATTTTTGCTGTACTCTCCTTCTTTCCCAAAAATGACATGATAATGGATTATGGGTTCCGACACTCGGCTGCTAATGTAGGCTTATGCACACGTGGAATGTCGGTTGGGGTATTTTACCCTCTTTTAAGACATACCACCTAACCATCATGGCCAGATCAGACTTACACTAGGCTAGCATGATATGTGGGCAGTTTAGCCATCTTTTATGGGGTATAAAGATGAGATAAGCCAAAAGAAATTTTAATTTTTTTCCAAAACATAGGAGAGTCAACTAAATTGCAACATTAGCTAGATTTCATTCATTTGTTTTAATTTTTTTTCATTGAAAGAGTGGTTGAAAATGCACTAAGAGCTTGACAAGGGCATCCTGTATTCCAAATGATGTTGTAAAGTTGATTTACTCACAAAAATTGAAACCATTACATGTTTTAAGCAATCAAGGATGTGAAAGATGAATGTTCAGGCTAGAAGCATAAACCAGAGTTAAGCACATGTTGATGGCCAAAAGGTTTCATTTGATTAATGCATGGCTTTTACAATTTCTCGAAATGATATTTCTCATCAAAAGAGGACAATCAGTTAAGCATAGGAGTTCTATCCACATATAAAAGATAAACCTCATATCATACTAGATTTTCCACAAGAAGAGCAGAATTGAAAACAAAAGCCTAAAATGTGAACACAAAATAAAAGCAAATGACAAGAAGCAAATAACATGAAAGGGAAAAGCTAAAAGAACTAGGTTACCATCCGGTTGCTCCCCCTAAGCTTGAAATCTACAGTGTCCTCACTGCATAAATCAAACTAAAAAGGTTTCAACCGGGTACCTCATCATGGTGGAAACATCAAAGTCCATGGAGGACCGGTGCTCTGATTCGCAGCTGGAAATTATTGTGCTAAAGATTTATGCCTCCTCACAAATATGTCCTTGATTTGGGGTAAGCGAAAGCACCTATGAGCTACAACAAGAATAGTCTTTTTGTATACCAATACAATTTGTCTTTTTATTCCCCTTTGAAGCATCATCAAAATTTGAGTTGAGAAGAGTGTTCTCATTATAAAGCAATGTGTCATCTAGAGTGTGAGGAGGAAGGACATGTGGCTTGCTTGAAGAATCAACATGTAGAGCATGTGTTGTAGCTTTCTTCCCTTTAGTTGCAACTTCATAATCATTATGGATATCAACATCATCATACTTTGAAGGATATACTTCTATGACAACACCATTCTTCAATGTCACCGGCCTGAAATACGTAGGATTCATCTCCAGTGGACTAGGCAAGAAAGGTGGAAATGCTTCTTTGCTAGAAAGAGCTTGTTGGGCAATTTGTTTCTCCAAGATGTGTGCATGAGTGGAAATATCGTCCACCTTAGAAGAGAGTTGGAAAATGGCACCCTTCAGTGATTGTCTTTGTTTTTGGAACTCCTCATTTTACTACATTTGAGTTGAAAAAAATGTTGCAAGCATGAACTCTAATCTAGGAGTTACTTGCGGTTGTTGTGGCTGAATGAAATTTGGGTTCACATTGTTGTAGAAGTCCGGTGGAGTGTATCCCATTGGAGAATAAATAGAATAAGCATAAGATGTAGAAGATGAGTGTATAAACAACCCACATGCATCAAAAATAATATTTGCTGCTTGAAATGGCTGTGTGATTAGCTTCTCAAACCTTTGTGATAAAGTGTCTAGCTTTGCTACAATTATGTCTATAGCACCAACCGTGTGATCTTCCAATTGCATTCCGGAATTAGTATGTGAAAAGGATGGGTGGTAGCTTGTAGCCGGAATCCACTGGCAATGATTTTCTGCCATATCTTCAATAATAGCATAGGCTTATCCATAAGATTTATTCATTAGAGCTCCATTTGCAGCTGCATCAATAGACATCCTTGTATTATAGCACAAACCATTATAGAAAGATTGCAATAGAAGCCAATTGCTTAGACCGTGATGTGGACAAAGATGTTGAAGATATTTGAACCTCTCCCATGTATCATACAAGGTCTCTCCATCCCTTTGAGAATAATTGATGAGTTGACTCCTCAACTGTAAAGTTTTGCTAGGTGGAAAATATCTTGCCAAAAGGCCTTTAAAAGCTCCTCCCAAGTGTCGATTGACTTCTTTGGTAAAGTATAGAGCCATGCCTTGGCTCTATCTCTAATAGAGAATGGAAAAAGGATTAGGCGTATCCCATTAGTAGGAACACCATATATCATTATGGTGCTTAGCAACTGTAGAAATTCAGTAATGTGGAGGTTTGGATCCTCCATTGGTGTCCCTCTAAATGCATTCAGCTGTAGCAATTGTATGATGGTTGGGATGATACAAAACTCCTCTACCTCAAATTCTAAAATATTAATAGGCCCACTCATGTGCATTGTAGCTGTACCAAAGTAGTCCTTAAGAGGAAGGTCATCCTCCTTGACTAGTTCTTCATGTAGATCCGGAGGATTAGGTGGATGTGGCGTAGATGGTGGTGGTGTATGTGGTATGGATGAAGGTGGTGGATATGAGGGTGTGGAAGAATGTGGTACGGGTGTTGGTGGTTTATATGATGGTGATGAATTAGGTGTGAATGATGGTGGTGTGGATGAAGGTGGCATGTGTGAATGTCGTTTGGATGATGGTTGTGTGGGTTGTGATTCCTCCATACATGTTTGGGTTTCACTCCTTCTTGCTCCATGAGGGCTGCAAATGATGTGTTCATTTTCTGAAAGTAGAGATATGCACTGTTCAAGGATCTTTTTATGAACACCCCATATGCTCCTGCAAATAAACAAGGTGAGTGAGATACAAAAACAAACATGGAAGATACAACAAGTTACGATGATCATGATGAATTATGATTTATGGATATGATGGTGGATATGAAGGTTGTGATCTAGTCTCATTTACATATCAAAAACTCTTACTCTAACAGGAATACCGATGCTCCTCGGTAATGACACCAAAAACTTGTTGGTTTATTACACTAACGAGTTTCAATCATAAGAATGATCTTTTACTCAACTAGCTATATCCCGCAAGTATACGAGAGTAGTTGTAGTCGAGGTCGAACACAAGGAGCGTAGGTTAGTTAGGTGTAAGAGTTATGATTTTCAATAATGTAGATCATTGTATACAAGATGATTGGATTAGAACAACTAAATTATAGATTTAAAATAAAACAATAAATTATCACTTAAGAAAGGTTAAGATTTAGATTTGGAAGGATCTTAGACTTGGGATTTCACTATCACATCATAGCTTATATTAAAATACGAATTTAAACATGTTAATTAACTTGCAAAGGAGGTTTGTAGTCATCACTCACCTCCCGGTGAAGTGATGATGATTTTAACTCCATACATCACTTTCGTGTATGTATTTCATTTCAAATCACAAACCTTGCTCCTCAACATAATCCTAGCCACTCTCGCGGTCAAGGACAAGTTGCCAAAAGAGTAACTCCATACTCTCAAACACATCTTCTCAGATTATGAAAGAAAGCATAAAACATACAAGTATGATGGCCAATCACACAAATAAGTATTTCAGATCTGAAACAACTCTTAGAACATGCAAGAAACTAACATTTAGTATGAAATTTATATGTTCATACAAGATATGCCATGGGAGTTACTCTCCCATGCCCAACAAAAAGGAACTACTCGTCCATAATGATGTACAACAGAAAATGTGCAGAAATTTTAGAGTTTAACATGGTTTAGAGAAGGAAAAACTAAGCAATATTAAGGTGTAACCCAAGAAAGGTAGAATTCCGACTTGAAGACAAAATTCACTCCTACAACTGCTCCAAATCGGACAAACTCCCCTCCCGAGAAGCTGCACGAAGTTGGGGAAGCTTGGCTGCACCTTGGAGAAGAAGCTTGGAGAAGAAGAGAAGAAGAATGGAGGTTCTTTGGCAAGGAACCACCTCTTTTCTCCTCCAAATCGGCCTCCTCTGCTCTAGGCTTGCTCTGGGACGAGGGAACTGACACAAATGAATGAGCATAACCGCCCATTAAGTTCTCACTTCATTTTAAATAAACACTCATATTGTTCAAAATACTGAAACTGCCAGGTGCACGACATGCAACTTTTCAGAAACTTTCAATTTGCTCCAGAATGCATTGTGCACGGCGTGTGCTGAAGAAATACATGCCGTGCAACTTTCCAGAAATCTTTAGCTCCCAGGTGCACGACGTGTACTGAAGAAATGCACGCCGTGCAACTTTCCAGAAACTTTCAGCTCCCAGGTGCACGCCGAGCAACTTTCCAAAACTTTAAGTCTGCTCAACTCTCCCAGGTGCACGACGTGCACTTTTGGTGCACGGTGTGCACTTGGCTGTTCTGGGCTGTTGTGTATTCTGCTCATAACTTTCAGCGTATAGGTCCAAATTACATGTCGTAAAAAGTGGTATTTGCGTAGTTTCGAACCCCAAAATATGTAGATACTTGAGGAGTGATCCAATAAAAGATAATATGATATATTCCTCATCATTTCATTGCAAAATATAGTACTTACAATCCAAACAATGAGACAAGTAAGAATAGCTAAAAATATAGAATCTAGCATGAATGAGAGTGATAATTAAGTCAAAACAACATGGATATGCAACCAAACATGATCAAAAAGATGATATGATTTGTGCATATCAGAGATTATGTCAAAAAATAGGCGAGATGACCTTCCATAGTAGAACATCATGGTATCAATAAAAAATCAGGAAGTAGCAAGAAAATAGGAAAGTATAATTTAAAGATTTAACCAAGAATGCCTCATATGGGAAAATTTGTTAGTGAACATAGTATGCCCTTGATAATCAGGGAAGATGCACATACCACAACTTGAGTTTTTATATCAGAGAGTGAGTCTACATATGTTCAAGGACAAAATACTAATTCCATCTCAGTCTACAAGCACACTATTAAAGACATATACAAGAATAGGGTTACATTTGCATTAATTATATAAACTCTAAAAATCGTCCTTTTATTATTAGTGAATTAGTTCTTCAAAACCATATTATGTTGTGGATTCTTTTTGATGACGTCGGACCACCCCCAATTGAGAGTTGCGATTGTGACTTCCACTGACGGCGTATAACCCCCATCCCCCCTCGTCTACCAACACAACTGGGAGGATGTGTAAATTCACACAGAGGTTGAGCTACGTGATAGGGTAAGGCTGGCTGGAGCAACACCACCGAGGGGTTTCAAACCCAGATCTTGAACAAGCTATGTTTGTATTATATTCTACTGAGTTCATAACATATTTTATTTTTTATTTTTCTAGACTTATAGATTATTAGTTATGAACTTTTAGAAATTCTAACCAATTAGATAAATCCATGAAAATTGCATATTTATTAGATTGGAGTTAGGTGATTAAACCCATATCATTTGTATATTAAAATTTTATAATTCTGAACATATTTTTCTTTGATTTGTGTATTAATAAATAGGGATTTTAAACATTCTAACCAACTAGAAAATTCCTTTAAAATTACATTTTTATATTGAAATTAAGTGTTAAACTGATACCATCGGGTGGAGGAAAATTCCATGATACTAAAAATATGTCATCTTTACAAATACATCAATATAATGAATTATCTAAGATGGTAAAGTTTATGACTTAAATAATAAAATTGCTTTGAGAATTTTCTCATATGCCTTCACATATGATTCATAATTATGTATCATGACATGGGCATATCACTAAGTTGCTAGCATCAAACTTACATGTCTAAATTATAACAACGAGGAAATACGCCAGAGAAGCCCACACATAGTGTGACAGTAAAACTCAAAATAGGACAAAAGAGAGAAACTGTCAAAACATACTTATTCCTTCAGATCCTTTATGCGTAAAAGAAGATGCATGCTCTAGGCTTGATGGAGAAAACTGGACTCTTCAACCTTTCATACAATGCTTTGAAATTATGAACAATGTACTCTTTAGATCTTTCTGGTCCTAGACAACTAGGATGGGTACAGAGACAACAAGAAACTCTTGGGAAACATTTCTCCAATAAAATCAGGAAGGACAAATAGGAACCACATCATGGAGACTACTATAGTGAAAATCAAAATTAAAAACACAAGAAATCAAGCACATAACAATCACTTATGATTCTAGAAGGTCGTCTATAAGTCTGGTAAAGAAATCAACTAGATAAAGCTCAGGGCTGATAACTAGAACAAGGAAAGTTTAGAAGAAGCATGTCGATAAATAGAAAGAGTCCAATACTGCATGGGGAAGGTAGATTACATGTGATGTGATCAGGAAACATCGTATGAAATAGCATTGAGGGGCTTTGCCAGAGCTTGACTTGATGACCTTGTAGGGTGAGAGGGTTTGAGACACGCCGTTGTGAAGAGTTGATGGACAATGATAGCCGAGTATCGATGGGTGCATCAGAGGAAAAGTAAGTGATAAAAAAAGTCCTTTGATGAATATTATATAGGTTAACATGCATTGCCTTCTTTGGGAAGAGGTATGGTGGTGGTGAGTAATCACCGTCTATGATCTAGAGAGCGCATATCGTGGGGCATATATATTACTATCATCAAATAGTCAAATATGATATTGTATGCAAAAAGATAAGTGATAGAAATAAATAAATCAAAATGTGAATATCATTGGAGGGATGCGAGAGAAAGCAAGTAAAGGTTAATAAAGGAAAAGGAAAATAAGGAAGGGATAGAGAGAGAGTAGGAATTGAAAAAAGGAGAGTACCACACAAATAAGCAAAAGGAAAATAAAATGTGATAGGAAGAAAATTAGAAACCATATCAAATAGAATGTGTTAAATTAGACAATCAACAATTAATGTTTCCAATTGTATATTCTCTTTCCAAATTTATTTGAGGGTCCAAAAAAAGATCAAATAAAGTTAATTTTGACACATAGGTCAATTTAGACATGTAGAATTCGAAATTTACATTTATTTTCATTTTTGTATTGTTCAACATGTCATTTACTTTATTTGAATCCTTTTATCATTATCTTGTTAATTTATTCTATAACTTATTTATGGATAGTAGTATTACCCAACTAAAATGGAATTTGGCAGTTGGACCAATTAATACATGATAAAAAAACTGAACATTACTTTCTTATTTAAAAATTATATAGTGGATTATTTCATATACATGAACATTTTAGCAATGTTAAAATGAATATTCATATAATGTATATTGAGTTACAATATTGGGTATTTATGGTCCTTTCAAATTATCCACTCATGAGAGAAGTAAAGAATATCTTATATTTACCTAACTTCCTCAATTCTCTTCAATTATACTCAACTATGTTTATTTCTAATTTCTTTTAGATAATAGTAACTTATCAATGGTGAAGCTACTAAACCCTTTAAGCCCACTAATGAGATCAGGCAGGGGGATCCTCTAGCCCCTTATCTGTTCACTATTGTTATGTAGACATTCACGTAGCTTATGAAGGCAGAAGTTGAGTCAGAAGGAATTAAGCCTCTTCTTGCCTCCAAGTCTTTGAGTGTCTCACATTTAGCCTTTGTTGATGATTTGATGGTTTTCATGCATGTTGATGAGTTTGGTGTTACTAACCTTAAAAATATTTTTGATAAACTTGCTTGTTTGACTGGTCTTAAAGTTAGTTAGGAGAAGAGCTATTTCTTTGCTAGCATTGGCACTGATGTTGATATGATTACTAATATTTTGGGGATCAGACAAGGAGTCATGCCTCAAAGGTATCTGGGTATTCCTCTTTTGTTGGCAAACTATCTAAAGCTCATTTTTATTTGCTGATTTATATATTGAATAAGAGATTGGATGGTTGGAAAGCCAGTCAACTTTCCCTTGCTGGAAGATTACAGTTATGCAACTTCACCCTCTCTGCCATTCACAGATTCTAGTCTTCCACCTTTCCTCTTCCCAACTCTATTTGTGAAGAGATCAAGAGAGTTATCAGAAACTTCTTATGGGGTCAAATTGATGGTAAGAGCAACTTACATCTTATCAAGTGGGATAAAGTTACTAAGATAAAAGATGAAGGAGGACTTGGGATTAGGAATGTTAAAGAGGTCTGTAAAGCTACAATTTTGTTCAATATTTAGAGAATTGTCTCTAAGAAGGATACCTTATGGATTAAGTGAGTTCATGAAAAGTATTTAGCTAAGGATTCCTTGTGGAATGTTGATCCTTATACTCATCATTCTTGGTACTTCACTTAGATTTTGAGACACCTTGATGATTTCAAATTGCTAGTTGATTACAAGATTGACAATAGTGATAATGTTTTTCTTTGGCTTGATCCATGGATTCCCAAGGGTTTGTTCCTTAAACACTGTATTGGGATAAAGGAGGTTATTAGGTCTGGCTTCATCAGTTCTTGTAGATTTAGTTCTGTTATTAATGGGATCTAGACTACATCAACATCTTTATCAGTTCCTTGATAAGATTGATAAACCTATGGGTGGTGAGGATAAAGTCCTTGTTTTAACGAACATAGTGTCAACCAACGCCTTATTTGGTTGAACATCAGAGAAAAAGGTGTTGTTAATCCTCTGTTCAAATGGATTTGGATCTTCAAAGTGCCTCATATTTTCTGAATTTCTACTTGGAAGTGTGTTATGATAGATTCCCCACCATTGACTATGCTAGAAGGAGAGGTATTTCTACACCTTGTTTAAGCTTTTTGTGTAGGTGTGATGTTGAAAACACTCAACATATTATTCTTGGTTGCAAGTATAGTGCTTCCATTTGGGAAAAGACAATGGATGAGAATTATTCCAAATGCATCCCCAACTCTTTGCAAGACCTTGTTAATTTCAAGTCTAGGAAAGCGCACTCATTTTCCCTTTCTACTATCCACTACGTATGGTTTGATAGGAATTCTCGGGTTCATAGGAAACTTTCTATTGACAACAATGTACTTTGGAACAAGATTATTTCTTCTTGCAGCTGACCTGATCCTTTTCTGCCTTATGCTTGGTGGTTTTCAGCTTGCTTATATTCCCTTGGAGTTGTATGGTTTTCCTTCCTTTTGTTCTGACTGTATAGTGTTCTTATTTTTATTCACCTTTTGTCGGAGCTTTCATAGCTCATAGTGTTTATTGTCTCTATGGTGCATTTTCCTTGTACTTAAAAAAAACAAAAATAGCAATACAAAGGTCTGATTCACCCAAAAAAAGTAGTAACTTAGTTTCCCAATTCATGTTAATGTTGGATCTAGGGATCTAGGGGGGGGTGTATAGAGATTCAAAACTCTCATAAGATAAGTTAGACCTTCAAATTATATTAATCAAAAGCAATAACTTAGGAGCAATTTGAAGTCCTAACTAAGTAAGCATAGCAAGGATGAGAGAAATTGAAACATGCACTTGGACTAGGTGGTTTAGAGTGGTTCCACTCTCCAAACTAGGAGAGAGTCAATCCACTACCTAGAGAGGTCAACCCCTAGGAATCTGCAATATGTGTATACTTATATTCATTCATAAGAGATACAAGGAGACCACCATACATCCAAGGACTTACCTATTCAAGACAAGAGTCTTCCACCTACACAAGGACTTACCCACTTGATCAAGATGTCTTCAGCCTTCAACAAGGACTTACCCATACTTGCATCAAGTCTTTGACCTTGAAGGAATTTCCTACTCTTCTTGAATCTTAGCCTTGCCCTTCTCCTTCACCTGGAGAACATCTTCACCTCTTCTTCAACCTTGAAGAAGAACATGAATAGCTTCACCTTCACTCAGAGTAGCTTGCTTCAACCTTTTCTTCTTTGATAAAGGGGGTAGGGAAGTTGGAATGGAATGAGAGCTTTACATGCACATGAAGGTAGATCTCTTACAACTGGCCTAACTCACTCATAATCACAAAATTCTTTGTAAATGAGAGAGAGAGAAAGGGGATCAAGGAGTTGCAACACACTCAACTATACCAAGGACTTAGAATATCATGAATGAGCAAACTTGGAATGAACTCCAAGGGGTCCTATTTATAGCTTGGGTTGTTCCCTTGAGTGTGGGATCACTTAAGGGAGAAATATAGCAATTTTCTAAGTTACAACAGATCTATTCTCACTCAAAACCACTCTCCAATGAGTGTAATCACTTTTTTTGCATTTTCCATATAGTACATTCGGTGGAGTTTCAACAAAGATAACTCGACCGATCCACTAAGTGACAAAGCCAATTTTCAAACTATTGGTCAAGTTTGCTCTGGGAAACTCGACTGATGAGTCAAAATTAGTTTTACTTAGTTGATCGATTGGTCGAGTTATGTGAGTGTGCAACTTGACCGATCTGTCTCTTCAAAAAATCCATCACTGGACTGGTCGGGTTTCCAACTCGACCGATAAACAGCCTGTGACAAATTTTCTAAATTGACATTTGAGTGATCAAACATTGGAATTAGGTGTCCCTAATTTTTTCTCATCTTAGTTACAAGTTATATCATTAATACAAGTGATTACAAAAATGATCTAACGTCATTTGGAGTGATTTCCCAAAATGTGCACTTGCATTGCTTTTGACTTGAACTTGAACAAGCTATGTCTTATGTAATTTGATCCTTGTCATGTACCTAAAGCCTGAAATCAATCTTGAACAAACATATTAGATACATAGGAATGGAATGGTTAAGTCATTTTCAAAATATGGGCAATGTATAACTCTTAAGTCAACAATTAATTGTTTCCATGATATTAGTAACATCTTCTAAAGATGATATAAGAAGGCAAATTTGTATTCACTTACTACTTTTTACTACTGACATTTTACATTTAATTATTTAGTATGTACGAGTGTGATGCTAATATTTACATATGTATTAATCAATGTGTTTCTAAAATAAATTTTGGGTTTTATTTCTCTTATGATAATATTTTCATAGATTCAACATGCATGTACAACATCATTTCACTTTATGTTACACAAAAATTTCATTTTTTACAACTTTACATACATTATATACATATAATCCATACAAGTTGGTTTACATGATTCATTTAATGTATTAGATGTTTTCTTAATAACAAATTCAATATTTTTTGCCTGATCTTTAGTTATCTTTTCTTAAGGAATTTGAGGGATATACGAACACTCATAAGATCTGAAACTTGGCCTACAAGTAAAATAAAATGTGAGGAGTGTGATTTTGTCATTAATTTTCCATTTTGGGAATGTTTACTATTTTATTTAATATTTTTAAATTTAATTTATATTCTTTCTCCTAAATAAAACTAGGATAAATAAGACTATTCAATTAATGTGGAAATTTACACATATACTAATTTTGGTGTGTGGAGTTCGAATTTGGGATTTATTTTTTTACTTTTGAAGTCATTTAACATATTATTTAACACTTAGGATCAAAACTCATATTTTCTTTTCAAAATAAAATTAGGATAGACGTTATTTTTCAAATAATGTAAAACTTGACACCCACGCTAGTTGGGATCCAAAGAACACATTTTAAAAATTATATTACATTTTATATTTACCTTTATGAGTTATATCACCATTATGGTTAGGCAAATTATCTACATATTTGTTGACACATCTTATATAAGAGTCCCTTTAATTTCACAAAGTCACCAAAAAGTTATATATTATTATTATGCACGAAATTCCACATTTTACACATCTAACATATTTAATCCATTAATTTCATATTTCTTTAATAATAGAAAAATATTGGTATTTATGGACATTATAAAACTTAACACCCAAGCTAATTGGGATCCAAAGAACATGTTTTTAACATTATATTTCATTTTTGAGATTTACCTTTATGAGTTATATCACCATTATGGTTTAGGCAAATTATCTACATATTTTTTTAACACATCTTATATTAGAGTCCCTTTAATTTCACAATGTCACCAAAAAGTTATATAATATTATTATTATTATGCACGAAATTCCACATTTTACATATTTAATCCATTAATTTCATATTTATTTAAATAATAGAACAATATTGGTATTTATGGATATGGAATTGCCAATTGTTAATCCAAAGCATATTATACATTTTTATTTAGACACTATGTGAGTATTAGTTATCAAAGGAAATACATGTCTCATATTACAACATATTTAAGTTATAATGTAAATGTGTGAGGTTGTATAATTTTATCCTTGCTTAGTCAAATCTAGGAAACTGATCTTACAATATTTCTAGTTATGGAATAGGGTAATATTCTATGTTTTGGTTCATTACAAGGAAACTTTAGACTTATATTGATATCATTGACTAGAAGGGGTCCATTGTGGTTCCCTCACTAAGGTATCTCTCTTTGGAAAATTAGAATAGAAATGGATTCATTATTAACCCAATTATAGTTGCAAGCACTTCTGGTCTCACATCTTTGAAGGCTTAGGCTCCTTCAGGTGTCTCTATTATGGCCTACCAATGTATGGTGGAACTATGCACCACCTCAGTTATGGATGCTTCTCCTTTTGGCTCATCTAGGAAATAAAACATGTTTGGCCCTTCTAGGTTGGTCTCTTCATAGAGCTCTTGATTAGGAGGTACTTGGTTGGTGTTGATAGTATGGACTAAAAATTTGTTTGTCTTCCCTTCAAGGGTGGAGGTAGGGACTCCTTTATAGATAGTTATCCTTACTTTCCCTTTATCAAGGGGTGAATGTACATCTACTGAGGTAGCCTGATCCACCACCAGCATTGTTCCTGACTAGGTGCTTTTGATCAAATCATCACTGTAGGCTTGGCCATGGTAACCATGGTAGGCTAAGGTACCACAATATATTGAATGTTTCATGGTAACCATGGTAGGCTAAGGTACCACAATATATTGAATGTTTTACAGAACATGTGCTTTTGAAACCCACATTGGGTATACATTCTTTCTTGGATGTGGCCCTCGTATGGTAACTAGATTTTGGGTGATTTTGGAGATCACTGACTTCTTCTCTTGGATAGTAGCAATGACATTAGCACTTTGGGACTAGTTATAAAGAGTTTACTTTAAGGGGACAATTGACCCAAGAGCTGGATCTACATAAGACATTATAGCAGACAAAGTATTAGATTATGATGACATCTCTTTAGGTTTGTTAGTATTGAGTTCACCTGATTTGTTCAAGTATTTCTAAGTATGTCTAAGTTTGAGGCATGTGTTAGTCTTGTGTCCCTCATCTCAATGATATTTGCAAAAGGCATTAGCTTCATAACTCATTGATAAGGGATTTGATGGCTCGCTTATAGTAGAAAATTTCAACAAATGTTTGACAATGGGGAGGATAGATCTAAGAAACATTCCCAAGGGTGTGAAATTTATTTACAATGTAGGAGCCTCTTCTGTTACAAGAGTTGTTGTTGGCAGTTCCATTTGCAGTACTAGTACACTTGCAATAGATGACTTACTTGCCAATGGTTATTGTAAGGGTGCCTAGAATGGAGGTGGTGCATACCCATGGTGATTCGGTTGAAAGTGATATTGTGGTGGTACATATTGAGGTTGAAAGTATTAGATGTTGGGTGTTGTTGTTTGGGCTTGTTGCGACTGTGGAACCATGACATTGGTAGCTTGTGGTTGGTGCAATTGAAATGGAGCTATCTATGCAACTAGTTATTGTTGCTTTTTTTTATTTCTAGATGGAATTAACATAACTCATATTGTACAATCAATCGCATTGGTATTCACCTATTTTGACTTTTGATTGGTTGTTGTGGATGTAGATTGAGACTGAAGGGCAAGGCCTATCTTCTAATAGACACCCCTCTTTATGAATTTCTCAATCCACCCTGAATTGGATTAGTTATAAGAATGTACTGTGCCTATTTAGAGTCATAAAGTTGTGAGCATAGATAAAGTTGTCATTATCATCATGTTAAGGGCTTCCTTGTCCATATGCTTGAACTTCACTCGGGTAGCCAGCTCCCGCCATGGTCTGACAAACTCAAAGAAACTCTCATTTGCATTCTATTGCAGTGATTAATGATCCTCTTTGGTAGGTGTATTGATCAATGAATTTTTCATCCAATCACATACCAAGTGGTGATTTTTGTTAGGTCTTTCTTGTTGTATCCTGTCAGTGTTGGACCTTTTAGGGTTTGTGCAAAGTAGAGGATCAAGCCTTATTGTTATCTTGTACCTCCACCATGTCTGAATGATATGAATTGATACGTGCTAGCAGATCTTGGTTCTTAGAGTATTTTTGGAACTTCTTAAGGATAAAATTATCAGGTAACTTTGCATCTAGGAAGTATTAAAAATTTCTAAAGGTCTTTCCATCCTCCTTTTCCCTTTCTAACTATTTGAGTTTGTGTAGATTCTCTAACATGACATGATCTACGCCAGTGGGATTTGGAATTGCATCTTCTTGACAGGATGTTGCCACATGTATCACTGGTAATTTTATATTTCTAGTGGCATCATATAGGATAGTGGTGGATACCCATATGGTCCTCCCATGTACATATTGTACAAGGGTGTTGTTGGATAAAATGAATACAGACTCAAAATTGATCCCCCTATTGTTCATGTATTGTGTTTGAACTGTGTGGAGTGTTAACCTCTCCAGAATCATTAGGATTTTCTACTATGACTTCAGACTCTTTTTCCTTCTTTTTCTTCTCCTCAACTTCAACATTAGGGATTCAGACAAATTTTGTTCCTTCCAAAACCATTGGTATTAAGAGAAATTATTATTATGAGAGAATGAGGGTTATAAAGAGTCATATACATAGCCTTGTCTCAAGGTATGATGTATTAAAAACATAACATGACATAAACTAATGCTAATGGGCCTGAGTATAGGAAGCCTAATTACCTAATATAAGGAAAAATAAATAACAAAAAATACCACAAACACTCCCCCTCTAGTTGGAGAGTACAAGTCATGTGTTCCCATCTTACCACACATATAGCAGAAGGATAAAGGCTGAAGAGGGGCTTGGTAAAGATATCAACAATATGTTATCCAACCTTTACACATGGCTTAATAATATTCTTTTCATGAATCATGTCTCTCATGAAGTGGCTGTCAACCACAACGTGCTTGGCATGCTCATGAAAAGATGGATTGTTAGAAATATGAATAGCTGCTTGATTATTACATTTGATAATTATTGATGAAAATGTAGGAAAACCTAATTTTCAAAGAACAGACACCATCCATTTAATTTTCACAATAGGACAAGATGTGGCACGATATTCCACCAGATTACTAGAACGAGCCACAACAAAGTGCTTCTTACCTCTCCAACTGATAGGATGAACCCCCCTTAGAGAACAGAGAAGCAATAAATAGAACTCTTATTATTCAAATCTATAGGCCAATCACCATCTTCATAACATGTCAAAGAGTTATCTAGATGTTGTGACTCGATACTTTTCTCTTATCTTAGTAGGCTACCTTCCTTGGTCAATTTTGTTGTGTAGTTGTATGTCAACAAGTGTAGAGGTGACATTCTTTTAGAACACTGGTATGGTGTGGTTACTCCACCCTAGATACATGCTCAAGCTAAAGGTATCCCTCAAAGAAATCTACTTTAGTCACCAAATTAGAAGAGGGATCCATACATCATTGTCCTTATCAGATTTTGATATGAGTTTTTGTGGTATGTTGTATATGTACTTGACCTTTGTGTTGTATGTTGGTTTGTCTTCCTCCACATGTAGATCTTGTATGGCTCCACCATAATAAAATTGGTCTTTTATTTTCACAAAAAATGAAGGTTGTGGTTTCTCTCAGTGGAGAACTCTACCAAGTGCACTTTTCAGATAGCCTGGGATACATTGTACCTGACTCCAGTTACACGGTAAGAGGTTTATCCATGTGTTGACTGACATCACTAACCACAAAGGCATCACATATTGGCTACTTGTAAGATATATTAGTTTCCCAATTTTGTGTTGATATTTTCTAGGATCAAAGAAAGACTCCCCTTCATACAAAACTTTTCTATGTTACTTAGAATTCAAATTCTAGTACCTTTCAAGAGGTTGAGGAAGTATTTCTATTGAGATAAAATAAGTGCCACGATGAGAAAGTAACACCTATATGCTCAAGAAGTAGCAAAGTTGTCCTAGATCCTTGATATGAAAATATTTTTGGAGTACATGTTTCAAAGCTGAAATCCCACAAGCATCATGCCAGTAATAATGATATCATCAACATAGATAGTCAGGATGGTGGTTCCAGCTTGAGAAGAATTAAAATATATACTATGATCACAAAATGACCTGGGAAACCCACACTAGCAAAACACCACTAAGTTTTGCAAACCAGACCTGTGGTGATTGCTCGAGACCATACCAAGAGTGTTTGAGATGACAAACTCTTTGGGAAGACTCCCCTTGAGTAGAAAAACCCAGAGGCTATTTCATACATACTTTTTCCTCTAAATCACTAAGAAGTAAGGGACTTTTATGTCAAGATAGAATAGAGACCAATCCATGTTAGTGGAAAGACAGATGACAATTCTGACAAAATTAATGTCAGTGACCGGTGGGAAAGTTTCATTGGAATCCATGTAAAATGTTTAGGTGACTCCTTTAGAAACAAGCCAACATTTAAGTCATTACACTGATTTGTATGAATCAAATTTGATGGAGAAAACCCATCTACAATCAATAATATTTTTGTCTATAAGAGGAGGGATAAGATCCCATGTACCATTCTCACACAATGTTGTCATTTACATCACAACTTTCCAACTAGGGTGTTGAAGGGCCTCACAATAGTTTTTGGGAATCTGGATAGAGATGAGCTGCTAGGCAATGGATTTAGCAGTACGTGAAATCATGGATAGGCATCATGTATGAGATATATGATGGCAACGAGTGGAAGAAAGGATACTTATTACAAAGAGCCATAGGGAATGCTAGATCTTCAAATGTGAACATTGGTGTCGGGTCATGTGCCAAAGGAGGAGGAATGGTAGGAGGGTGTGTGATGGGTTCATGTTCAACTAGGTCAGAAAGATTGAGCTCAACAAACTTAGTTGGAGGCTGAGGTTGAGGCAAAGAGGATTTTGATGTAAAATTAAAGAACATATCAGATTCATGAAAAGTAATTTCAGTAGAGACATACATATAAGGATTGATTGGACTATAACAATTATAACCTTTCTAAAATATAGAATATCCAAGAAAAACTATCTTGATGGAAGGGGATTAATTATACCACTATTGTATCATAGTTATGCATAAAAGTAGTACACCTACAAACACACAAAGGAATATGGAAAGCCATTCGAGTGGGAACCCCCACCAAAAAAGGGGTCTTGTTTAGAAGAACATAAGATGGTTGTCGATTGATAAGGTAGCATGGTGTGAGAACAATCTTAGATCAATAAGGATAAGGTAATTTACCCTGAAACATAAGAGCACGAGAGATATCAAGTAAATGACGATTTTGCATTCTTCTACCCCATTTTGGTGTGGAGTGTTAGCACATGAACATTGATTAATGGTTCTTGTTGAAACATATTCTAAAGCATTGTCAGTCCAAAATATTTTAATGGATTCATTAAATTGTATTGATATCATTTTATAAATTATAAAACACCAATCATCTCATCACGATATTTCAATAGATATAACCACATCATGTGAGATAAATCATCAACACAGCTAATTTAATAATAGAATCCATTACAACTAGTGGTTCAAAAGGGACCACAAATGTCACTCTGGATAACATCAAAGATAGCTTTGGAACAAAGACTAGTTTTTCTAGGAAAATAACTCCTATGATGCTTCCCAAACTCACACGGCTCACATGGGATACTTTTTAAACAAAATATAGAGGGCTCTAGGTACTATAACTTCTCAAGAGATGGATGCCCACAACGTTGGTGAATCTGAAGAGGTGTGCTCACAAAAAGGACAGAAGACAAAGATTGTAAGTTACCTAATTTTCACCAAACAATTGATCCCAGATTTTATAAATTCTCAAACATTCTCTTCAAGTTTGTAGTGATGAAAAAAATTCCTCACATTTCCTTTGTAGTTTTTTAAAACATGTACTTTGAGGCAATTGAAGGTTCCATGTTGTTTGATAGATAGCCTTTGACTTGGATATTTCCTTGTTTCCATTCAAGGGTATCCTTAACATGTTTTTCAAGGAATTTCACTTTGTCTTTGGACTCAAAGATGGTTTGGATAGAGTTCATCCAGAGTAGGTAATTATATTCATTCAACTTGATTATGGAGATAGGAACATTGTCATTATAGGCAATGGTCTGAGGTAAATCTTTTCCATCATCCATGCCTTTAGACAAGATGAAAAATCATCATGGTAGGATGTTGATAAAGAAAGATATAAATGTAGCACACCAGAAGAACAACAATGGATATGAACAATCACCAATAAGATCATAGTGAGAGGAGAAAGCCAAAAAGAATCATGACTTGAAGTACTATCATATGAATTAGGCAATGTGATCAGAATGACATAATAGATCTCTAACAATTATTGGCACTCATCCATGTAATTAAGGAAAATACATGGGGAGCAAAGTAGCAAAATAGAAAGCAAAAGGGTGTCAAAACCTTGTTTTAGAAATAGATCCTTATTGTGTCAAGATTAACATGCCACCATTTAGGTCCATTGGTTGATGAAGAAAGGGAAGAGTACTAGTTGAATTCCCATGGAGGCTGCTACACCATAAAGCACCCAATCAAGGGACACATGTAGAGCTCCAAGGAGACGGTGACCTGTGACTCCCCCAATGAAGATCAGGTAAACGATAATAGATACCCCCAGAGAGAATGACAAAAAAAGCTACCATTGGAAACCATCACCTTGCCAGAGGATCACAACGGTGGCTGACCCGAGCACCCGCCCCGCAAGTTGCAATGGCATGGCAGCACGCTATCATCGTGCGGCTAGTAGCTACACACCACATGTGCCACAGGTAGGTTGAGGATGGCGGTGGGGAAGTGAACATTGGTGGGGAGGACACAGGGGGTGGTGGTTAGTGGTGGATGTAGGGGAGAAGAAGAAAAAGAAGAAGAAGAAAGAAAAAGAGGAAGGACTTGTTGGGAAATTAGGGCAACATATAAGGAAGTGGAAATAAAAGTTTTAATGTCTGATTCCCTAATCAACAATAACTCATTAACAATGATGTATCTAGGAAGGAAGGTAACAAGAGTTATACCTAGTCCTGGAGCAAGTCCAGTGACAACTCTTGTTGTAGTAGTGTGCTTCTTCTCCAAGCAGCACCCGACCAGTCGTCAACAATGGCCTCATATTCTCACACCATAGACAATGGTTTACGATGTCCTCCTAGAGGCAAGAAACATCCTCTCCACCTATAGAGTAGTCCTCATGAACCACCAAAAACTCCACATTGCACTACCAGAGCCACAAGAAGGAGTTATCCCTTGGAACGTCAATCTGTTAGGATTGATTCACTCTCCCAATTGTCTCTCCCTTGCTATCCCTCCCTTTTACGGGTAGGACTTGGTCGGGCTGTCTTGGTTACCATAACCAGAGAGGAATACAAATGTTAGAGCTTATTGTTGTGTCTAGGAAGCCCCCAATCCCCCTCTATCTATAGGAGGGCTAGGGTTAGGATTTTTAGTCCATCAGGAAGTCGAAGAGACAATTTTTCATGAATTTTCCCGAACTTATGAACGGTGAACCGGACAATTCACTATCCTATAGGTCAATTCATGGGTGAACCAGTCAGTTCAACATATTTCCTATTTGCAAACATACCTATTTTTAATATTTGATTAATGTACAATCATGACATCAACATCAATCCTTGATCCAATCAAATTGATCATTGAACCAGATGATCCAGATGATGAACCGGTCATTTCACTTCATGTAACGATTGTTTCATATCATGAAAAAGTCATTTCACTTTTGAAACAATTTTTTATATGTGAAATGGTCATTTTCATACATGAAATGGTCGTTTCATATGTCCAACTCAGGCAAATATTCAACCAATTATTGTTTGTATTGAGCTGACACTTGAACCGGTTAGTTTCACAGTCCAATCAGTCAATTTGCAACCTCTATTGTTTAAATTGAATACCTAAACACTTTAGTAATTAAGTTAAACATCATTCATGAATAAACTCCTATTCTAAGTGCATCCTATGCGTGTGACCCTATAGGTCCCAAACTACATTCATAATGAATGTCCATAAGTAACTTATGACATCACAAGTAATGAGCAGTATATCCTTGAACTAGAGCAGACTGTATGATATGCATATGAGTTTACATATCATATATTAAATCACATGAGTATGGCCATACATTTCTCAGTCTCCCTTATCAAGTGACCTAGATATCAAACTCCTATAGGAGGGACAAATCCCATCTACATCACTCACTCAATCCCCATGTGTCATAGAGTACCCTCACATCACCTTTTTGGCAACCCTTATTCAAGGTCATGTTGGATGACATCAAAGTACAACAAACAACATGTGATGAGTGCAGTGACTTTAGGTCTATGAACCACAATCACCGCTATCACTATGATAGATGATTCTGACTACCATTCCACGATCTCCATGTATCACTCTCAAAGTGGGTCTTTCTGATACACTGTTATCTGACATGTACCTATGTACTTGACTTGATATCACATATCATGACTAATGTGACTCTTTCATCAGTCAACACACACTCTAGTATTATGTATTACTATTGTACAATGATATCCGACTAGGTACATAACAAGAATGTATGTACTCTTATATAGATATGATCTCATTGTTCAGGTCCTCAACCTAAAGACATATGTCATTGAGTACACATTCTTTAGACATCTACTATGTCTGTATCATCATATCATACTAAGACAAACCTAATAGATAGAATTACCTTTATGATTATCAAATCAACTATATAATGCCACATCACAATCATCATATGATTGGCTCTATGGGCATACATACCAACAAACTCCCACTTGCACTTAGAGCCAATCACTTACAAATCTTATTCCAAGTGATCTTTAGCATGTCCATCATGTTTCTTATATGCTGGTGCTTTTATAGCAGGTTAGCAATGTTTTCTTAAAGTTGGTATTTTGCAAGTTTCTCATCTCCTCGCTGTGCGACTTTTTGCATGAGATGAAAGTGATGTAGTATGCTATCTGAGTTCCTTTTCCTAACCGGTGGCTCCATTTTTGTCACTGTATCTCTAATGTATCATAAATGGTTGCAATCTTTCACAAGTCATCTCTAGGAACCTCTTGGTCCATACAATATCCTTTGTTGTGTTCATAACACATAAGATACTTGACTTCTATTGTAGAATTTGCAACAGTCCCTTGCTCGAAACTTTTTCATCTTATAGTTCTATTTTGAGGCCAAATACAAATTTAGATTGTGATCATTAATTTTATTTGTCATTTTGGAAGCTTGCATTGGTGTAACCCTTTACACCCAACTATTCCTTATTACCATAATCAGGGAACAAATCTTTTAGTGCTTCTCAAGTACTTGAGGATGTTCTTTATGGAAGTCCAATAACTCTCAATGAGATTTGACAGATATCCACTCGCCATGTCTAATACATACAAGACAATGAGATAAGTACATAACATTACATTCATGATAAATCCAATAGTGAATGCACATGGCATCTATCCATGTGTTCATATTCTTCATAAGAACTAGAACACTAGGCTCCTGAGAGACTAACTCCATGGAACAAAGACAAGTTTCTCTCATTGAGTCCTTCATGTTGAACCCCTTCAACATCTTGCCAATGTTTGTGCTCTTACTTAGTTAAGAAGCATTTTAAATATATCCCTATAAATCCCAATTCCTATCATATAGGATGCTTCACCTTGCCAAGTTTTAACATTTGCTGTATAAGGATGTCATTCCCCATCATTATGTGGAATATGAATATGCTCCAACTAAATTCTTATAATCACATATTTCATCTTCATCTTGACTCAAGTCAAACTATTTGATTGTCTTCTCAAATAAAAGATTCCAACACTAAGATGCTTGCTTCAATCCATAGATTGACCTTTGTAGCTTGCAGACTTTAGTTGCAACAAATGGATTTATAAAACCTTCTAGGTTGTGTCACATACACATCATCTACATTATTCTTGTTAAGGAATGCGGTTTTAACATCCATTTTGCCAAATCTCATAGTCATACTAAGCTGCAATGGAAAGCATGATCCTGATGGGTTCAACCATGGCAACTAGTGAAGATTTTGTAATGCTCAACAACTAGAACTTGTTTGAAATCTTTGCAACAATATGATCTTATAGGTTTGTACACTACCATCCATGTCATTATTTTCTCAAAGACCATACATGCACCCTATGGGTTTTACACCTTCAGGTGGATCCACCAAGGTCATACCTTGTTGGTGTGCATGCAGTCCATCTTTAATCCCATGGCCTCAAGCCATTTCCTAGACTCCGGTCCCTTAATAGATTCTAGGTAAGTTTTTGGCTCATCATCTATGACCAACACATCACCTTCTTGAGTTATAAGATGTCATAATCTTTCAAACTCAAGGCGTGTCCTACTAGATCATTGAGGTTCTGTGTTACATAAGGAACCTGAGATTCCACAACATCTTGTGATTCTCTATGTTCCTATTGTACCTCTTTTAGGTTCAATTTTTTCTTGTTTGTCCCGAACTTTTCAAGTTCTACTTATCTGCCACTGATTCCTTTGCAATTAAATTCCCTTTCAGGAATACAACCATCCTAGAAACAAACAATTTTGTCATTGGATTAGAATATAAAAGTTGTATTCAACAAAACAACATTTATGTGATTTGTGGATAAAGCTTTTCAAGAAACTATTTTCTTACACAAGCTTTCAATCCTAATCCTTATAGAAGACATATCAGGACACCTCCCATGCCATATCTCATATGGTGTCTTTTAAACCATTTTAGACAGTACATAGGTTTAGTGTAAAGCGTGTTCCATAAAGAAAATCACACCATATTGTTATTGATAATCACACCATGACCAACAAGGTGTGATTCCTTCTTTCTGATACATCATAATGTTTTAGGTGGATTTCATCATGATACACTATCATGATTTCCTAGAAAGTCCTCAAACTCTTGGTTCTAAGTATTTCCATATTGATCATATCAAAGTGTTTTAATAATTATACCAAGTGGGTTATGTACTCCATTCATAATCTCATGAAACATTTCAAGAAATTCAGACTTGTATTTCATTAAACACAATCTACCATATTTACTGAGAACATTAGAAAATATAATGAGGTACTAATAGACACCTTTATCATTTATTCCAAAAGGTCTACATAAATAATATGTATCAACCCTAATATAATACATGCTCTATCACTACATTTAATTAAGATGCTTTTGTCATATTGCCCAATAAATAGGATTTGCATATCTCTATTGGTTCAATAACCAAAAGAGTTTAGATAACCATCATATGGGTTCTAGAAATACATTTCTCATTGATGTGCTCTAGATGATACTATTATAGGTATTTATTGTTTGAGTCATAGAGTCATTCAATATAACTGTCTCTAGAGCTATCAAATATAAACTATGAGACATTAGGGCTACTTCCATAAATGATCTTATCTTTGAAAGCAAAACATCAAATATTTTTCATAATATTCTTGTCCATACAAGATACATGATTTTTTCATTAATGGAAGGTACATAATAGCAATCCACTAATTCTATTACGTGCCCATTACATGAATGACATATTCCAACTATAGTGGCAATGACAATTGCTCTACACATTTATCACTTACTTCTTCTCAGTTCCTAAAGTGGAGATCTATATCTCCTTCTTCTTCCTAAGATCCTCTAACAGGCTGGTGAAATGGTCACACTTCCCTTCCTTATTCACTCCTCCCTTAGCTTTCAGTGCATAAGACTTTGGCTTCTGTCTAGCTTTAGAACGCTTCTTAGTTTTGCCTTTGCCCTTGGAATTCCCTTTTCTGATCATCATCACAGATTTGGGTTTATTCTTCTTCATCTGTGCTTTAGCTATCCTCAACATGCCAAGTAATTCTAACAACAACTTGTCAAAATCATTCATGTTGTAGTTCGTGACAAATTGGTTGTATGATTCCAACAATGACTATAGAATCACATATGTGGCCAACTCTTGACCCAAGGGAAATCCCAATCTAGTGAGGTTCTCCACATACCCAATCAACTTGAGTACATGAGGACCTATTGGATCTCTTTCTTCCATGTTGCACTTGAAAAACACCTTAGTGGCATCACATCTCTCTTGTCTTTCATGATCTTGGCACATGTTCTTAAGATGTGTAACCATCTTAATAATATCCACGTTCTCATGGTGTTCCTACAACTCATAGTTCACTGAGGACAACATTAGGCACTTGACATCCACAACATCTTCAGATTGCTTATTGTAAGCATCCCCATTTGCCTTAGGTGTAGTGGGAGGATGTTCATCTGGCTATGGTGTCTCTAGGACATAGAGCTTACACTCTTGAGTAAAAACAATTCTCAACATCCTAAACCACTCATGGAAGTTGTTCTCGTTCAACTTGTCCTTCTCAAGGATCGATCGTAAAGAAAATTTGTTTGTGTTTGCCATTAGATTCTACAAAATAAAGTTTGCAACTTTAGTCAAAACACTTCTGATTAATTTTATTTGATAAGTTTGACGACATTAACTAAGCTTTTAATTAATTATTGCTCCCACTATTTTGCTCAAATTGATATCCCTCACTACCGATTTGGAAGATTGCAACGTACAACCTTCTTGTGAGACAAGATCCATATTTCATCAAATCATGAGTCAGCTTTGGCTGATCGCCCACAACTTAACTATTTAGGTTGACAACATTGTCAATTGCATCTCATGCAACTCTTAGATAGATGATGTGCACAACTCTTTGTCACAATCGAACTGCATGCTTCTAGGTACTTAATCTCATTAAGATCACCTAGTTAAGCCTGACCGAAATGCCAACACGATATAGTGTGTACCCTACTTTGGTAGATCTACATACCTACCATCACACTTCCACGAGATAGATGGTGCACCATGCTTTGGCATAACCTACACTTGGTTGATCAAGCTTTTCATGTGTGCCACTTATGGAAAGCATCTTAGAGTTAATATTTATTGAGGGATTTTATATATAAGTACATATACATATCCAATCATCACATACTTATAGTACATATCATATACATTCTATAACCACAAAAGAAAACATGCAATTATAAAGACAAGCGATGGTTATGGCCATACTATTGTAATTCCATGGTGCCACAAGGAATTACTACCACCTAAGTTCTACCTCACATGTAGAATCTTGTTGTTTACAAAGATATGTACTCCAACTAATCTGGGTTGATCGGTTTAACACTTAAACCGATCAGATCGCCTCCTGGTCGGTTGGTCTCTTAAAATAGTCATCTAGTTCTCTGGTTCAAGAGACATCTGGACTCCTCTAGCTGATTAGTTGGACCACCAGTCGATCGATTCATCTCCTCCTATCACCTGGCCTCCTTGATTCTCCAGCTGATTAGTTCACCTTCTAAGCTGGTCAAATCATCTATTGCAGAATGCCTCCTTTGACATAACAAGAAAAGAAACTAACCTACTCCTACTTAACATGTTACATTGTAATAGGGAAACCTCAAGTTACATTTGATGGGAGAATAGGAAGGAAAGAATTAATACTTTTACGTATGGAAAGGAGTGAGAGGCTCATTATGCAAACTGAGATATGAATAGGAAAACAATGATCTAGGGGGTTATTGGCTATAACCATGCTTTACACCCACCATCAAAACCAAGTTTTAGGGTGATGTATGTAAATTGTATACACACACACACACACACACACACACATATATATATATATATATATATATATTAGTTTGTGAAATTGTATGTTGTATTGAATTAAATATGCATATTAACTAGTTTCATATTTGCATCATATGCATTAAAGTAAATCTAATTATATCAATTTAAATCCAGATACACTGTAAATTTGACATGGCTTTGATACAACTATTAGGAAATCGAGGCGAGAGATAAGAAAGTGAAAACAAAAATCTTAATGCTTGATTCCCTAATCAGCAAGATATCGTCAACAATGATGTATCTAGGAAGGAAGGTAACAAGAGTTATACTTAGTCTTGGAGAAAGTCCAACGAGACCTCTTGTTGTAGTAGCATGCTTCTTCTCCAAGAAATACTCGATCAATCGTCAACAATGGCCTCCTGATCTGGCACCAAATACAGCGGTTGACATTGTCCTCCTAGTGGTAGAAAACAACCTCCTCACCTCTAAAGTAGTCCATGCAGACCACCGAGAACTCCATGTTGTGCTACTAGAGTCACTGTGAATGAGTTGTCCCTTCTAACATCAATCTTCTAGGATTGATTCGTGCTCTCAATTGTCTCTCCCTTTCTATCCCTCCCTTTTACAGGTAGGACTTGCTCGTGCTCTCTTGGTTACCACAACCAGAGAGGACAACAATTGTCAGAGCGTATTTTTGTATCTGGGAAGTCCCCTGTACCCCTCTATTTCTAGGAGGGTCAGCATGGTTTCTAGTCCATCTAGGAGTCGAAGAGACAATTTTTCATGAATTTTCTGGAACCTATGAACAGTGAACCGATCCATTCATTGTCCAACTATTTAGTTCATGGGTGAACCAGTTGGTTCAACCCTTTAACCGATCATTTCAACATGTTTCCTATTTGCAAACATATTGGCTTTTGATATTTTATTAATGCACAATCATGACATCGACATCAATCCTTGATCTAGTTGAATTGATCATTCAATCGGATGATCCAGATGATGAACCAGTCATTTCATATCATGGAACGATCATTTCACTTTTGAAATGGTCGTTTCATTTATGAAACAATTGTTTCCTATGTAAAATGGTCGTTTCATATGTCCATCTCAGGCAAATATTCAACCAATTTTTGTTTCCAATTGACCTGACACTCCAACTGATCAATTTAACACTTGAACTGATCGGTTCATAGTCCAGTCATTCAATTTGCAACCTTAGTTGTTTAAATTGAATACCTAAACAATTTAATAATCAAGTTAAACATCATTCATGAATAAAATCCTATTCCAAGGGCATCCTATGTGTGTGACCCTATAGGTCCCAAATTATGTTGGTAGTTAATGTCCATAACTAACTTATGACATCACAAGCAATGAACAATATTTAGCAACACATCATTGCTACTCAAGTAATTTGGAGAGTTGGAGAACAACTTTAACCTACAATTTGTAATCATTGTTACCGTGATTGTATATATCCTTTGTCTCTGATATCCGGATTGAAATAAAGGCATGGATTCATCATCCTCTCAATGTTCAATCCATGTTCCTTGAACTAGAGCAGACTATGTGAGATGCATGTGAGTTCAAATATGATATATTGAATCACATAAGTATGGCCATACATTTCTCAATCTTACTTATCAAGTGGCTTGATATCAAACTCCTGTAGGAGGGATAAATCCCATCTACATCACTCACAATCAATATCCATGTTTCACAGAGTACCTGTGTGTCACCTTTATGGCAGCCATTATTCAAGGTCATGTTGGATGACATCAAAGTACAATGAATGACATGTGATGAGTGTTGTGACTTTAGGTCTAGGAACCACAATCACCACTATCACTATGAGAGATGATTCTGACTACCATTCCACGGTCTTCATGTATCACTCTCAAGGTTGGTCTATCCGATACACTGTTGTTTAACATATACTAGTATGCTTGACTTGATATCACATATCATGACTAATGAGACTCAATCATTAGTTGACACACACTCTAGTGTTATCTATTATTACCATATATTTTGCTTCCACAGTAATATCTGACTAGGGACATAACAAGAATGTATGTACTCTTATCATACATATAATCTCATTGTTCATGTCTTAACATGAAGACATGGCATCGAGTAACATCATTATTTAGACATCTATTATATTTGTATCATCATATCATGATTGAGACAAACATAAAAAAATTACCTTTATAATTATCAAATCAACTATATGATGCCCCATCAAAATCATCATATGATTGGCTCTATGGGCATACATACCAACAAAACTGTGTCGAGACAGAAAGAAGAATCCTTTTTGGAAACTAAATGGTTGCTCTTGATACCATGTAAAGTGAAATTCTTATTATGATAGAATCAAGGTTACAAAAAGCATTCATGTAGCCTTGTATCCAGGCATGATGTATCAGAGATACAACATAGCATAAACTAAACTATTTCTAATGGGCTTAAATAGAGGAATCTCACTTAGCTAATATAAGGGAAAATAAACAACAAAAAAGATCACCAACAATTGTGATCACTCTGACATTCACATGCGGTGGATATTGTTACGATCCCAATTGGAAAGTGTTTTGTTGGTGTGGATAATAATTCCATGCATTGTATGTGAATTAATGTGTTGGTGAGATGGCATAATGGACTCAATGTCTTGTAAATCATGGTAGTGCACCCTTCCATATAATCAACACCATATGGGTGCATGAAAGTGACATTGGCTAATTTTTTTGACATGAATTATGGTAGGATTTCCTGGGAGATGGAAGCTTTAGGAACCTGTATGTACTCCTTGGTCTTCTATCATACAACTAGATTGTCTTATTTGCCATTTTTGACATCTCCCTCAATGCCTAGTATAGGTTGACAATCTATTTTTCTTGCCCCAGCCATATCGATTGATCACTTGTAGGACCAAGTGAAGTATGGACTCTTTTTGGATCCTATGATGCCCCAAAATTCATGTTAGAGATATTCATAAGTAGGGTTAAGTATGAAATATGAGAATATCTTGTGCTTTGGGATACATTCCTCCACATACATTATATCATACATAGAGTATAATGACTCCCCCTTCCTTTTGGAGAGTAGAAAAGGATACTCCATGGTCTTTCATGATTCTTATTGAATGATGAATGCATGTAATAAAGCTTTGTGATCGGATTTAGAATTGTACCTATCCCTATCTTGGGAGAAATAAGTGGATTTCTCAATTATGACATGATATGCACTTTCTAACACCATGATCAGGTAGGTTAAAAGTGTTTGACAAAAGGTAGATGTGTAGGATGACAATATGCAAGATGTGATAATCCTCTTGTGGGTGGGATGGTTATGAAAAAGAGAGATGACAAGAGAAAAGGGGATCCAAGAACAAGGTAACCTACTTAGGTCAAAAGACTCAAGATGGATATCTAGATGTATATCAGTGTATGAGACTTCCTAATACCCACTCGAGATTTCATGAAAGGAAGTCTCACAAGAAAAAGGGTTGTTTATGGATAAGGTGATCCTCTCAAAGCCAGAGAATATTGTGAGAACCCGTTACACTAAATGAGATTACTCAAATAATAAACCACAATCAACTACCAATTAACCACATACCCAAAAATATGGGTAAATTAAAATAGATTTCAACGTCAGCACCTACTCAAAAACATTTGCATTAGAGCCCAACATCTTTCTTATATCCATACTATGCCAAAAATTTGATACAAATTGTTCTATCGTCTTAGCCACAACATATATACACATGAGAACAATATTCGTATATGCCACACAAACAAGCATTAATATGCTAACAAAAGTCCGATTCGTTTGAAACACCATATACAAATTTTTCCTGCCCATACCTAAGAGTACAAGGATGACTCTAGGACACACTATACATCTAATCAACTTTCTCACAGATTCATTACTATATCTCCTCTTTTCTTCCACATGTTTGTTTTCGTCACTTCTGATTACCTAAAAAAATGTGGCGAACCACAAGGGTGAGACCCATGTCCTAGTAAGAGATATAACCTCCAACAACACTTATTGATTCCAACATTTTTAGGTAATGAGACAGTTTAAGAAGTTTAATCATATATAAAAAATAAGCTCAACATCACTAATGATTAAAAAAATACATAAAGGAGCAGATAATAACTATCTTCATTAGCCAGACTATTCTCATATCCCTATTAACAGTATAAGGAGTCTAGCAGCGTGAACATCTCTAACATCATGAATAAGTCTAGTATCATATGCATAGCTAACAACATTAGCATGGCTAACAGGTTGAACATATCAACATCATTAGAAGAGCTACAACATAAGCACAACTATCTGGATAAGCATGATTAGCAGTATATGCATCTCTAGTTACAAAGGCATGTCTAGCATGCTAAACATAACTAACAACATGAGATAGCTAGCATATGATTATAATCAACAGTAGTAGTATATTTATCTACAAAATCATAGCTACTGTATGTATGCATCTACAATATGAAGCATATCCACAACCTAAGTGTATCTACTATCTCTTAATTGCACTAAGCATCATCTTTATGTAAAGATAACAAAAAATGGTTATCACCAATGTGAAACGTCGTGTATAACCCTAAACAAATATGCTACACGACTGGATTACATCTTTTATTACGTCCTGGGGAGTTTGACTCGTACCACTCAAAGTCCAACTGACCACCGCTTGGTCGTAATCAGTTCCATATAGGATCTAGGAAGAGCCACACTCCAAGATCTTATCCATACTCGGTCAGTACGAGTCTACACCATAGTGACATATACTCAAGCTGCAAAATAATGACATATAGTCCTGTAACTAGCCCACCTTGGTACAGGTCATAAAGCTAGCATCTAGGGTATTCAAACCCAATCACTGAGGTACAACCACAGTTGTCCTCTAATCATATCATGTTATTATCATTGAGACCCGACCAAAGTCATTCTCAAAAAGAGGGCTAAGTATGACTGCAACCATCCTCCCAAAACATTTGGTGTCATGATGACAAACACCCCACATACTCAATAATATGCACTATGAGTTTCCCTTAGTAATACTCATTTCACCATCCAACAAGTTATAACACTGAAGATGGTTCTATGGCACATGGCACTACATGATTAGGGTTTCACTTGATTATTTACCTCCAAATTGGGTGAATTAAGGCAACATCAAACAAGTGGACATACAAACCCTAATTCACTTCTAGCAAGCATATAAGTATCACAACTTGAAAAGATATAAAATGTGTGAAACATAATTTATCATCTCATCATCACATGGTACTGTTCACATGCCATTCATGAGACAACACTAGTCATCATACTATCACAAGATATAAATCCTTTTCACAATATCACAGGGTATCAAACCTTATCAACACAAGAGGATTACACCTCATTCAAGGCTCAACCATGCCCAAAGGTCATTAAGACCATCATATTATTCCCTGTAAGATCATTATTATCATTCCATGCATATATAGCAAGGCTCAACAACATGACTTACATATAATACACCAGATCAACACAATATTGCATTAATGAGCTAGGAGATATTCATAAACAATCATAGAAGGGTTATATTAACATTAAAAATATTCTTTTATTACATCAACATGCAAGGAATCTAGACATGATTAACCCTCATCATATTCATAATGCACATGTTTAACATAAGAAAGTATCAACCATGTGGCTATGATAACCACCAATTAACACATTAAGTTTATGATCATATTAAGGGGATTATTCCACCATCATGCCATCATATAAGAAGGTTAAACATGAATACTCGTATTTATCTATTTTTATTATAGTTAGGTTCAACAAGATAAATTATATTAATATTACTAATCAACACTCATACCCAAACCCTAACTCATGAAATCCCCATTGGATCATGGATGCATAAGGTGAAGCATCACCATCACATTCCATACCATTATCATGTATGGATCCACCCATAACATATGGTGTAACCATCAGGCCGTAACATACTAGGGTTCAACCACAAAAGAGAGTGCTCCACGATTCTATTCATCATTGAAAGGGTTGTTCATAATCAATTACCATTACTTGGTTATATTAGGGCTAATTATAACGAAATATACTCCATCAGGATTGCCCATTAACTCATTATATTTACTATCAATTTTAATCATATGAGGGAAAATGTAAGACTATATTATTAAGGTAAACCTCCATTAGGTTTCAACATCACTCAAACCATATAAACTTACCATAAGCATCATCCCAAAACATTGGATTGTTGAGAAGGTAAGACTATTGGATGTTTACATAAGTAAACACCTTGGATAAACCACCTATGAAGTCATTGAGTTGTCCTCTATAAAGAGTCACCATTTAACCCTAGACATCCATTGATTAACAACATAAAAAGTTCCATTGAGAGTAGGGTAAAACCCACAAGCGATTGTTTATTTAAAACAAGCCGTCAATAAATGAGCTTATTAAGTTGATCTCATGAAGGAAACCATCTAAATCACTTTATTAGGACTAAGTATTACATTAGGTATCATTCCAATTTATTGGATGAAGAATCATTAGATCTTAACCATTGGGTCAAGTTCATATATTAAAACCATCAATTGGAGTATAGGTCCAACCATTGCATCGAATGACCCAAGAAACCATTGGTTTAAGGCTTAATTGATGCTAAAACTACATGATTAACTCACAATAGGTTGTGGAGACTTGATCAACCATCATTAGTGACCATTAAGTCACCATAGGTTGTTAGATCAACACTATATTCATTAATCACCATCGAATATCAAACTAATATCACCATTGATTGACAACATAATTAGGATACTTAGTTGTTAATCACTAAGATTCTAATTAGGCTAACACCTGACCTAAGGGTTGAACATTAGTTGACACCCTTGGTCACCACCATCAGTTGTCATGAAGACAACACCATCGGTTGTTGCAATGGTACCACCATTGAGTCAGGTGTTTATAGAAGAAATCAACTTTAAACCCTAAAATTGACCATTGGTTGATAGTTGTTTAGAACCATCAATTGTCAAACCAACATGATCCAAGTCATATTATACTTTAGGAATAATGTACACATGATCATAGGTTCATCTAGAACTGAAATCAGAATAGGGAAAATTATAAAAATTGAAATCCAAGTCAAGCATAACTTTTTAGTGTATGAATCATCATTTAAAAGCAAGAACACGAGCTAGCAAGCTTATGGTAAGCAATAAATGTGGAGCAAGTTATAAAAAAATTGCCTCTAATTAGAAGATAAACTCCCAAACATAAGAAAACATGATCAGGTAGGGTAGAAAATCCAAGCATAAGCTGTGAGCTCATCCATCTAGCACCATTCTTCATCAAATGAGCAAACCCTAAGCATGAGGAGCAAGAAAGGTAGGGTTTTAGGGATTTAGTGCAATTTCTACCATGGAACAACAAGGTTCTGACCCAGAAAAAGGTAGGAGGAAGGATAAAAAAGAAAGAAATGGAGGAAAGAAGGGTATTCTTACTCTTTTAGGTCTAGATCACTTGAAGGAAGCTTTTTAAACCCTAAAAGGAAGTCAATTGCAACCCTAGACGCTTTCCCCCAAGAAGATCCCCACTTTCTTTTTCCTTAGATAGGAACTTCACAGAAGCACATAGGGAGAACGAGGTTTATAGGAGGAGGGAAGTGGTGGAGAGAAAATGGTTCGTTTGGGTGCTTAGGGATAAGTATATAAAACTTTAAGATAAAGAAAAAGAAAAAGTTGAAGTTCTAGTATCTTTCCAAGTGTCCATGGCCTTAAACTATTAAGAATATACAAGCACACAAACAAGCATATTCCCCACATATAATACATACCTTCTTATCCCTCGTTTCTTGAATTTCCAAGAAAAACAAATAAATCATTAGTTGATATCCCCTAAAGGTAGTTCATCCATAAAGGGGATAAACCCTAAAATATCCTTGGAGAAAATACCTTCAAACCAACGTTTAACCAAGAGCCCTCTCACACCCCGGTCTCACATTAACCACTAATCACGAGATTAGGGCGCGACGGAGGGATTATCACATAAACAAATCACTGAGAACTTTTTCTTTTTAAAACCTCGTAATGATATCCAGATTATTGCTGTAAACTACAACATAATAAACTATTGTGGAAGCATTTCAATTAAACTGGCTAGAGAACATAAACAAAGTTTACAACATGTAACATTGTTTAACAGAAAGTAAACATAACAGTTAATTTACATCTTTATATACACATTCGCCATACATACTCTCTCTCACCCACACCATGTCCCAAGGACCGAGGGGAAAGGACTAAGAGACCTCTAACTACTAACTACGAACCTTCTATCGACTAGGCGTAAGGATAAATCGATCCTTCTGATTTCCTGCTGCTGATGATAACCTGAAAATGTTTTGAGTAGAGGTATGAGCCTACTCGCTCAGTGAATAGTATTTCACTTAGCTATCACTAACCAACTCATCAGGTTTATAAATTGAAATTAAACATAAACGCAGAACTAAGCAAGGCAGTTCTAAATACATAGCAGATATACAGATATTAATCACATTTCTAAGCATCAACAGATAATTCAGGTAAATAAACAGTTATATAAATTTACCGTGATCCTACATGATTACTTATTCATATTATTATTATGCCCTAAATATATGCAGTGTACTCTGCATATAAAGATTCGCAGCAAGTTCATGCTACGGTCCCACCGTACAAGACTTAGCGACACACCCGGGAAATGCTAAGTCTGACTGCTATCCTGGTCTGCACAGGACTCTCAGGCACTCAAGGGCCTCACTGTACTCTCAGGCGCTCAAGGGCCTCACCGCAGGTCCTAGGCACTCAGGGGCCTCTCTGCAGTATTCTAGTACTCTAGACTCCTCCTCTAACCTGAGCACACAGGCGGAGAGTCTCACAGGGTTACCTTCGTGACACAAGCACGAATGGTGTTAGATAACCAAGTTTTCTTTTTCCCAGTGCCATCGTGACACACGCACGATTGTTATTAGACACTGCCTCTCTTTCCTCATTTGTCCGTGACACAAGCACGGATGATGTTGCAACACGAGTTTCACCCCTAAGTTGCAGATACCTCTTAGGGGTTCTACGGTGTTAGGGCACCTAGGTCTATTAACTGACTTAACATATAACCATTTAAATAGGAATATCACATTTACTGATTTCAGATCAATTCACAATACACTGTCATTCTAAAACTGTCAGAGCAATATATTTCAAATCATTGTAATTTCTGAGAAATTCTCATACCATGCATTCAAACAAATTAGAAATGCATAAATAACCCAACTTATTTCAATCTGGCATATACATAGCGAATTTAAGCAATTGAACATCTTATTGCACGAATTAAATAAATTTACTTCACATACGAGAATCATACTCAACATTTGTCAATTCTCTAAAATTCTCGAAAAACGTGCACATTAACCCTAATCTTGGTTTGTGCATCACTTAACTCAATTAAAAGTTAATTACCTATCACAACACAATTTAATAACAATACTTGAGAATTTCTGGTAATAATTCAGAGAAATGTGCCATTTCATGTAAATATCAATTTACACATATTAACGTCAAAAGATATATGCAATTAGGGTTTTATTGCATATTTTTATTTATTCATATCAACTTTGAAATCGTGCTCAATTAATTTATTAAAAATCATACAACCTGAGTTTATGCCCAAACTGTCCAGTTTCTGGTCGTGTGCTACTATTTCACCATTTAATCAAGTAATTTAGTTTCGATTGATCGTGTGGTTATACTATTCTAATTCACACACATCAATTGCTAATTATTGATGTACAAGCGTTAATTATAAAACGCGTGATTTGGTAATTTAACGGTACTGACACTGCCCGACACCCGAGTATACGCTGAAAACTGCGTCAAACCGGATCGAACTAAAATCACCCGTTTTATCGAGTTAAATGGTGATAGATGAATGAAACGCTACTCACCGTGGTTCAAAACGTCTGGATTCGTCTAACAATGCATCCAGAGACCAGTTTTCAAGCACACGCAGGTCTTCTTCTACCTTGGCATAGCCTGGATGCGAACCTGTTTCATGTGCAAGTTGAAAAGGGAACTCGATTGGTTGATGATTTTGGCTGGAAGGTGGCAAATTCATGCTTTGGCACCACGACCGAGTTGAAGGTATTGTTTTGGAGGTGCTTCTCACGCCAACTGCTTCTGGCTCAGACCTGCTGCAAGCAGCAGGTGACAATCTCACGCACGGATGGATGGGAGAGCTCGGTTGATAGCTAAAGCTTGGGCTGGGGCTACGGATTCTTGCACGGCTCTTGGTCGAAGTCGATGGCACCGGTTCCAAGTGCTAGCTCGCGCCCAGCTGCCCCTGGCCGCTGTTGCGGCTGCTGGCCGGCGCTGCTCTGTGCAGCAGGTCGGGCTGCAGGCCGAGGCGCCTCTATGGTGAGGATGAGGAGGAAAGAAGGGTGGAGGAAGGGTGGAGAAGGTGGCAGAGCTATGGGCACCCAAATCGCCCACGCGATTCCCCCCCCCTCTTTCTGTTGTTCTATCGGCGCCGCTTCTGTCGGTTCTCTGTTTCAATCGGGAAGAAGAAGATAAGTAATAAGCGAGAAAGGGCTAGGGGCGGAATGCAATTTGCCCACCAACTATCCGAAATTACAATCCAGTCCCTTAAAGCTCCAAAAACTCGTAATTCATGACCTGAAGGTCGGATTCAAATGATTCTTCTTGCAAACTCTCAAGCACGAGATTCTCTATCATCCCAGGGCATAAAATTATTTTAACTAGCTTGTTACAACTGGTCAAGTCACTTAATTGCAACAGTGAGTACTCAACTCAACTTAATTAACTAATTAATCAACATTGATATCATTAGTCGCCTCAGGTGATTCAAACTCAACTATTGATTCACATATTTACTTATTTGATTATCATGATATTTAATTTGATACTCAACACTAATTGAGGTGTTTTCACGTAATTCGAGATATTTATTAGTTAATCAGGGAGTGGGTCATAACAACCTTTTCCCCTTAAAAGAATTTCGTCCCGAAATTCCTAAAGGAGAAAGGAAACGTGTTACTCATTTCTGTCTCGTGTTCCCACATGGCTTCTTCTATGTTATGGTTCCTTCATAAAACCCTCACTAAAGGTATCTCACGAATACTTGAACTTTTGATCCTCTGATCAACTATCGGTATTGGTCCCTCAACCTAGGACACATCTGATCTGATTCCAGATCGACCCACAAAACATTGTCTTTCCAAAACTGTTATGATAGTATCTCAATTTATGATAATTACCAAGAAATTATTATACTATTCATGCAGACAAACTAAGATTCTTAAATAAACAGAATGTATGTCAATTTGGTACTAAAATAAAATCATGCAATTTAACTGTTAAACATCATCACATCTCATAATGAAAACTGATATCAAAATACTTGATTCATCGTACACCCTATCCTCAGGGTTTCATTTGCCTTATTCATTCATCACATGCCAACACCCTACTCTTAGGGTTATCTCATTCACTAATCACATGGCAACACCCTACTCTTAGGGTTTCCATTACCTCATCTGTTTGATTGCAGTTCAAATCACAATACGATATCATCCTAGAACTGGCAACGCAGTGTATTTCAAATCATTGTAATTACTGAGTAATGTTTATATCATGCATGCAGACAGATTAAAAATTCATAAATATTTCAAACTCAATCAATTTTGTCACATACATACTGAATTTCATGTAATTGAACATTTTATTACACCAACAAGAGTAATTTACTCCACTTATAAGAAACCATCTGTAATATTTATCGATTATCTGAAATTTCTCGAAGAACGTGCATAATAACCAAATTCCTGGTTATGCACCACATAACTCTATTAAAAGTTATTTACGTATCATGTCACAAATATTTAATAGTACTTGAGAATTTCTGATAATATCTCAGAGAAATGCGCCAATTCATACAAATGTTAAGTCATACACATTACCATAACAGGAAGCATGCAACTAGGTTTATTTACATATTTTAATGCTATCTTGCTAGCTTGAAATCATGCATCTAATGATTTACCAAATCTGTGTTTTCTGGGTTCATACTCAAACCGTACCATTATCAGTTGTGTATTTTTAAACTCAATATGATATGATTGAAACTGGATTACCAAGTAACTTAATTATTTTATCCCTGTATATCTTAGTCAAGTCTCGAGACATCACAGGTCGACTTAATATGAAGAAAGTGAGCAGACTAAATTAGTCTATCCACAATCATTCATATCAAATCACTGTCTCTAGGTGTCCTGGGTAATCTTACCACAAAATCCATTGTGATAAATTCCCATTCCTATTCAGGCATAGAAAAAAGATTACAAGGTAGTTATAGATTTCTAGGGTTCAGCCTTAATCTACTGGTATACATTACTTTTAACCACATACTTAGTTACATCCTTCCGCATATCTGACCACTTGTTTCAACTATTTGAGATTCATATACCTCTTAGTGTTTCCTGCTAGCATAGCATACATCAATACATACACTTCCATAAGAATCTTTTCTTTCGGCCTTTTCCCCTTAAAAGAATTTTACTCTATCTCGAGGTACACACAACATGTCATGCTAAAACAACATCTTATCATCTAAAAACTTAAACTCTAGTCTCTTTTCCTCCTATCAGGTCATGCATGGTCTGGCTTAACTCACTATCACCCCATAGTAGTTCCTTGATCTGGTCATAAGAGGTAGGCTTAACTTACATCTGTACAATCAAATCACTCTGTACCGTCATCCCTAAGTCTAAGTCCAACTTCCGCATTTCTACTAACAGGTCTCTATTGAAACCTGCCATAGAGAATGCATTAACTGTTGAACTTGACTTTCTGCTGGAAACATCAACCACCACATTCTCTTCACCAGGGTGATAATCTATTGTCACATCATAAAGATAGTGACACCATGTCTTAAAAACATGAACTACATCAGCTATCCGCAGATCATATATCAGGTAATACTCCGATTTCTATGCTACTTTCTTATTGTTACGTTTAAATTTTATGTTTTACTCTTTTCTCTAAGTCATTTCATGCTGTTCATGTACCGATCAGATTATCTACTTCAAAACCCTAGATCACTATCAAAGCCAGTTTACTTTTCATAAAACAAATCTCAAGGTCTTATTTAACAATAAAGATACTGGTATACAAGGTTACATCACTAATGATATCCTTTAAACTACTACAACTTTAATCATTCTAGGGTTTTGGTCTATATTAGTAACGTAGCTTTATTGTGTGTATGTGTGATCGATCATATAGATCAAATTGAGTTACTTGGGTCAATAACATATTAACCCAACACTCAACTTAATCGTATGGCTGAAAATTCAGTTTTCACAATATTTTCTGTAATTCGTTTATTAAACTGCTAACAGAAGCTCCAAAAATTCTGAAAATTTTATATGTTGTGCCTAATAAAGTTTTAGACCTCCAGTAAAAATTTTAGGTCATTTCAAATTACCAATAATTAATTAAAAATCAAACAGTGCGCTGCTATATAGCAGTCTGCAGCAGATTCGGTCGAGTTGTAACTCGACCGACACCTTACTGTAGAGATCAAAAGTCATCCAAAAATTACGCCAAATTAATAGAGTGTCTAAAATTTGGACTTTCAAACATAGTTAAAATTTGAGATCAATTGGACGTACCAATAAAAAGATAAAATTCAATTACCACACTGCTATATTATTCAGAAAATGTGATCGGTCGAGTTTGAAACTCAGTCGATAAACAAGTCAGAGCATTATTCAAAAATTTTGATATTTTCCCATATTGTTCACATTTTATATATCCAAATCATATCCCAATTTTAGCCAAATTAGAGTTACACATAAGATACTAAAAATCATTTAGTGAGGCATCATGTTTATCAAATTCTGTATGCATATGTCATATGAATCCTAATTTGGGCCAATTAGGGTCTATGCTTCTCAAACCCTAATTCTCAAGACAAAAGAACATTTAAACTTATTTTCTTAGTTAAAACATTCTAGTGTATATACATTCTCACTATATTACGGGTCTAAATCATCCAGAGTCTATTCTTATATTACTGTTAATAGGAGTCATTAGATCCCAGTAACGCATCCTGCCAGCCGGACCAGGCCGAACCTGTAGTCCTGAAGCCAAGAGCTACTCGAGATTAATCAACCCCTATTAATCTTAAACATGTGGAAAGAATATCCACTCAGGGCAACCTCATTTAAACACGGTTTCGGGTCTACATTAATACAAAGGAAACAAACATTAAACAATTCACTTCATGACACAACAATATAAAAGAATCATGTTTACTTTACAAACTGGAAATTTCATTTCATGCATATAAAAGCATTTCTAGTGGTCTTTAAATCAGATAAATAATAATAGACAAGAGTTGAATCACATCTTATATGTAATCTCTTATTCCTTTATTAATTTCTGATCTCTTAACCCTAAGATTTCTAGGGTTTTCTCTCTAGCCTATCCTTCCTCTGCATACCTGGCCAGGGCATCCAGAGAAGAACAGACAGAGTAGCTTGATACTGGTCAATCTAAG
This sequence comes from Alisma plantago-aquatica, assembly GCA_963693085.1. NCBI lineage: Eukaryota > Viridiplantae > Streptophyta > Magnoliopsida > Alismatales > Alismataceae > Alisma > Alisma plantago-aquatica. The sequence goes on along the minus strand of OY856411.1, from coordinate 1,192,157,230 downwards.
TATTCAGACACCTGGCCAGGGTATCTAAACACTCAGACCTTCCAGAGCTAAAACTCATCATTTATTATTCGTCTTACTTATAACTTTATCTTTTGACCTTAATGATTCTTAATGACTCAACTTAAGCTCATTACTTGATTCTCGTGACCACATCCTCTTCCTGCTAACTGCAATAGTATAACAGAACACTTCCTGTTAGAAAATTACAGATAGAAGAAAGACACCTAAACCTTAATCCTATTGGTCTCTTATCGTCCCCTGACCTTGAGTAACTATGTACTCAAACCAAAGCTCTGATACCAAAACTGTCACACCCCGGTCTCACATTAACCACTAATCACGAGATTAGGGCGCGACGAAGGGATTATCACATAAACAAATCACTGAGAACTTTTTCTTTTTAAAACCTCGTAATGATATCCAGATTATTGCTGTAAACTACAACATAATAAACTATTGTGGAAGTATTTCAATTAAACTGGCTAGAGAACATAAACAAAGTTTACAACATGTAACATTGTTTAACAGAAAGTAAACATAACAGTTAATTTACATCTTTATATACACATTCACCATACATACTCTCTCTCACCCACACCATGTCCCAAGGACCGAGGGGAAAGGACTAAGAGACCTCTAACTACTAACTACGAACCTTCTATCGACTAGGCGTAAGGATAAATCGATCCTTCTGATTTCCTGCTGCTGATGATAACCTGAAAATGTTTTGAGTAGAGGTATGAGCCTACTCGCTCAGTGAATAGTATTTCACTTAGCTATCACTAACCAACTCATCAGGTTTATAAATTGAAATTAAACATAAACGCAGAACTAAGCAAGGCAGTTCTAAATACATAGCAGATATACAGATATTAATCACATTTCTAAGCATCAACAGATAATTCAGGTAAATAAACAGTTATATAAATTTACTGTGATCCTACATGATTACTTATTCATATTATTATTATGCCCTAAATATATGCAGTGTACTCTGCATATAAAGATCCGCAGCAAGTTCATGCTACGGTCCCACCGTACAAGACTTAGCGACACACCCGGGAAATGCTAAGTCTGACTGCTATCCTGGTCTGCACAGGACTCTCAGGCACTCAAGGGCCTCACTGTACTCTCAGGCGCTCAAGGGCCTCACCGCAGGTCCTAGGCACTCAGGGGCCTCTCTGCAGTATTCTAGTACTCTAGAATCCTCCTCTAACCTGAGCACACAGGCGGAGAGTCTCACAGGGTTACCTTCGTGACACAAGCACGAATGGTGTTAGATAACCAAGTTTTCTTTTTCCCAGTGCCATCGTGACACACGCACGATTGTTATTAGACACTGCCTCTCTTTCCTCGTTTGTCCGTGACACAAGCACGGATGATGTTGCAACACGAGTTTCACCCCTAAGTTGCAGATACCTCTTAGGGGTTCTACGGTGTTAGGGCACCTAGGTCTATTAACTGACTTAACATATAACCATTTAAACAGGAATATCACATTTACTGATTTTAGATCAATTCACAATACACTGTCATTCTAAAACTGTCAGAGCAATATATTTCAAATCATTGTAATTTCTGAGAAATTCTCATACCATGCATTCAGACAAATTAGAAATGCATAAATAACCCAACTTATTTCAATCTGGCATATACATAGCGAATTTAAGCAATTGAACATCTTATTGCACGAATTAAATAAATTTACTTCACATACGAGAATCATACTCAACATTTGTCAATTCTCTAAAATTCTCGAAAAACGTGCACATTAACCCTAATCTTGGTTTGTGCATCACTTAACTCAATTAAAAGTTAATTACCTATCACAACACAATTTAATAACAATACTTGAGAATTTCTGGTAATAATTCAGAGAAATGTGCCATTTCATGTAAATATCAATTTACACATATTAACGTCAAAAGATATATGCAATTAGGGTTTTATTGCATATTTTTATTTATTCATATCAACTTTGAAATCGTGCTCAATTAATTTATTAAAAATCATACAACCTGAGTTTATGCCCAAACTGTCCAGTTTCTGGTCGTGTGCTACTATTTCACCATTTAATCAAGTAATTTAGTTTCGATTGATCGTGTGGTTATACTATTCTAATTCACACACAGCAATTGCTAATTATTGATGTACAAACGTTAATAATTAAAACGCGTGATTTGGTAATTTAACGGTACTGACACTACCCGACACCCGAGTATACGCTGAAAACTGCGTCAAACCGGATCGAACTAAAATCACCCGTTTTATCGAGTTAAATGGTGATAGATGAATGAAACTCTACTCACCGTGGTTCAAAACGTCTGGATTCATCTAACAATGCGTCCAGAGACCAGTTTTCAGGCACACGCAGGTCTTCTTCTACCTTGGCATAGCCTGGATGCGAACCTGTTTCATGTGCAAGTTGAAAAGGGAACTCGATTGGTTGATGATTTTGGCTGGAAGGTGGCAAATTCATGCTTTGGCACCACGACCGAGTTGAAGGTATTGTTTTGGAGGTGCTTCTCATGCCAACTGCTTCTGGCTCAGACCTGCTGCAAGCAGCAGGTGACAATCTCACGCACGGATGGATGGGAGAGCTCGGTTGATAGCTAAAGCTTGGGCTGGGGCTACAGATTCTTGCACGGCTCTTGGTCGAAGTCGATGGCACCGGTTCCAAGTGCTAGCTCGCGCCCAGCTGCCCCTGGCCGCTGTTGCGGCTGCTGGCCGGCGCTGCTCTGTGCAGCAGGTCGGGCTGCAGGCCGAGGCGCCTCTATGGTGAGGATGAGGAGGAAAGAAGGGTGGAGGAAGGGTGGAGAAGGTGGCGGAGCTATGGGCACCCAAATCGCCCACGCGATTCCCCCCCCCCCTTTCTGTTGTTCTATCGGCGCCGCTTCTGTCGGTTCTCTGTTTCAATCGGGAAGAAGAAGATAAGTAATAAGCGAGAAAGGGCTAGGGGGCGGAATGCAATTTGCCCACCAACTATCCGAAATTACAATCCAGTCCCTTAAAGCTCCAAAAACTCGTAATTCATGACCTGAAGGTCGGATTCAAATGATTCTTCTTGCAAACTCTCAAGCACGAGATTCTCTATCATCCCAGGGCATAAAATTATTTTAACTAGCTTGTTACAACTGGTCAAGTCACTTAATTGCAACAGTGAGTACTCAACTCAACTTAATTAACTAATTAATCAACATTGATATCATTAGTCACCTCAGGTGATTCAAACTCAACTATTGATTCACATATTTACTTATTTGATTATCATGATATTTAATTTGATACTCAACACTAATTGAGGTGTTTTCACGTAATTCGAGATATTTATTAGTTAATCAGGGAGTGGGTCATAACAAGCCCCATGGATAAAAAAGATCAAGAATGATAATATAACATCTAAGAAATATAATTCATGTGACAAATTGCAAAGAAAACCCCTCGATTGGGTAAATTGTAGAAAAGACCAAAATGTACATAAAATTGCATAACTTGCTCAAATAGTGTCCAAATTGGACTAAATTTGAAACTTAAATTTGTATTATGATTTCAAATCAGATAAAAAGGTTAGATTAGGGTTAGAAGAATTCAATTATGATAATTAAGCTTGTTCAACACTTTAAACCCCACATACTCAACAATATGTGCTATGAGTTTCCCTTAGGAATACTCATTTCACCATGCAGCAAGTTCTGACACTGAATATGGTTCTATGGCATAGGGCACTACATGATTAGGGTTTCACATGATTATTTACCTCCAAATTGGGTAAATTAAGGCATCATTAAACAAGTGGACATACAAACCCTAATTCACTTCTATCAAGCATATAAGTATCACAACTTCAAAAGATATAAAATGTGTGAAACATAATTTCTCATCTCATCATCACATGGTATTGTTCACTTGCCATTCATGAGACAACACTAGTCATCATACTATCACAAGATATAAATCCTTTTAACAATATCACAGGGTATCAAACCTTATCAACACAAGAGGATTACACCTCATTCAGGGCTCAACCATGCCCAAAGCTCATTAAGACCATCATACTATTCCCTGCAAGATCATCACTATCATTCCATGCCTTATAGCAAGGCTCAACAACATGACTTACATATAATACACAAAATCAACACAATATTGCATTGATGAGCTAGGAGATATTCATGAACAATCATAGAAGGGTTATATTAACATTAATAATATTCCTTTATTACATCAACATGCAAGGAATCTAGATATGATTAACCCTCATCATATTAATAGTGCACATGTTTAGCATAAGAAAGTATCAACCATGTGGCTATGATAACCACCAATTAACACATTAAGGTTATGATCATATTAAGGGGATTATTCCACCATCATGCCATCATATAAGAAGGTTCAACATGAATACTCGTATTTATCTATTTGTATTAGAGTTAGGTTCAACAAGATAAATTATATTAAAATTACTAATGAACACTCATACCCAAACCCTAACTCATGGAATCTCCATTGGATCATGGATGCATAAGGTGAAGCATCACCATCACATTTCATACCATTATCATGTATGGATCCACACATAACTTAAGGTGTAACTGTAACATACTGAAATCTCCTATGTACCTCTTTGTACTCTTTTCTATAAGTTTTGTCCTTCATTTTCGTTCCTTTTATCCTTGGTTTTGATTTGAAAGAAATCAAGATGGTTATTGGATACATGTTTTCCCATATATTCTTATTTCAAGGTTGCATGCACAAATACCTCAGTTAGAATTAGATAATGGGGCTAAAATGCAATTTCACATTAAGTAATGAAAAGAATAAAATAATTCGTCCTAGAACCTTCTAGCATATCCTAGAATATGAGAGATATGAAGAAAATCCGAATTTCATAAAAGGAAGAAGATAAATGTAATAATTAAAGGTAATGTGAGAATTTATGGGTAGAGAAGATAATTAGAAAGATTTTTGCAACAAATGATATAATCTGAAACCATCATGATAATTTGATAATTTATTTCGTTTCCTTGAGCAAAAAGTAACTTGAGGGTCAAGTATCATTTAAAATGGAACATAAATATATATATTAATAACATTATCAAAAGAATATAGGAAATATGCCAATAAAGAGAAATAAAATACTTAATGTTTTCAAATCAAGAAAATAACTTCAAATTCGTATTCTAAACATAAAAATAAGCCTCTGTGCAAATTTGCAACTAATTTGGATAATATATGAATAATGAGTAAAATAGGAGAGAGAAGGTGTGTAGAATGTTCTATTTATTTAATAAATATAAAGATAATTTCAACTTGTGAAAATAATTGCAAAATCGTGTTCCAAACCTTTAAGGAGACTTATGGGTGAAGTTACACTAATTTTAGATAATGTTATCACCTCTTTTGAAGGAGGAAATAGAAAATGATATATTAATTATTTCACATATCAAACTTTCTCAAAATGCAAAACTAACTCCATAATTGGATTCTACGCGTCGAAATAAGTCATGATATAAAATTTCATAACTTTTGGACAACGTTTGAGCCTCCAAAAGAAGAGATAGAAAAACATTTAAAAATCTAATAGTTTTAATAGACTTTTGCTAAGGGTTATTTCCCTGATCTAACGCGAGATCGGACGGCCCAGATTCTTTAGTGGACCCGCATCCACCGATCCGACGGCACACGATCGTCTCCTACCTCTAGCCGTATTAGGCAACAGGTGCTTGTTTCCCAATTTTTCAAATCGGAATATCCAGAGATTTACTCAACGGTTTTTATTAAATTTTGTTTTGTTGGATTCCTTGCGTGATTGCGCACCGGATTATCCCAAATTTTGCGGGTTTTGGCGAGTATTTGAGAAATGCCCAAGTTGGCCGCCGACCTCCTCTCCTTGCTCCTACCTATATCCTAGTTTAGGATTCCTTGTCTATATATAATGCAACCCTCACAACTGCCGACGCCCTAGCAACTCGATCATATCTTCAATTTGGTGTTTCGCAGACATCTTGACCTTCTTCTAGCCGCCGGTTGCTCCTGCCGTTGCGGCACCTGTTGCATCTTGTTCGTTTCGTCTCCGTTCAATTGGAAGTTATCACCAGGTTCGCCTCTTCATTCTCTTTCTTTCGACTACCTGAACGCGAGTTTTCGTTAAGTATCGCGAAATTGCCCAAATCGGCCGAGCAAGCTGCTCGTGCGTGAGGTGGATCGGGCGAGGAAGATGACGATGCACATTTTACGGTTTTGCCCCGCCTATCTCTTCTTTTCTTCTTTTTCTGCTCGGGGCATTTGCGCCTTTTTCCCCTGTTTTTGGCCCAGCCGCGCGACCGGCTGCGGGCGTCCACGTAGCGCGGGCCACCGCTCTCTCCCACTTCCGACCGCTCGGTCTTGAGTGCGGTTGCCTACGTGGCAGGCTGCCATTGGTTGAGATAAAACATTTTCTATAAATTAATCTGTTGGTCAAAAATTAAAAATAAATATTGTTTTGAAATCAGGAAAACGAGATCTATCTAATAAAAATGTTTTTGAGATCTGATTTTGAGGTTTGCGAAAATGTGTTTTTAAAATCGATTTAATTATCTTAAAATCACTAAAATTAACCCTAAGAATCCATATTTCCAAAATATACAATATTATATGTTATTTTGATCAGGAAAACCTAACTAAGATGGTTATGAGGTTTTTGAAGTCTGAATCGAGAGTTTGTGCAAAAAGTTAGTGAATTAGGGTTTTCAACCTTTTAAATGAATACATGTAATTCTAATTTATGAATCTAATGATGTATTAGGTAATTTGGGTTTATAATTCGTGTGGAGAGTTGAAAAGGGAAATCTAGGACACCTGAGGCTAAGGTATGTGTTTAGTATGTGTTTTGATTGTGCATCTACCTATCAGTTGGGAAATCATTATCCATTACCTATATTTCTTTATGAGGTTTAACTTGATCTAAACCCTTGAATCTTGAAAATCAAATTTGCTTATTTGCCTCAAAAGTAGATGTAGTATCCTCTTGTTTGGGTATTCATACCCCACTGCCATGTTATATATTCTTTTGCTTATTCTTGCCATAAATCTCTTGTTAGCATGAAATTAAATGTTCTATTTAATCTTTAAGTAGTGGTACTTATGTACAACCACCCATAGAGGGTATGTATAAAATCACCCTAGGGGAATGTTTATTATTCTCCCCATTAAAAATTGTAGGTGATTTGGAAATGTTTTTAATTCTTCCCTCACCTAAGGTTAGAGGTCCGGTAGGTGCCTCAACCCTACTTAGTTAGATAGACATATTAAATGACATGCTAAAACCTTTAATTATTTTGTTAATGACAAGTTTCCTTATAAAAAACCTCATACTCTTTGATATCTTCTTACACCAAATATCTAGCCTAATTTACTTGTTACAATTTCCTTGGACTTTGTTAGATTATTAGTGTAACACATACTTTTCTTTTTTTTCCCTCTTGCTGGGTGTCTTCCCAACCACCCAGGTTTTGGTGCTGAGCAAGGTGAAGGAAGGGCTTGAAGAAAGATTCCTCTGCTGTGATCGTTAGCTTGACAAGAAGGATGGCTAGGTTGCTATAGCTAGATCCTCTTATCTATCTTATCTTTTCTTTTAGAAAGCAATGATGTAATAAACAATAAAGCCATTAGAAGGCTTGTTATTTCTTTCTTTCCGCTGCTATTGACATTTTATTATGTATCTGGAATCATGCTTATTTATTTGGAATATTATGCAATCATCCTCAAAGTCTAAATTTTTTTGTTAAAATTGTGGATGTTTGTATTTCCTTTAAATTTTAGTAAAGGGGTGATCTCGCCTCTTTACAACATGGTATCAGAGCCAGGTTGGGCGACTATTAGGGCATGCAATTGAGGCAAGGGTGTCTAGAAAGGATCAGGGCATGGGGGCTGGCAAGATTTTCCTTCGACCCACTAGCTTGGCATACGGGGACTCCCGTGACCATATGATCCGGCCTGGCCTGTGCCGAAATGAACTGCCCGAAATAGTATGCTTTTAGGCAATAGCATTCTAGTTATCCTTTTTCTCATCTCTATTTCTTTTCCCTCTCATCTATGATTCTTTACTCCTGAAAATTTAATATGTTAACCCTAATTTCAGGAGAGGTGACTTGTTTGACAACTCAAACCAGGAGTCCAACACTGACAACCCCGACACTCCTGCGACTCCTGCTGTTAACCAACCAGCTTCTGGTGTTCCTGCCTTCATACCTGAGCAAGAACTAGCGATGTTGCGACAGTTGTTGTCCTCCACCATGATGGGACAACTTAACACCATTGCTGCTGTTGCCTCCAAGCCGAGGGAGTTCACCCTCACTGACTTCATCAAGATGCAGCCACCCTACTTCAAGGGTGAGAGTGAGCCTAACATGGTGGACAAAGCCGATGACTGGGTGTTGGCCCTGGATCGGACCTTCGAGGGTATGGCTTGCCCTCCTCACCAGAAGGTTCGGTTCGCGACGTACGTGCTGGATGGACCGACGCGTGTTTGGTGGAATGGTGTTGCCCGTACTCGAGACACATCCTCCATGGAGTGGACCCAGTTCCTGAAGTTGTTCAGAGAGAAGTACATCTGCCCTGCTTTCCTGAGGAAGAAAGAGGCTGAGTTTTACAGTCTCAAGCAAGGAAGCATGAGCGTGGCCGACTACGTTTAGAAATTTCTACTGTTAGAACGTTACGCCACCGACCTTGGAGCTGACAGAAGAGCGACCTTGTTCTTGGAGGGCCTGAACTATCATGTTGGTCGAAGCCTCGTTCCACAACTGCCACTCACATTTCAACAGATGGTGGACAAGGCTCTCACCATCGAGTCTTATCCGGGATTTCAAGCTTCCAGTGGCTTCAACAACAACAAAAGGAAGAATCCAAACCAGCATGAGAACCGTGGATGTGATCGCTGCAACAGATGCAATCGCTACCATCCTCCTGGAAGATGTTCCGCCAACAATGCACCTGCTCGTTTTGGCAACCATCCTCCACCAACCTGCCATGAGTGCGGCCAGGTTGGGCACATCCAACCCAACTGCCCCCGTTTCCAGCAAGGGCAGAATAATGCTCAGCAGCCGCAATAGCCGAGACAGAACCCTCCACCGTGGAACAACAACAACAATAACAACAACAACCAGAACCCGAGGCGTCCACCAGCTGAGAGGCAGAATGGAAGAGTGTTTGCTCTCAATGCTGAAGAAGATGGTGAAGGCAATGAAGTGATTGAAGGTACACTACACCTCAATATGCATCCTTTAAAAGCTCTGTTTGATTCTGGTTCCTCCAATACCTTCATATCTAGTCAGTTTGCCTCTATGCTTGAAATCGAATCTGAGTTTATGGATCATGTGTTAGATGTAAAAACTCCTAGTGGTAAAATCTGCTCCTCGTACCTCCAAACTCCTACCTTGAACCTCTGTATATCCGGAATAATGTTTCCCACAGTTTTTGTCTTGCTTGATATGACCGTCTTTGACATCATCCTGGGTATGGATTGGTTAAAGAAGTATAAAGCTGTTCTGTTCTGTGAGGAATCCAAGGTTAGTCTGTTTCATCCTGATGAAGGGAGAGTGTGTGTCAAGGGCAAGAAGTGAGGAGAGCGACAGTTCGTCATCTCTGCCATCAAAGCTGAAAAGCTCGTCTCACAAGGGTGTAGAGCCTTCCTAGCCTCCATAGTTCTCGATGCTACACCTCCTGCTCTAGAACATGTTGATGTGGTGAAGGACTTCCCAGATGTCTTTCCTGAGGAGTTACCCGGGTTGCCACCCAATCGCGAGGTGGAATTCTCCATCGAGCTCATACCTGGAACTTCACCGATATCGAAGCCACCTTACCGCTTGGCTCCTGCTGAGCTGGCGGAGTTGAAGAAGCAGCTTGAAGAGCTTCTTGACATGGGCTTCATTTGCCCCAGTGTTTCCCCTTGGGGAGCCCCTGTCCTGTTCGTGAAGAAGAAAGATGGCTCTTTGTGGATGTGTATGGACTCCGCATGCTCAACCAGGTGACAGTGAAGAATCGTTATCCGTTGCCGCGCATCGACGACCTATTTGATCAGCTGAAGTCAGCCACCGTGTTCTCCAAAATGGATCTGCGAAGTGGCTACTACCAGATGCGTGTGAAGAATGATGATGTTCCGAAGACAGCGTTCAGAACTCGCTATGGGCATTATGAATTTATGGTCATGCCTTTTGGTTTGACGAATGCCCCTGCTGCGTTTATGGACTTGATGAACCGAGTATTCCGCCCATACCTCGACAAGTTTGTAGTGGTGTTTATTGATGACGTTTTGGTTTATTCTGAAATGTTGGAACAACATCGCGAACACCTGCGGATTGTACTCAACACATTGCGAGAAAATCAATTGTATGCAAAATTCTCAAAATGTGAGTTCTGGATAAAGGAAGTGATGTTTCTGGGTCACGTGATTTCTACCGGCCATATAGCTGTTGATCCTGCAAAGGTAGAAGCTGTGACAAAGTGGAATGCTCCGAAAAACCCGTCAGAAATCTGTAGTTTCCTGGGTTTAGCTGGTTACTATCGGAAGTTTATCAAAGGGTTTTCTGAGTTGGCTTTACCTTTGACCAAGCTGACTCGGAAGGAGGTCAAGTTCTCATGGACCCCTGAATGTGAGGACAGTTTCCAGAAGTTGAAGATGAGTCTGACTTCTGCTCCCGTGCTTGCTTTGCCTGTTGAGGGCATACCCTATGTCATCTACACTGACGCATCCCGACAAGGCTTAGGGTGTGTTCTGATGCAAGACGGAAAGGTGATCGCCTATGCTTCTCGACAGTTGAAACCTAATGAAGCTAATTGGCCTACGCATAATTTGGAGCTGGCTGCCATAGTTCATGCTTTGAAGATCTGGCGACACTACCTCTATGGAGAAAAGTTTGAAGTCTTTTCTGATCACAAGAGTTTGAGATATCTGTTGACTCAGAAGGATCTGAACTTGCGACAATGTAGGTGGATGGAATATCTTAAATATTACAACTTCACCATCACCTATCATCCTGGTAAAGCAAATGTCGTAGCTGATGCTTTAAGTCACAAGAAGGATGCTGTTTGTGCTGCTCTGAGATGTTCTGTGTGGGAAAACCTTGAACATGTGGCCAGTTGGGGGCCTCATCCTGTTGATTCAGTGGATGAAGATAAGTTGTGTGTGCATATGGCCAGTTTGACCATTACACCAACCTGGATCTCAGAAGTCATGTCTGCACAGTTGGAGAGTTCTGAGCTTGAAGAGTTGAAAGCTTTAGCTGAGAAACCGCAATCTGACTTCTCTGTCGGAGTGGATGGTGCTATCCGCTTCAGACAAAGGTTGTGGATACCCGATGTTGGTGATCTGAGACAGAAGGTTCTGAGTGAAGCTCATGGTTCCAAGTACACTATTCACCCTGGCACAACCAAGATGTACAAGGATTTACAGTAAAGCTTCTGGTGGAAGAACATGAAGAATGATATAGCTCTGTTCGTAGCAAAGTGCTTGACATGTCAGCAAGTCAAGATTGAACATCAACGACCTGGTGGTCTTATTCATCCTCTTGAGATTCCAGAATGGAAGTGGGAGAAGATCACAATGGACTTTGTTACCGGTTTCCCTAAGTCTAAGAAAGGTTATGATGCTGTTTCGGTGGTGATTGATCGGCTTACAAAATCTGCTCATTTCTTGCCTTTCAAAACCACGTATAAAGTTGCTGAGATGGCTCAGTTGTATGTGGAGTGGATAGTTCGTCTGCATGGTGTCCCTGCTGTGATAGTTTCTGATCGAGACCCAAAATTCACTTCTCGTTTATGGGGTCAGATTCAGGAAGAGATGGGATCTGATCTGCATTTCAGCACTGCTTACCACCCACAAACTGATGGTCAGTATGAGAGAATAGTTCAGATTCTGGAGGACTTGCTATGTGCTTGTGTGATGGATTGGGGTGGTGCCTGGGATCGATATCTACCATTAGCAGAGTTCACTTACAACAATAGCTACCAAGCCAGTATTGGTATGCCACCTTTTGAAGCTCTCTATGGTAGACATTGTCGTTCACCTTTGCACTGGGATGATGTTGGTGAACGCTCCCTAGTGAAGACTGATGACATGCAGATGATGCTTGAGAAGGTACAGTTGATAAAGAAATGGATGAAAGCTGCTCAAGACAGACAGAAGATGTATGCTGATAAAAAGAGGTCTGATGTAAGCTTCTTAGTGGGAGACTATGCTTTTCTAAAGATCAAGCCTATACGTTCTAGTGCAAGATCTAAAGTAAAAGGCAAGTTGAGTCCTCGCTATGTTGGACCATTTGAGATCTTAGAGAAAGTGGGGGATTGTGCATATCATCTAGCTTTGCCACCTGCTTATGATAAGATTCATAATGTGTTCCATGTTTCTGTGTTGAGGAAGTACGTTAGGGATCCGTCTCATGTACTCACCTTTGAACCTGTGGAGATTAATGAGAATCTGACTTATGAAGAACTACCTGTGAAGATCCTTGACTCCCGAGTAAAGCAGCTGAAGAGTAAGGAGATAGAGTTAGTGAAGGTTTTGTGGAGATACCATGGTTTAGAAGAAACCACTTGGGAGTTGAGAGATGAGATGTTACGTACTCACCCTTCCCTCTTTGTATGAGATTTCGGGGACGAAATCCTTTTTAAGGGGTGGAGTGCTGTAACATACTGAAATCTCCTATGTACCTCTTTGTACTCTTTTCTATAAGTTTTTTCCTTCATTTTCGTTCCTTTTATCCTTGGTTTTGATTTGAAAGAAATCAAGATGGTTATTGGATACATGTTTTCCCATATATTCTTATTTCAAGGTTGCATCCACAAATACCTCAGTTAGAATTAGATAATGGGGCTAAAATGCAATTTCACATTAAGTAATGAAAAGAATAAAATAATTCGTCCTAGAACCTTCTAGCATATCCTAGAATATGAAAGATATGAAGAAAATCCGAATTTCATAAAAGGAAGAAGATAAATGTAATAATTAAAGGTAATGTGAGAATTTATGGGTAGAGAAGATAATTAGAAAGATTTTTGCAACAAATGATATAATCTGAAACCATCATGATAATTTGATAATTTATTTCGTTTCCTTGAGCAAAAAGTAACTTGAGGGTCAAGTATCATTTAAAATGGAACATAAATATAAATATTAATAACATTATCAAAAGAATATAGGAAATATGCCAATAAAGAGAAATAAAATACTTAATGTTTTCAAATCAGGAAAATAACTTCAAATTCGTATTCTAAACATAAAAATAAGCCTCTGTGCAAATTTGCAACTAATTTGGATAATATATGAATAATGAGTAAAATAGGAGAGAGAAGGTGTGTAGAATGTTCTATTTATTTAATAAATATAAAGATAATTTCAACTTGTGAAAATAATTGCAAAATCGTGTTCCAAACCTTTAAGGAGACTTATGGGTGAAGTTACACTAATTTTAGATAATGTTATCACCTCTTTTGAAGGAGGAAAGAGAAAATGATATATTAATTATTTCACATATCAAACTTTCTCAAAATGCAAAACTAACTCCATAATTGGATTTTACGCGTCAAAATAAGTCAGGATATAAAATTTCATAACTTTTGGACAACGTTTGAGCCTCCAAAAGAAGAGAGAGAAAAACATTTAAAAATCTAATAGTTTTAATCGACTTTTGCTAAGGGTTATTTCCCTGTCTAACGCGAGATCGGACGGCCCAGATTCTTTAGTGGACCCGCGTCCACCGATCCGACGGCACGCGATCGTCTCCTACCTCTAGCCGTATTAGGCAACAGGTGCTTGTTTCCCAATTTTTCAAATCGGAATATCCAGAGATTTACTCAACGGTTTTTATTAAATTTTGTTTTGTTGGATTCCTTGCGTGATTGCGCACCGGATTATCCCAAATTTTGCGGGTTTTGGCGAGTATTTGAGAAACGCCCAAGTTGGCCGCCGACCTCCTCTCCTTGCTCCTACCTATATCCTAGTTTAGGGTTCCTTGTCTATATATAATGCAACCCTCGCAACTGCCGATGCCCTAGCAACTCGATCGTATCTTCAATTTGGTGTTTCGCAGACGTCTTGACCTTCTTCTAGCCGCCGGTTGCTCCTGCCCTTGCGGCACCTGTTGCATCTTGTTCGTTTCGTCTCCGTTCAATTGGAAGTTATCACCATGTTCGCCTCTTCATTCTCTTTCTTTCGACTACCTGAACGCGAGTTTTCGTTAAGTATCGCGAAATTGCCCAAATCGGCCGAGCAAGCTGCTCGTGCGTGAGGTGGATCGGGCGAGGAAGATGACGATGCACATTTTACGGTTTTGCCCCGCCTATCTCTTCTTTTCTTCTTTTTCTGCTCGGGGCATTTGCGCCTTTTCCCCCTATTTTTGGCCCAGCCGCGCGACCGGCTGCGGGCGTCCACGTAGCGCGGGCCACCGCTCTCTCCCGCTTCCGACCGCTCGGTCTTGAGTGTGGTTGCCTACGTGGCAGGCTGCCATTGGTTGAGATAAAACATTTTCTATAAATTAATCCGTTCGTCAAAAATTAAAAATAAATAGTGTTTTGAAATCAGGAAAACGAGATCTATCTAATAAAAATGTTTTTGAGATATGATTTTGAGGTTTGCAAAAATATGTTTTTAAAATCGATTTAATTATCTTAAAATCACTAAAATTAACCCTAAGAATCCATATTTCCAAAATATACAATATTATATGTTATTTTGATCAGGAAAACCTAACTAAGATGGTTATGAGGTTTTTGAAGTCTGAATCGAGAGTTTGTGCAAAAAGTTAGTGAATTAGGGTTTTCAACCTTTTAAATGAATACATGTAATTCTAATTTATGAATCTAATGATGTATTAGGTAATTTGGGTTTATAATTCGTGTGGAGAGTTGAAAAGGGAAATCTAGGACACCTGAGGCTAAGGTATGTGTTTAGTATGTGTTTTGATTGTGCATCTACCTATCAGTTGGGAAATCATTATCCATTACCTATATTTCTTTATGAGGTTTAACTTGATCTAAACCCTTGAATCTTGAAAATCAAATTTGCTTATTTGCCTCAAAAGTAGATGTAGTATCCTCTTGTTTGGGTATTCATACCCCACTGCCATGTTATATATTCTTTTGCTTATTCTTGCCATAAATCTCTTGTTAGCATGAAATTAAATGTTCTATTTAATCTTTAAGTAGTGGTACTTATGTACAACCACCCATAGAGGGCATGTATAAAATCGCCCTAGGGGAATGTTTATTATTCTCCCCATTAAAAATTGTAGGTGATTTGGAAATGTTTTTAATTCTTCCCTCACCTAAGGTTAGAGGTCCGGTAGGTGCCTCAACCCTACTTAGTTAGATAGACATATTAAATGACATGCTAAAACCTTTAATTATTTTGTTAATGGCAAGTTTCCTTATAAAAACCTCATACTCTTTGATATCTTCTTACACCAAATATCTAGCCTAATTTACTTGTTACAATTTCCTTGGACTTTGTTAGATTATTAGTGTAACACATACTTTTCTTTGTTTTCCCTCTTGCTGGGTGTCTTCCCAACCACCCAGGTTTTGGTGCTGAGCAAGGTGAAGGAAGGGCTTGAAGAAAGATTCCTCTGCTCTGATCGTTAGCTTGACAAGAAGGATGGCTAGGTTGCTATAGCTAGATCCTCTTATCTATCTTATCTTTTCTTTTAGAAAGAAATGGTGTAATAAACAATAAAGCCATTAGAAGGCTTGTTATTTCTTTCTTTCCGCTGCTATTGACATTTTATTATGTATCTGGAATCATGCTTATTTATTTGGAATATTATGCAATCATCCTCAAAGTCTAAATTTTTTTGTTAAAATTGTGGATGTTTGTATTTCCTTTAAATTTTAGTAAAGGGGTGATCTCGCCTCTTTACAGTAACCATCAGGCCGTAGCATACTAGGGATCAACCATAAAAGAGAGTACTCCATGATTCTATTCATCATTGAAAGGGTTGTTCATAATCAATTACCATCACTTGATTATATTAGGGCTAAGTATAACAAAATATAATTCATCAGGGTTGCCCATTAACTCATTATTTTTACTATCAATTCTAATCATATGAGGGAAAAGGTAAGACTAAATTATTAAGGTAAACCTCCATTAGGTTTCAACATCACTCAAACCATACAAACTTACCAAAAGTATCATCCCAAAACATTGGATTGTTGAGAAGGTAAGACTATTGGTTGTTTGCATACGTAAACACCTTGGATAAACCACCTATGAATTCATTGAGTTGTATTCTAGAAAGAGTCACCATTTAACCATAGAAATCACTTGATTAATAGCATAACAAGTTCCATTGAGAATAGGTTAAAACCCACAAGCGATTGTTTATTTAAAACAAGTCATTACTAAATGAGCTTCTTAAGTTGATCTCATGAAGGAAACCATATAAATCACTTTATTAGGACCAAAATATTACATTAGGTACCATTCCAATTTATTGTATGAAGAATCATTAGATCTTAACCATTGGGTCAAGTTCATATATTAAAACCATCAATTGGAGTAAAGGTCCAACCATTACATCGAATGACCCAAGAAACCATTGGTTAAGGCTTAATTGATGCTAAAACTACATGCTTAACTCACCATAGGTTGTGGAGACCAGATCCACCATCAGTAGTGACCAAAGTCACCATAGGTTGTTAGATCAACCCTATATTCATTAATCACCATCGAATATGAAACTAATATCACCATTGATTGATAACATCATTAGGGTACTTAGTTGTTAATCACTAAGCTTCTAATTAGGCCAATACCTGACCTAAGGGGTGAACGTCAGTTGAAACCCTTGGTCACCACCATCAGTTATCATGAAGACAACACCATCGATTGTTACAATGGTACCACCATTGAGTCATGTGTTTATAGAAGAAATCAACTTTAAACCCAAAAAAATGACCATTGGTTGATAGGTGTTTAGCACCATCGGTTGTCAAACCAACCTGATAAAAGTCATATTATACCTTAGGAATAATTTACACATGATCAAAGGTTCATTTAGAACTGAAATCAGAATAGGGAACATTATAAAAATCTAAATCCAAGTCAAGCATAACTTTTTTTGCATGAATCATCATTTAAAAGCAAGAACATGAGCTAGCAAGCTTATGGTAAGCAATAAACGTGAAGCAAGTTATAAAACTTGCCTATAATTAGAATATAAACTCCCAAACATAAGAAAATATGAGCATGTAGGGTAGAAAATACAAGCATAATCTGTGAACTCGTCCATCTAGCACCTTTCTTCATCAAATGAGCAAACCCTAAGCATAAGGAGCAAGAAAGGTAGGGTTTTAGAGCTTTAGAGCAATGTATACCATGGAACAGCAAGGTTCCGACCTGGAGAAAGGTAGGAGGAAGGATAAAAAAGAAATAAATGGAGGAAATAATGGGATTCTTACTCTTTTAGGTCAAGATCACTAGAAGGAAGCTTTTTAAACCCTAAAAGGAAGTCAATTGCAACCCTAGATGCTTTTCCCCCAAGAAGATCCCCACTTTCTTCTTCCTTGGACAGGAACTTCGCATCATCACAGAGGGATAATGAGGTTCGTAGGAGGATGGAGGTGTTGGAGAGAAAATGGTTTGTTTGGGTGCTTAGGGATAAGTATATAAAACTTTAAGATAAAGAAAAAGGAAAAAATTGAAGTTCTAGTATATTTCCAAGTGTCCATGGCCATAAACTATTAAGAATATACAAGAACACACACAAAAATGTGCCCCCATATGATAGAGACCTTATTATCCCTCATTTCTTGAATTTCCAAGCAAAACAAATAAATGATTAGTTGATAACTCCTAAAGGTAGCTCATCCATAAAGGGGGAAACCCTAAAATACCCTTGGAGAAAACACCTTCAAACCAAGGTTTAACCAGGAGACCCATGGCTCAAAAAGATAAAGAATTATAATATAACATATAAGAAATATAATTAATGTGACAAATTGAAAAGAAAACCCCTCAATTGGGTAATTTGCAGAAAAGTTCAAAATGTACATAAAATTGCATAACTTGCTCAAACAGTGTCCAAATTGGATCAAATTTGAAACTTAAGCTTGTATTATGATTTCAAAGAATATCATAAGGTTAGATTAGGGTTATAAGAATTCAATTATGATAATTAAGCTTGTTCAACAGTTTAAGCAAGGTTAGGAGTCTCACAACTATGGTTGGACATCAATATGCAAAACAACGTGTGAGAGATCTCTTCCCTCATATTGGGCTTTATAGGAGACAATATCACAAAAAAAATAAAATGGAGAGGAAGCAAAAAGGTGACCCACTCAGACGCATAGACTATGGATGTATATCTGCCCATAAATTGGTGTGTGAGATTCCTTTATCCTCACGTGGAAGTTTTCAAAAAACAAAGTGTTGATCTAGTTTTAGGTTGTGGTACAAAATCATATAGATGTAGACATGAAGGTAGGTGTGTCCCACTTTTAGGTTGTGGTCCCAGACCGCATAGGTACAATCATGAAAGGATACGATGATCTAGTTTAAGGTCATAGCCCAACATTGCATAGGCATGGACAAACAAGTTATTAGCTAGTAACATCTTAGTCATGTTGGAAAAATCCATCTAGCTTGATGGTAGGTGAAAAGCTTGAAGCATCATTTGGTGAATAATTTGTTAGACTCAAGTTGGCTTACTATGAAAAGTTGGAGGTCAGAGATAAGATTGCCAAAAGGTTCAAGATTACAATTACATTTTGGTTGATAGTCAATGTTCAAGAGGAGTGGCGATTCAAGATAAGAGACCACAGTTGGACAACCTTTAGGTCGACACTGAGGCAAGAGATCTTGGGATTATTTCCTAGTGCTTTGATTGTTAGGTGGATATCCTTCTGGCACAAAGTAGGCCACCGACATAATTTAGGTCACATGCTTTAGGTGACAAGAGGCACAAGGGTGAATCATGGCAGCCTAATGACATTTTTAGGCTTAGAAGGCTATTTGAAGGACTCATAGACAAACCATCAACATAAACTGGTGGGAGGGTTGGGTACAAGGTGCACAAATTTTTAGGCTTAGAAGGCTATTTGAAGGACTCATAGACAAACCATCAACATAAACTGGTGGGAGGGTTGGGTACAAGGTGCACAAATATTTAGATACCACCCCTCTAAAAAGCCATGCCTAAAAGAGTTGAATCTTGGAAGGGTTTTTTTAGTTTTAAAATTACTTCATTGAAAAGCTAATTATTAGAAAGGGCATTTTATTTTGCAAAGATTGTCAACTTTTAAAAAGGTCATCTCACTATTTAGTGATCATCATTTCAAAAAAGATTATTTCGTTTTTTATATTGTTTAACTATTGATTTTTTTGAAAAATATAGTTGGTTTGATTCAAAAAGTTTGTTGACCTTTGAAAGATTGTTAGTCTTTGAAAGATTATTGATTTGATTTGAAAGGGATTGTTAACCTTTGGAAGATTATTTATTTGATTTAAAAAAGATTGTTAATATTGAAGGGGAAAAATCTTTATTTTGAAAACATTATTAACCTTTTCAGATTCTTGACCTGACAAAGAAGATATTGTTAGTCTTCAGAGGATTATTGATTAGATTTGCTAAAGATTGTTAATTAAAGATCAATGATTGAAGATTTTGATTGGAGATTACCTATTTGAGATTGTTGATTTGAGATTATTGCACTACATATGAAGACATTTGTAGATCATGCATAACCAAAGTAAGATGATCACAATCTATAAATCATACAACAAGCAACAATTTGGAGATTCAGATCTCAAGCAACATTTGTGAGGTTCAAATATACAAGAAAAACCTTCCCCTTTTTTATCCCATGAGCTTAAATCCAATTAACATCCTTACTCAAGTGTGACCTGCGTAGGAGGGTTTGGCCCTTAACTTCTGCATGGAATGATGGTACTCATTGTGGGGGTAACACAGTTTCATCAGATATCATCATTTCTCCCAGTACACCTTGTGACTACAACGACCGTCATAAGTTGTGAGTGCTATGAGAGAGGATCCCCTCAAGGCCTTTGGACATCCATAATTATGTTGTGTTGATACCCTTACTAACCCCCCACCTCATCTAGAGGTCCAACTTGAGGGTTGGCACATGTTCCATAGATGTGTGAGCCTGTAGGTGTATAAAGTGCAAGTGTTTCAAGTTTTACTTTTTTTATTTTGAATCTAGCCCATGACAAGTAAGCTAATGAAAGAAATTGGGAAACCCCATGGAGATGAGCAGTCCCCTTCCCAAAAACATATCAATCATGCAGACAAATATGAAACAATCTTGCTGGTAACAAAATGATTCGATTATCATTTCTTCCCTTTTCTTAGATTTTATATTTATTATTTAGTTAATTTCATTAGGAAAAATGAAGCAAACTTGAAAACCTAAAGAGGAAGCATAACCAAAACCCTAAAAAGGAAAGGAAGCAGACCCAATCCCCCAATAAACAAAGCAAAAAAAGGAAAAACCTGAGCAGATACCGAACCTAACAGGGGATAACTAAGATAGAGGACTTGCATGTGGATTTGAGAGATGAAAAATTGCTTGGATTCGTGGCAAGTGGGTCAAGCGAAGTTTTTTGATCCACCTCCATGTTTGTAATCCCAAGACAACACGATAAACATAAATCCAAGATGGGACAAAAGGACCCAAAAAAGTTGAACCTGAACCTAGATCACCAGACTATCCTTAGTCTAATCACCAATCTATTTTATATGAATTTATAAATTTTAACCCACTCAGAAAATCCATAAAAACCATATATTTATTATATTGGTGTTAGGTGATGAAACTAATATTGATGTATACATTATAATTTTTGGATTCCAAAACATATTTTGTTTTTACTTTATGACTCATGGGTTAATTATTATTAGTTATCTAGATAATTTTATTTTATTAAACAACATTTTCCTCAACAATTACTGATAGGGTTACATAATACATTACCCATGCCCCAAAGATGTGTGACCAAATCTAAAATAGAAAAGGCAAAAAGATAAAAAATCCTTAATTAAGGTGTGATGATGATAAATTAGATAGTGGGAAAAAAAGGAGAAACTATGAGGATACTTCTTCTGTGGTCAACTTCATGAAGAGATGGAACCTCATGGAAGAATTCAAGTTGACAACATCCAAACTAATAGAGTACCTTAACAAACAAAAACCCAAACTGAGTTCCCCGACTCTTAACAATTTCAATGACCCCTTCCAAGGGTCCTGAGGTGATCAAAAGAGAGATCTAGGTCTTCCACCATGATCATACTAGGTGTAATCCTTTGGGTGGACACAAAGAGGTGATCAAAACCAAGAAGCAATGTTTTAAGCAAAATCAAGAAGTCAACCTAAAGTCATTGATGAAGAATTGCAGCTGAAATGGAAAGAATGCATAGAAAACCAAGATCTGATTAATAGAATAGTAAGGAGGGGACTAAGAGATAGAACTACCTTGAACCAGATTGATTGAAGGACATAGAAAGATTAACCAAAGAGAGACAAAACCATGATCTAGAAACATCTGTGTGGATGTGAGGGAAGATTCCAAACTCCTTTCATGCTCTTCCAAGTTCTGAAACCACAACTCTAACTCGAGTTCCCCACCATAGGAGGATAGAGTAGGGGAACAAAGGATTCAAGGTGAATAAGGGTTACAGAAAAGGCAAAATAGGTGGAAGAGAGTTGTATGGAAATTTTGTGAGAGAGTTGTAGAGGTATGATGATTCACAGAGGTGAGAAGATGGGAAGGGGTAGGAGGATAGGGGAAACATGGAAGAAGATGACACAATGATCACAATGTACTTATAAGTGATGAAGACCCTTCAATTAAGGCTTACTCAAATTAGATAGGTTATACAAAAACTAAGGAATGAAATTCATGTGAAGATATCAAAGACAGAGAGAGAGAGAGGGATGTAGGAACATGTAATTAGAATAAGATGGGTTGTTGTTCACACGGATCACCACTAAAATCAAAAGTTAGAAGACAAATCCACATTCGTATGATTAAAATAAAATGACCCATATTGGGTCCGCATTTAGCAAAAGAGGAAACCAGACATGATGATCTAATAAAAACATAATTATGTGGAATTGGGATAAATAAATCAAATCACAAACATTTTAAGGCATTAATATACATTTTACTTTCCTATTTTGGTTTAAGTATTAGGAGTGTCCGATTATAAAGTAAATAAGTACACAAGCCAATTAAGGCATCTAGAATTTGAATTTTGTCGGCATTTTCCACTTTGGAATAAATTATCATTTCACTCAATATCTTAGATATTAACTATATTTTCTTTCTTAAATGAAATTAAGGAATATCTGGTTATTCAATTAATCTCAAGCTTGTCACGTAAGCTAATTAGAAATCAAGGAACATGATTTTGTTTTTGGATTTGGGTTTTGAAGTTTCCTTTTGTGAGTTATAACACAATTAGGGTTTAGGCTATTTATCTTCATAAATGTTATTATACATCCTATTTTTCATTAATAATAATAAATTAGATTCCTATTATCTTCAAATTACTATCATTAGGGTTATCTTATATTATTACGCACATATTAGGTTATTTACTTAATTACTCATCATGTTAATTGATGGCAACATTAACTTATATAATACCATGTTTTTGTTATCCTTTTACATTAAAGACCCAAATATTATTCCACTTTCTATATTAAGCATGAATTACTTTCTTTAGTTAGTATGTGTATTTCATCCCATCCAATTACTCATTAATCACGTTTTATCCATTATATACACATTAGTGAACCATGAAGCATATTTTGCGTGATAATTGACATCACTTACTTATCAAGCATCACCTAGGTTATTAAATTAATTTTAGGGTTATTCATGCATCTTACGTTATCTTGACACCTAATGATGCTACATGAGGTACCAAACATGGGTAGGTTAGATTGGTTAACAATAATATTCTACGATTTAGGACAAGTAGAGCACCTTTGACAACATTTCTATATTCCAAGCTTGGATTCACCTCACTTATCCATTTCATCATCATGTGATGCTTTATAGCTCTAGGGTATGATTACGATTACTTATGACCTTAGTTAGAGTTAATACATGAGTTACTTCGTCACATGTGTATTTAATGTTCATTAATGTACAAACTAGTGCATTAGGGGCTATATGTATCCCTATCTGGACAAAGCTAGAGGTTTACACATGCAAGCATCCTATCCATGGGTTTAGAGTTATAAGAGTCAATATGCTATATTTTTGTTTTTTACACTAACATTTTTTATTGAAGGTGAATAACTTCTGCTAAACAGATAGAAACCATAGATCATGGTCCAACCACCATGTTTCTTCCCCTCCTCAGATTTAATGTTTTCTTGAGGATGAGAAAATATCTAAGTCTGGGGTGGGTGGGTGGTAAGTATTCTACTTTCCTCACACACTTATCTGTGTTCGATTGTTGATCTTAACATTTCATTTCTACATCACATTTAGCTAAAATAAATAAAAATTTTCTTTTTTAAAAGTCATTATCTAGATACCTTTGATTCAATTTTTTATATACATACATGCATGTTTTATCATTTAACTCCCCTCATTCAAAGCAACACCTCACGACGACTAGTTTTTGAAACAAATAAATGGCTAGGAATCACCCTATGTGGCCTAGGAACTCAAACATCAGGCTTCCCTAAAAAGATGACAATTATTTGAGGAACTGAGAGGGATCAAACATGTCAATTTTCTAACTGAACAATGAAACAAATTCGTGGAAGCATCACGTTTTCCCTTATCATGTCACTATTTGATCATAGTGGGACTAAAAGAACAACTCAATGCAATGAATTGTAAATCAAGTTGCATGTTGATCCAACCCATCTTCTACACTTATTCTTCCATCTTTGTACCTTCCATCCAACAAAAAGAAAATAGAAGGCCATAAAAGGTGCCAAAACAAATGTTTGGGGTGGCACAACCTATTTCTACTCTATATGCTTCTTCCATACCCCTTCGTATGTAATAGGGGTAAATCACCAAAAACAATAAAAGATGTCAATGTTCACAACAAGCAAAGCCTGGCAATCATTAAACACAAAAGAGAAAAAAAAATAAAAGCACCATCTCAAGCCGAATAGAGGAGAGGTTTGCATCTTCCTTGCACACCCCTTTATTTCGATTTTCCACCCAAGGACATAATGAATATCTCATTTTGTTATCCTTTTCACACACCTCAACATATGCATACTTATTGTTCATAGGGATTATCTGAACTCTCATGAAACTCTTACACATGATGGTATTGAGGATAACGATGAGGAAGTGTTTTGGGAAGAAAATTTGGAAACAAAGATATGCATATATATGTTATATGATCTCAGGAATTTGGTCAGATTGGTCGCCTTAGGTGGTGGAGAAATGAGCATGATACAAAGGTGAGGCAATAACACAGCTTGATAGTTTTCATTCAGTGCTTGTTTTAGATTTTGAGTTACTGGAGGATGAGCAAATTTTAAGTTTAGGGTTATTTGATGAATACATAGTAATCCTAGTTTTAGTCACATTTTTAGTTTAATTTTGCACTTAGATATCTTAGTTTTCTTTAGAAATACATTTATCTAGTTGTATTTAGATTTTATGTTAATTTGTTAGGGTTTTGATATTTTCTTGTCTTCCTTTCTAGGTTCGAGTTTTATCTCTTGATACAAACGTGGCCTAGGGGGTCCTACTAGCCCTCAGTGGACAGGGTTCGAGAGGGGATGCCTCATGTGAGGTGTGGGTCTGTACCTATACCATACTTAATTCTAGGCATATAGGTCAATCCTCCATTCTTCTAGGCTCCTATTCAATTATATTTTTATCTAGACTTTTTTCCCCAATTCAAAATGCATTAGGAAAAATCAGAGTAAAATATTATCATTAATTCATACCCTCTATAAATGGTAAAATAATGATGATACATTCATAATAGGACTTTATGTAAAAATATTCACAAATAGTAGGTTTCGCACTAACATGACACTGTAAAATATTTCTAGGAGTATGGAATGAAATAAGCCAATTTAATATGTATTACAATGTAACAATTGAGTAGTTAAAATGACTAAATACATTAACTAATAGCTTCATATACAAATAATGAAATCTAATATTAATCATTTTAAAAATGTGAAATTGAAGTCAGATTTAGATTCATCACATCCTAATTAGTGAACATACCAAATTTGGACTCAATCGGATATCAGATACACCCCAAAAAGGTGACTTATTAAGAAAGTTATAAGTTCGATTAGATATTACTGATTTAAAACTATGTCACATTGATTCTAATGTTAATTACAATTAGACATTCCAAGTTGTTTTGGCCTGATCAAATAGTCTCCCACCATCTTCTCTGCCTTCCCCTTTGTAGTAGCTCCAGACACAAAAGAAGTATTTTCCACCATGTGCTCTCTCTCTCTCTCTCTCTCTTGTTATGTCTCTACTCAATGATGTCACTGGGTAAGTCACTCCTCCACTTCATTATGCACCAATGACCCTTATCTAACTAGGGTATAGTAGCCTAAAAGCCCAAATCAACCTCCACCTCCCATATTTTGACATTGTCAAGCCATGGTCTACCACACTTATCATTTAGGGGGCTAAAAGCAGCTCCAAACCCATACAAACTATCCTCTACTCTCAATTTTCACTTGTCATGCCCTGATCCATCACCCCCAACTCAACTGCACCCTAGACATCAAGACTATCTCCAGTGCAATTGATCCACTTGCTAGCTTTCATGGACCTATGTGACAATTTCCTGAACATCACCTTAGGTAATGGTGACCTAAAACTCAAAATGACGAGCTCCCTCTATTCCATGTTCTCCACCTACCCTTGTTGACCTTCAGTTTGACATTGATGTTTGAAGACAACCTGCTTAATTTGTGGCGATCAAAAGACTCCATGATGACTACTAGACTAGGTAGTAAGACCTTAGCCAGGGTAGCCTCCATGTCAATACTGAACTCCCCTAGGAAAGACATGCTGAAATAACATCATCAAGCATCCAAGGAGCGATGATTGGTCAAAAAATAATGAGTAGAGGTGTAGGAGGAGGTCCTGAAGATCTCTCACAACCTTTTAACTCAACTACCACTGAGTCCTCTTGGTGGATTTCTTCCTTAAATTTAGATTTATCTATGAACCTCATCACTATATACTGATTTCCAATTATGTTTTCTATATTTTCCCAAGTCCTTCGTCTTTTACAATGTCTTTTTTACATGTGTGTGTGTTTATTTGGCTTGAGAATATTTTACCTTTGTCTTTGTCGAGGTTGTTTTCACTCTAGATAAAATACATCGGGCCTTACCACAAACTAGTGGAGGCCAGTGATCCTTGAGCGAACCTAGTATTGTGTCATAGATACACAACATCTTCACCCACAGTGGTAGATAAGGAGTTTCTGGCCCTAGATTTCTCTCCGATCTTGTCAGAGGAATCTATTAGAATTTGGTTGCTCCATGGCATCTAATGTAGTAGAAGGAAGATGGCCGTGTATGTTTTCCCTGACCTATCCTTGGTCTATTTTATTTTTCTTAACATAGGTACAAGAGAAGATAGGTCTTGTTAGTACCTATACTAATTTGGTTGCATGAATCTTTTAGACTTTGCAGTATTATTGTCATGCCATGTCAATGCGAGAACATTTCAAAACAAGCCAAAGGTGTATCAATGCTTTCATAGATATATAATTTCATAAAGTTGGTAAATGAATTAATCTGAGAAATTAATATCTAATTAACCACACATATAAATACGTGAAAATATGATTAGAAATCCTAAAATGAAACCTATTTCCCTAGATTGGTTTCATGACCCAAAACAATCAGACCTAAAAGCTTACTTTTTGGGTATGTATATTCAATGAATTAAACCCTAACATTAATGTATATGAGTAATATGTGTTTTGAACCCTAACATGGACCTAGGTCTGTGACCTTGGACTTATTATACAAGGATACAAGGTATGTGCAAATACCTATTTATGTTTGGCCATTTAGATGACAATAATTCTAAATCTCCTACAATGAGGTTCCTTATTGAATATTGCTCCTTTTTATATCTAAATTAAATTTCTACCATCTTGAATTAAAATCATCTAAAGTACTACTGCAAATATTGATCTATTCTCTTGTTATGGGTCTTTTCAACCCTCTTTCTATGCCTTTGAAATACTTGATGTGACTAATGACTAAGACATTGTTTTTTCCACTTTATTATGCATGCTATATGTTTTGAGTGATATATTTAAAGTAGCGGTACTTATGTACAACTATACATATAGGGGTGTGCATATTCATATTAGTGTGTGTGTTCCCACCCTTACTTTTTAGACCATGATCATATGGTGTTATGGCCTTATTTTATGTATACTTAGTCTCCATTGTTTATGTATGCAAACTTGTTGTTACTGTGAATGATTACTATGGCAAGAATGTTGATATCAAATATCTTTTAAAATGCAATGACTCATTGTTTGGTTCTATTTGGAACTTATCTATATGTTGAAAGCCCCCTCTTTGCATGGGGGCACCATTCTTGTGCTTATAGTCCCTTATAATGCCAAAATGTTGATTCTATGCATACAGTCAATGTTTGTTGATACATATATTTGTTTCCAATTTTTTGGGTAATGTTCTTCTTCCATCTAGGGTAGGTACATTAGAGTACAAGACTCAGGAAGATCACATACGTGGTGTTAACTTAGGATATCTTGGAATGGTTGGGTTGCCCTATGTAATGGGTTTTGCATGTTATTAGATTTATTAGATGATACCACATTTTATGGTTAGGAACAATTGTAGATGATTTTTCATGCAACTTTGTAATGTTTTTGTTCACTGATTATTAAATTTTATGCTCCATTTGGAAATAAGTTCCTCCTTTTCTCCATTTTTGGAATACAATGGTTTTATTTCTTCATTCAGTGAAGAGTGGATCCCCACTTGGGATTCACTTTTTACAATATGGTATTAGAGCCTTAGTCTATGACTTGACTATTTCAAGTTATCCTATCTTGTTCCTTAATTAGGTAGTTAAGTAACCCTATATATATTGTTGATATGCCTATCCTTGAGTCATGGAATACTAACTAGGGTTTCAATCCCTGATGAATTTTGTCACTTCCACTCCCCTAACTACCTATGTGGTAGATATTCAACCTTTAGCAACCATAATCACCCATACCCTCTTTTTGGAGGTGGAAATGTCATCATGTATAAGTGGACTCTTATGGCATTTTATTCCTACCTCATGCTTTATGGGAATTTAGTTTGAGCACTATGAAGTGTACTTTTATTCGAACACTCATAGATAGGATTAGCCATGGTTCTTACCTTGGACATGTTGGGTTTTTGGATATGACACACTCAAATTTTGATGATGAAAATATTTCCCAAGTTGTATTACTAGCATGTGTATTAAGTGTTAAAAGTGATCAAAGAACTAAGTCAAGATTCAATTAAAAAGACCATGCAATTTTATATGATTGGATGCTTACAAATCAAGATTGTTCCATGAATATGATTGTACTCGTGTGTTTTTGTACAACTTGATAGATATGATGTTAGGACAAGTGATGATCTTTCAAAACCTACCTAAAAAACTAAGCCACACTCATATGAAGACATTAGGGTTGATAGGTTTTAGTAGAAATGTAACTGGATAGGTTTTCACACATTTGCATATTCCTTCATAGAGTCTATCTCGGTCAAAATCTTTGTCAGCCAAAGTCCATTCAGTAGAACTCTTTGTCAGCTGGGAAATAGCCATTGCATAGATTGAGTTATGGGTCATTCTCAGTCAAAGAAAGTCTCAATCAAGATGGTCGGTCAAAGAAAAGTTCGACCGAAAAAGAGCCATTGTGCTATGTTGACCAAAGAAGATAAACTGAAACATAACCCTTAGAGAAAGTCAAGCCAAGAGAACTTCTCGGTTGAAATCTTTCTCGATCGAGACAGTTCCCAACTAAAATAATTCTTGACCAAGAAATTTCTAGAAACTAATACTACTAACAATCAAATTAGGCATTGCAATTACACTGACTCAATCCTAATATCTAATTCTTGTCCTAGAACACTCTAGACACTACCCACAGTTGCTCTATCCACTTGTAATCATTTCCTATAAATAGGAGTGGTCTTAGGATACTTGCATACAACAATTGCACAACAATTGAACAACATTTGAGATCATATACACATTCTTGAGCATACTACTACTTGCCATCATTCTCAAAGAGATTAGATTATACACTTAAAGTTCCCATCATTCTATCCTGATCCCTTAGATCAATATTAAAATCCTCTCCACCAAATATAGCTTTGCCTAACCATTTTTGGAGTGAATCATTATCACTTGTTCATTAGAGCTTGATTGTATATCTTGTGAGCTTATTTTGTCTCATTCTTTCTCCAATCTATTTCTTCATTGTTGTATTACTCTTAGACTAGTTCTTAGAGTGAAGGTTGTCCAAGAAACTAAAAGAAGGAGTCTTCTCAACTTGGCACTCTTCCACTGGCCACTAAAGAAGAGGTAAAGAATGGTCCTCTTCCAAGTCTATCCAACAAGAGGTGATTCAATGCTCTTCCAAGTCTGTCAAAGAAGAGTCTCTGAGGTGACCTTCCGGTGGCCCATCAAAGAAGGTGGTAGTTCTCCTTGATTTGAAAAGGAGGGCTGTTTTGACCCACCAAAGATACCTATAAATTTTATGTGTTGTGTATCGATATATAAAAGGAATAAAATACATGGTTTAGAAATCTTGGTTGGAAACAACTAGGTAGTGGACTGACTTCATTTGATAGAACCACTCTAAATCGACATCTCTTGTGGTTTTCTTTTTTGCTTTATATTTTTGCTTCATTTTAAGCAAAGTAATTTTATTTTATTAAAATTAGCATAAAGGTCTGTTCACCCCCTCTAGAGTGTTTTAGGACCCCTTTACTTTGTTGTTTTTTATTGCATGCCTTGCATGCATTCACTTTGGGTATTGATAAGGCATGACGACAATGTAAAATCTTGAGCAAGTTTTAGAGTTGAGATGATTCCCACAATATGAAGTGACAATTTGAACTAGTTCACCTATGGTTACATATGCATTTCCTTAAACATGGAGTATCTCAACATAGCTCTACCAAAATCTATCTATCTAAGGGTTGCAAACCATGTTCGTTGAGCTTGTTATGCCTCATGCATGAGGATTGGTGGATATAAAATGTTAGTTTAGTAGATTATTCTTAGGAGTTCACCTCTCTCATTTCTGTGGTGTAATTAGATTACCTAGCAAATGAGATGATTGTTAAATTGACTATACAATCTACCTTGTCTTGTGATTAAACCGTGGTTGTAAACCATCTAGTGAAGAAGGAACTCAAATTTCTTCCAATATTGGTTGGATGATCTTATGACTCCATTAGGCTCGAGATGAGGTAGTGTAAAATATTTTTAAGAGTGACATGGTGAATGGTGGATATTTTGCCTATTATGGTCTAGTAGTAGTTGATAGAGTGTACTAGAAAATCTTTCTTCCATCTTATGATTATATGTTAGAGATGTATTGTATAACCTTTTAGATGTTTGAAGATTTATATCTTATGATAGAATGAGGTAATGATGGGATAATAGTACATGGTTTGTGTGGTGGAGTTATGAATGACTTGGTTCTTGGATCAATTTTGGTGCCATTTTTGGATTCCCATTACAAAGTTTATATATATTCATGGTAAAAGTTGTTTTCGTTATTAAGTTTTATGTATAAAAACTTTTAAATTTCATTGATGGTTTTCCAAACCAGGTCACCACCACTAGTAAGTTTGAGTTGTAGAGAAACCCTTTAGTAAAGAAATATTTGACTAGCACGATCAACCCAGAGACCAAGGTCTTAGTGTGAAATAGTGACTATGAAGAAGTTTTGAACATATATATGACCTAGATGATCAACATGTGTAGCATCTCTAGATGATTTGGTTTGGTTATGGTTTAAACCTTTTGAAGGGATGGAGTGTTGTCTTCTTTAATAGGAGCGTATATGAAGGAATAATTGAAATTGATAGTAGTTGCAATAAGTATTGTTTGGGTAACTCCTGATAATAATCACACAAATGTAGATACCACCGAATCAAGGTTAATGCGTAAGCCTTGATAATTTCACCATCATGAATTTTCTTGATAATTTCACCCCATGAATGTTACCTGAGTAACTAAATAAGTTTTGAAGTTATCTTTACTTAACTGAGATGGTGCACATAATTAATATAGTTTACCCAAAAAAATATTCCTAACCATTTAAGCTTCATGATTTATACCCCAACTCAATTAAAATTTTAATTATATGGACAATCCTACTATAAAGAAAGGTTAAGGACACTAATTATGTTAAACTTAAATGAGTGTGCACCCTTGATTTCATGATCATAAACGAGTTAAACATTAATCCACACTTTCATACCTAAATATGTGTGTTAAAATCAGGATGTCTATTTTACTAACATGCACACATAACACTGTAATGCTCAATTTTGAATGCCAAAAAATATTTCAAATGAAACCCTAAGTTTGCATCTTGACCCTAGTCTACCTAGATATATGACATGGCTTGATAAATGAGATGCAATGTAATGATTCTCCTAAATAAAATTTATAAATAGATGAAACATAAGAGGGAACCATAATACTAAAAGGGAAAGAAGAGAAATATGTTTCTTATATCCAAATGGTACATGTACTTTTAATATTCAAACCAAGAAAGTGAGAATTGGTGATAAGAGCTTCTAACCACATGCATGCAAAATTTGACAACAACAAAATAGAAGTGATGTCACCCATGATAACGTGATGGTGAAATCATGATAATTTAGTAGGTAACAACAATGAATATAAAGTAGTAAGATGATACTAGGTCTTGGTGAAACACCCCAAGGTCAATATCTACTATGATTAGACTAATAGATAAGTATTGTCGGGAGTGTTACTACTTCATGTCAGGAATGTGTTATAAGTATGATATAAATTGTTACATTAAGTAAAATAGAAACTTATAAATTGGTTAGAAGATATAACATAGTATA
Organism: Alisma plantago-aquatica; assembly: GCA_963693085.1. Classification (NCBI taxonomy): domain Eukaryota; kingdom Viridiplantae; phylum Streptophyta; class Magnoliopsida; order Alismatales; family Alismataceae; genus Alisma; species Alisma plantago-aquatica. The sequence goes on along the minus strand of OY856411.1, from coordinate 1,192,125,121 downwards.
TCAGGCTATAGTTTGGCCAATTTCAATGAAAAAATACTCTTTAAGGGATGGAGTGTTATAACATACTCAATTCTAGGCATATAGGTTTATCCTGCATTCTTCTAAGTCCCTATTTGATTATATTTTTATCCATTGACTTTCTACCCAATTCAAAATGCATTAGGAATAACCAGAGCCACATATTATCATTAACTCAAAAATACCCTTTACATAGTGTAAAATAACCATGATAGTTTCATTACATGAACTCATGTAAAAATATACCCATATGTAGGTTTGACACTAACTTGACACACTAAAATGTTCTTAAGAGTATAAAATGAAATACATGTATTATAATGTAACAAATGAGTAATTCAGATGAGTAAATACATTAATTTGATATTTGATATACAAATAATGAAATATAATATTAAACATTTTCAAAATACAAATTAATGCCAAAATTGGATTCATCATATCCTAATTAGCTAACATACCAAATCAGGCTTAATGCATATATCTGATACTCCCCCAAAAGGTGGTACATTAGGACATATATGTTTGATTGAGTATTACTAATTTAGATCTATGCCGTGCTAATTCTTGTGTTAGTTGCAATTAAACAGGCCCAATTATGTTGAATCGATCAAATAACATCCATCGTCTTCTTTGCCTTTCCCCTAGATACAGTTCCACCCGTGAAAGGAGTCTTTCGCATGGTTCTCTCTCTCTCTCTCTCTATATATATATATATATATATATATAAATATAAATATATGCTTAACGCTATGCCAGGGCAAGTCACACCTCCTCCTCTTCCATTTGTGCCAATGACCCAATGTAACTAGGGTTTAGTAGCCTCAAAGCCCAGATAGAGCTCCAACTCTCCACCTTCCTTATTTTTGTTGTTGTCAAGCCATGGTCTATGATCTTAACCTCAAACCTATAACACATCTACCATTTGGGGGGACAAAAGCACCATCATATCCCTGTACACTCTCCTCTACTCCCAGTTTTCACATGTCATTCTATGATCCATCACATGCAACTCAATGAGCACCTCCAATTTCCTCAACTGTGCCCCAGACACCAAGACCATATCCAACACAATTGATCCACCTGCTACCTTCCATGTACCTTGATGTGTGCATTTTATATATACTTTTTGATTTATTTTGCACACAAATTAAGTTCATTTTGCTCACCATTTGGCCTCTAATCATACTTGATTTGCCATATTGTTGGCTATTTTACTTGATGTATGATTTTGATAATAGGACATGATGAAAATGACAAAATGGGGCTAATCCAACCCAAATCTAACATCAATTGGATCCCTAAGGAGTTTGCATGGTTAATAGAGATGATATTGAAGCTTTTAAAGGGTACACAACATGTGTTATTTACTACACTATGTGCACATTTCCAGATAATTGAATCTACAACTGAATAGCACAAACACACCATGTTGCTATTTAGATACGCTGTGTCCGCACTATCAAAAGCTACATCTCCAAGTTATGTCATCTTACACACCGTGTGTTAATTACCACACAGCGTGTCCAACCCGATCTGCCTCAACTCAAGATTTCTTAAAGTCTCAGTGACACAACATGTGTCTCAGACAACATGGTGTGTACCCCTTCAGAATGGCAAATGATCGTCAATTATACATAGAAACACGTCGTGTATAGTCTCAAACACGCCGTGTTACATTCGATTTCTACAAAATTTGAAAACAACCACCCCTCATTTCAAATAGGAAAACACTGGGATGGGGCAGTTATCTCTTGTTGTTTGAAACACTTTATGACCAGAGGAAGTTGCAGAGCAAGAGGAGGGAAATTTTGGGGAGGAAGAAGAGGTTTTTCGGGAAAGAACCTCCATTCTTCAACATTTCTTCTCCTTTTCTTCTCTAAAGGGTGCAATAGAGCTTTTCTACTCTATCCTGGCTTCTCGGGAGGGAAGACAGTCTGAGCAAGAGTAGCTACAAGGGTGGAATTCCATCCTCAAGCCAAAGTTTTACTCTTTCCACTTTACTCTTTGGTTTCTCTTAGCTTTTCCTCTCTCAAATCATGGGAAGCTCTGAAAATTGTGACCTGTGCTTGTGTTTATACATAACGTGTGAGTTGAACTCTTCTTCTTGGGTATGGGAGACTAGATCCCATGATATTACTCATGTGAACTCGTAATGCTCATATAATGTTAATTAATCTTGCTTTACCAAGAGTTTTTATGGTGTTATATTGCTTGTATGTTTGCTTGGCCATCAAACTTACTTGTTTTATGCTTCTTTATATGATTTAGGAGAATGTGTAGAGAAGTAGGGAATAAATCCCATGGCAATGAACCCTTGACCATGGGAGTGTGTTGGGTACATTGAGGATTTAAGGTTGTAGTTCAAATTTTGATATAGTCACATGAGTGTTATGTCAAATCAGAACCGTCTCATATCACCAGGAGGTGTATAATGATGACAACCTCCTTTGCAAGATAATTGACATCTTAGTTTGTTGTTGCATATGAGTAATAGTATGGAAGTGAAATCCCATGACCAAGATCTTCTAAAATATGATCTTAATCCTTGTAGTTTAACTCTTGTTCTTTTAATTTCCATTTAGCTTATCATAATCAAACTCAACTTTTGCATCCCGACTTAGATTGTTGAAAGTTATCTCTTTTGCAACTAACTAGCCTCGCTCTCTGTGGTTCAACCTCTACTACAATTGATCCCGTATACTTGTGGGTGATCAATGAGTTGACATAAGTAATTTTTGAAACTCGCTTGGCTTTAGCAATCAACAAGTTTTTGTCACTATTGCCGGGGAGCTACGATAATTTTTAGTTAGAGTAAAAGTACTAATTACTATTTGAAACTAAGTCACCAATTTCATTTTTCATATTGTGATACCTTTTTTGTCTTACAATTCTCATTAAATATTTCTTTTGTAGGTTGCATGTGTTTCTCTAAGAGGGGTCTTGAGGCATCCATCTTCCTAGACCCAGAAATTGAGCAAACTTTTTGCAGCTGAAGGAGAGAAAAGAAGGGTGATAACTCTTCAAGCTTGGAGTGATCACAACCATCATCATCTCATTCAACACCTTCACCACCACCATCACCCGATCATCAGCAAGAATCGAAGATAGAGGACAATCACCCGCTTAAGGAATTTGTTGTGTCGGCTGCAATCAACATTTGTGGAGCCATTGAGCATCCAACAATTGAGGCTAAAAATTTCTCTATTAGCCCCACCATTATGTAGATGATCCAACAAAATAGGTTCAAAGAAACTCCTATGGAAGATCTGAATCTTCATATAGATGAGTTTCTACAGTACATGAACACCTTCAATATTAACGGTGTTCCAACTAAGGGAGTATGTCAACTCTTATTCCCGTTCACCGTGCGAGACCGATCCAAGGCATGGCTTTTATCTTTGCCCAAGCGACCTATCAAGAGTTGGGATGATTTGCTGAATTCTTTTCTTACCAAGTACTTTCCTGCTAGCAAGACTGCTCAATTAAAGAGTCAACACACCAATTTCAAGCAACAAGAAGGTGAAACACTTTATGATACATGTGATAGATTTAAGGACCTTCAACACCTTTGTCCTCACCATTGTTTGACCAATTGACTGATGTTACAAACCTTCTACAACAGGTTATTCTGCAACACCCGAATGTTTGTGGATGCCTCTACAAATGGAGAACTGATGAACAAATCCTACAGGGAGGCATATGAAATCATAGAAGATATGGCCCTAAATCATTGCCAGTGGAGATCAGAAAGAACCAACCAGCCCTACTCTTCAAGTGGTACAATTTGGAAGTCAAGTGGGAAACACACCGTTGATGCAATTGAGATTATTGCAGCCAAGCTTGATGCATTTTCACAAATTTTGAAAAGTTGACTACACACTCTATCCAATCAACTAAGCAAGTATTTGAAGCATGTGGATCCCCTGGTCATGACTCTTCTTCTTGTTTTCCCCCAGAGATGAACGTTGGAGAAGCACCTGAGCAAGCTAATGTAGTAGGGAATTTTCCTAACAAACAACTCTACAATCCCTACTCCAACACCTATAATCTGGGATGGAGAGACCACACAAATTTCTCTTACAAAAACAATAATCCTCAAAACCAACAATCAAATAAACATTAGCAGAACCACGTCCAGAATCATCAATAAAAAATGGGCTACCTCCAGCCCATGAATAATAAACCAATTGCTGGGATTCAACAACAATAGAAACTACAATCAGCCTCAACCTAAGTCAACTTTAGAAACCATGCTTGAGACTTTTGTGTCAACACAGATTTAGTAAAATGATGTGTTTTTTGCACATGGGTTACTCTTGAAGGATTCTATCACTCAACTCTCTTCCAAGATAGATGACATTGCTACTCATGTGAAGATGCTAGAAAATCAAATTAACCAACAAGATTGAGAAAATCAAAGAGCCTCTTCTAGTGCATTGCCAAGTGAACCAGAGATGAAACCCTGTGAATGTAAGTTCATCACCTTAAGGATTGGGAACATTGTTGAAAGACACTATTTGATAGATGAGAAGATAGTTGAACATGATAAAGAAGTTGATGCCGAAAAAAATAAAAAAAAGAAAGGTATGGTTGAAGAACAACCGTGTTGCAAGCCTACTGCCTCTTTTCCTCAAATTTGCATGCCAAAAAGAAGAAGGGAAATTTCATAGATTCATGGACATTCTTAACAAACTATAGGTCAACCTTCCGTTAGCAGAGTGATTGCTGAAATGCCTACCTATGCGAAGTCCCTGAAGGAACTCTTAACCAAGAGAAGGAGGATAGATCAAATGGAAACTGTCATGCTATCTGAAAGGATGAGTTCCATCATTCAAAATAGATTACTAAAGAAACTTGATGATCAAGGTAACTATACATTGCAATGCAAGATTGGCGATTCAACATTTGATAAGGTTTTAGATGATCTTGGAGCCATTATAAGCCTTATTCCATTTACATTGTGGGAGTAGCTTGATATTAGAGACTTGAAGCCAACCAAAATGGCCATTCAATTGGCAGATCACACCATAAAGTATCTGAGAGGAATTATTGAAGATGTGCATGCTCAAGTAGGCAAGTTATTTATCCATTGTGATTTTGTTGTGATTTATATGAATGAGGTTCCATCCAACCCTATTCTCTTTGGAAGACCCTGTCTTCACACAACTGACTGCATAGTCTATGTACAGGAAGTCAAGATATACTTATGATTGATGGATGAAATATGTGGAAATGGAAACTAGGTTTCCATGTGTGTGAATATCCATAATGAACCTTGGTTATCGATGATGAGATTACTGAATGATATGATTCTTATGATGTGTTAAACTAAGGATGATTTCTTGAAAACCCTAGAAGTTTAGTATTAAGATGAGTATGAGTGATAAAGCTAGAACTTGTATGTAATGTTGTAAATGTGATGAAATGATGAAATGTATGTATTTATACTTCAATTGAAGATGATGAATCTTACTAATATGATCTAAGCCCAATGAATCTATTTTAGTATGACTTATGAAATGATAGGAGCAGACTCTCACATGAATGTAAGTCCTTTTGTACAAGCTATATAATAATGAAATGGGAAGAATGATCAGAGATTATGGTGTAAGAAGATGTATCCTAAACCATTCTTTTAAGCTAAAGTGAATAGTATCATAAGTACCTAGTGATCTTTGTTAATTATAAGAATGACTTTGGATGACATGGTACACTTATCTAAATATAAAAATGATATGAATAGAAATGTACTGAATGGTGATGGAAAGTTAAAGATGAAACTAACGAAGTTATTATGATGAAGTATTTAGTCTTTTATTTTAATTACATGTGGCTAAACCAAAGTTATTTGAAATATATTAAAATTGGACTTTGATTGATGTTAATGAGGAGAGAAGCATTGTATAACAAATGAACTAAGACTGATTGGTTCCAATAATGTAATAAACATGAAATGAAAGCAGTTGATACTAATGAATTTAAAATGAAGGAAAAAGATGTGAATGAGTAGATGAATCTAAGAACCTATCTCTAACTCTAATATGATGAGCTAGATGATATTGAATAACTATATAAAATGAGGGATTACAGAATGTAAATAATTGTAGTTGAATTCAATTAAGAGACAAGGTTCAAACATTTGAATTGATTTACAAGAATGTGTTCTTGGATTGTGATTTTTTGATAGAATCCTTGTACTCTGAGGATGGACTATTTTGATGGACTTCAAATGATATTCAACATGTGTTGATTAGTAAACATAACAACAAAATGTGAAATAAAAGAAGAAGAGAACGAAGTTTGTTATGCATGTTTATGCATGAAACCTATTTGCATCTATTGAAATTGGATGGAAAAAGTATATGTCGTATGATAAATCTATTCATAGTAAGATGAAAGATACAAGATATTTATATGCTTCTATTGTTTCTAGTTTTTATATCTATGTGTATATTATGTTGAGAACTATCATATAGAATGAACCGATAAGAAATATGTTGAGATTGAATTTAACATGCACTGACTACATTTGAGAAACCCTGATGAGGGTAAATATTGCACAATGAGATTATATCTTGGGATAAAAGCCCACTGATGATGATACAACCCTGATGGGGTAAATGTTGAACAAAGAGATTATGTCTTGGGCTGAAAGCCCACTGGTAATGACTACTATGAGATAATGTAGAAAATGGAAATAATCATATGTGTTGCAAACTACATATTTGTTGTGCTTCTTGCTTTAATCATTGTATTTTTGATAAGCCTAATCTATTTCATGTTATTCTAGTTACGCGAGAACACACATATATGATATATGATGTTTTGTATTCTTTTAAGATGAGTAAAAGAGATTAATAACATGTGAAATGATGAAATATCTAGTTAGGTTTCCTAAACACCATGATGAACATCATGAATTTCTCCAGAGGACCACACTGGGGAAACAAAATGGATCTCCTTGTGGTAATCAATGAATTATGAGAAGGATTTCTGGAGTGTGGATCGCGACATTGAAGGCTTAATCACTAGGATTTAGGAGTGAGTCATTTGGAGTGGCTCTATCCCTAAAATGATGAAACATCTAGTTATGTGCCCTAAACACCATGATGAACATCATGAGTTTCCCCGAAGGACCACACTGGGGAAACAAAATGGATCTCCTTATGGTAATCAATGAATTATGAGAAGGATTTTTGGAGTGTGGATCGAGAGATTAAAGGTTTGATCACTAGGATTTAGGAGTGAGTCATTTAGAGTGACCCTATCCCTAAATCCTTGTTGTAAAAGTCTATTTCCATGATGAATAGACTCTGATGAAATGAAATATGTGAAACATGAAAATATGAGAAATATTGTGATATGTGATATATTATTTTGTTGGTTCCTATCTTGTGTACATGAGATGAGGACGTGGGCCTCTTTTGGAAACCCTGAGGTGGCCAGGGTCTATTGTTGATATCTTAGGGTAGCCGGATAAACCCTAAGATAGTGACAGTGAGTTGTTGACATGAGAATCATGCATGGCAACTTCTACTTGGTGAGGTATATGCCAAGTAGTTTCAAGGAAAATAAATAAGTATGACAATCCGTGTAGAGTATGATTTGAATGTTTGTTACATTTGTGTTCTCCTAGCTGATAATTTTCCATTGTTGATTATGTTTCTTGTTTTGGAAAATAATAATTCCATCATAGAGATTATTTGTTTCATATTCCGATCTATATTGTTGACAAGTAGTGAATGTTAGAATTTATATCCACTCTAAATATGATTCAGATTGCTTGCAATTTGATAAAACTATTGGGTAGACATGTATCATGTGTACTTCATCTTCAAGACTACAAGAAGTGTTCCTGGTCTGGATGGTGGGGTGTCACAAAAATGATGTTCTTGTTTATATTGATATCGAATGTTTAGATCTTGACCTATTACTCGTAGTAAAGTATTGTCATCATGAGTTAAGTAACATATACTGATCTACTCATAGGCATGATCTAAAAGATGTTTTGAAGTTGGATTTGGTCTAAGTGATTACCTTATCTATTTGATTATATTATCATTGTAAACTAGATTTGATTAGATGTTAGAACTATCTGTTAGACCTTTTAATATTGACATGTTTCTTTTATGTTCATTATACTTAATCTGATGATGATGCATGCACTCATCTTGAGTGGGAGGTTTCCACTCGCTGGGCCTTTATATGAGTCTCATGAGGTTTTTTCATAATTTTTAGGTATAATCCTATCCAACGGAGAGGACATGACAAAGAAGATATAAATAGAATAATCTAGATAAATTAGATTGTCCTTGTACACTCTCTTTCCCGGTATGGGTAGTATACAAAGTTTGTTGATTCATGTACATGTTTCTATTGTAAAAAAAATTGCGCATGAACCATAAGATTTGATTCTGGTTTTGATGGAGTTGAATAAGATTTGTGTTATCTTATTATGAGGTCCTTGATGTGACTTGATTTGTGAAAATTGTGAAGAAAGAAAAAGGAAAAACTTATCTGTGGTTTTTGTATAATGTTTTAATCATCTTTCTCAAGAATTTCTTGTTTTATTTCATAATTTTGGTTTAGGTTTAGGGATTGTCTCTAATGGTTGTTATAATGCTAATCAAAAGAGAGCTCCCGACATAGAATCTAATCCATATTAACTAGGCATTGTATTATCACTTCTAACATAAGTTTGAGAGTGATTAGATGTGAAGGAGGCTTTAAAAAATCAACTGGGATTAATCAAGAATAATTCATTTTTCATTTTGAAAATCAAAGTGGCATGCAACTTAGCAAATATCAAATGTTCCATGAGAGAACAAATCACATTGATGTAAGTTACCACTTCATTTGAGAATCAACATTTCAAGGATTCAACTTAAGAAGATCGGTGCATTTGAGAATCCATCCAACATAATGACAATGACTCTTCTTTTAGCGAAGTTTCAACTTCTCTCAAATTTAACTAGTCTTCTTTATAATTGAGCTTTCCCATGTAGGGCTTGTGGTAGGGATGGCATTCTTATTCAGATTTTGATATTGGCGAAGATTGTAAGTTCTTTACTAATTCCATCACATTCGAATTCAAGACAAGGTGGAGTTTGTTGATACAATGTTTTAAATTCTATAAGAGTTCTTCTTTGCTAAAGAAGATGTCTATGCCAACCCTATTCATCATCTAGATGTGTTTTAGGCACCTATAGATGCATCTATGATCATACATCAATCGACCATATATGGTCCAACATTGGACCATAAATGTTGTTCAAATAGCAATATAGTTCATGTTAGGGACCACATTTAGCCTATTCTGACCATAAACACGGCCGACAAACAACCCTATGATGTTGGATCTTTTCCTATGGGTCATACCGAATATATAGACCCCAACTCATCCCAATGATGAAAAGTAATCAAATACACATCAAAAGATGTTCTTTTTTGCAAACCTAATGCCATATACTGAACTAGGGCTCCCCTTAGGGTTTCACACCTCTGGGTTCTCCTCTCCAAGTAGTTGCCTTCCTCAACAATTTGCTTTTTGGTGTAGAAGAGGATTGCATTCTTCCTTTCCCTTTTATAATAATCATATTTTAATCCATCCATCTATAATATCATCTCCTCTAGTAGATGTAGGATCCAACATTGTGAATTTACCAAACCACTATAAATCTTGTCCTTGTGGTTTCTTGCTTGCTCTGCTACTGATCTTCGCCATGCATATTCAAACTAGATTTTTCAATCTCATGCTTCTACATCTATGAACAAGATCATTGAAACTTATTGGTCAGGTCTCCCACCATCACCATATTCAACATGGCTCCTCTTAGCCCCTAGTGCATCTAATCAAGTGAGTTGAAAGAAAAAATCTTTTTTCGTGTTTCCAGTTTGAAATTCTAGGATTCAACTTCAACTAGGTTCCCCATGATTCCAAAAGAACTAAACAATCAATTTTAAAGAAATAATTACATATCTTACATATCTTTTATCATTCAGTCAAGTTAATTTATCTATCATAGTGATTTGAACACAACTGTGTGTATATTTTAAGACAACTCTACCATGTTCCCTGTATATAGAAATGAAGTGGCAAGTTTGGCATGAGTTTGTGATTAACTTATAGTAGAAGCTAAATACTTGATGAATCTTTTCTCATGGACATATATTACTTGAATATCATATATTATCTTCCGAGGTTAGTGCAATGATGAAGGAAACATGTTATGAACTAAAAGAGAACACTATTAAGTAACATAAGAGTTCACCATGATAGGTGTTTATAACCAAATCTAGTAAAGAGTTTCATGCAATCTTATGACACATCCAACATATATAAACAAAGTGTCGAATGGAATCCTTGTACTTGGTTAACATTTAAGGATAGTTTCATGCTTCTAATAATAATATTGCACAAGGTTTCAATCCTTAGAACCATTATACTAACATTTATAGGCCAACGACCTTTGATGCCTGCCTAAGTACTCAAGTCAATAAGAGTGTCTACATAGTAATGAATAAGTCAATTAGCTATCTAGGTCTAGTATAGAGAGCTCTACATAATAGAGTTAGTTAATCTTAAGGTTCTTGAGTCTTTACCTAAGAATTTTGTAGTTAGTCTTTTTCCCTCATGGAAAAACTTTTGCATTAGGGAAACACCTCATGTAAATTAAATAACAAAATTAAAACATAATTCAATACAATAAGTAATGTGCTTGGGATTATTTTTAAAACAATTTACATACTCTTTCAAATCAATGGTTGATTGTGCATTGTTAGTGGGCTTATTTTTTTCAAAGTTTATATTATTCATTTCAAACTAAATCCATGCAAATCCTAAATTATGTACTTATTTCTAGAAAATATAACTCTATTCTTCATAACTTGTAAAATCACCTTGTTTTCCTGTTGATAATCAATTCATCTGTTCAATATTGGTTGAGTATGATGTTTCACCCACCATGTTAGTTTCTCACACTCTACTAATAAATATTCTTTGGTCATGCTTTGTTCTTGAATATCCAATAGAAGACATGAAATAGTCCATCTTTTTGTAAAAGTGTGAAAACATCTCTTTTCATTTTCATTGGTTGTGTCTTATTATTTCTTACATCACTCTTATTCTTAGCCACTAGTAAGAGAGATTAAAATATTTACTTTCTTGCAATATATAAGTTAATAAATAGTTAGTTTTTCTGCTATAGATGTAAAATAATTAAATTTGTAATAATGATGTTTTTCGCCAATAGTTTAGTCCTTAAATATCTTGTGTCTTTTACAGTAGAACTATATAAAGGGAATGGAAGACTATTTTTCATTTTATTTTCTAAAAAGTATTAGAATTTAAGATTTATTCAACTATAAAATCCTAAACCCAACATTAAGACTTTGGGTGCCAAAAAAACCCACAATGAATTGAATAGGTTGCATAAGACCTCTTTGATGCTGACAATCTTGATCCTTTAAGTAAGTTAGGGATATTAACACAAGATCTATTATGTCTTATCCCCGTACCCTTCATCAGAGTAATCATTATAAGTACTTCTACATCTTTGTGTTAATCGTTGATGCATGCACATTCATCCTATTTTTAATGGCATTTTTAGCCTAGTTCTGCATTCAAATCTCTTAGTTTTCATTAGAAATAGCTTCATTTTGATCTACTTAGATTTTCATGTTAATTAATTAGAATCTGACACTTCTTTACTCCTCTTGCATGTTTTGAGTCTTATCATTCTACAACAAGAAGGCCTAGGGTTTATCCGCTACCCTTCTGGTGAGAGGTGAGAAGAGGCCACCTAGTGTGAGGTGCGGGGCAATTCCCCCGTCCAAATTTTTTTTGCAGAACTTCCAAAAGGTAGATTCATCAACACCTTTTGTGTCTAAGGCTATGATTGTCCTAATTATCCACCTCCCAATTGATCTTCAAAAACCAACAATTATCAAGCTGAGGTGTTGGACCATTCTGATCGATAAATACCAATTGACCTCTTGTGGTCGACCTTCCATCCGTCAAACTCCCAGGTCTTGGGCATCCCATCGACCTTGAATGTCGATGACCCCAATAGTTTAATAGTCAAAGCTCGAGCAAAACATCCAATCAAGCTTTAGCTCGAGCAATAACCAGTCGAACTTCAAGCTATTGACCTCTACAAGTTTCTTAGCTGCCAAGCAATTGATCTGGACTATCAATGTTGTGCAAATTTGGCTACTAACACCTAGGTACCAAGGCCTATAAATATCCACCGTACAACCACATAAAATCTCTCTAAAACTTCATGCTGCCAAAGGAGTGAAATTTTGCCACTCCAGTCATTTCTAGAGTGATTGACCTGGTAACTTCTTGAGTGATCAACCTCTCTATAGAGATTTGCCGATCTCCCAAGTCCGAATCTATCGACCTACTATTGTAAAGGGAAATCAATATCTCCACCAAAAGAGCGACCGACCTCTAGGTCGATAACACTGACTAATCACCATCAAGTTGAACAACCATCAACCTCTAGATGATCGACCTCTTTGTACTCAAATAATTGGTAATCAACCTCCGCAAGTCAAGGGTTATCAACATCCCTTTCCTGGGAAAACAACCTATTCATCCAGATGTTATCCATTCATCTACTCCAACCACAAGTTAGGGGTAATACCGGGAAGATAGAAGGAAGGGAGTCTTCCATCACACACCATGCAAAGTTACTTTTGATGTAGTCATGACCATGATTGCATCCTCTTCCTCTACCCATCATATTAATCTCACCATTTCAAGGGAGTAATCCTTTCATTGGGATGTGGGCACTAGTCACGCTACCCATTTCTTGCAATTTCATTCTTGTCCCAATTCTCATATGAACTAATTTGTTTGTTGCTAATCGTTTAACACATGTTTTGTGGAATCATTGGGGTGTGGGGACTAGCCTCACTACCCGTTTCTAGCAATTTCATTATTGTTCCAATTCTCGTATGAACTCATTTAATTCATTAAAATCATTCAATACATGTTTTGTGGACTGATCATCCAACTTACCTGATTTATTATAATCTTATGCCATGTGAATTTCAACATTTAAGATTTGAATATGGATTAGCTTTGGCTGATGCCCTGGTCAAAACTTATGATGGGAAGTCCCTGGAGTAGTGGACACATGATCTATAAGCATTAAAACATCAAGCTTATAAGGATTTTCGCTCATCCAAGTTTCTAAAGACAAAAGGGAAAACTTTCATAGCTCCAATTATTGCTTCATACAAGTTCCCATTTGAATGAATTTTGGAAAGATTCAGATAATGGTATTGAAACCCAGTTCCATCCTGGTGTTTTAGTCCATTGACACTGGAACCTTAATCTAGTTCTTTTCATTCTTGCAACCTTAGTTAATTAGACCAAACTCGATCTTGTGATAAGTACCGGTTCTTGATTGGTTGATTCAATTTGATAATTCTTAATAATATTGTCATTTGGATTTGATCCTGAACTATATTATGATAAGATCCATCCACTTAGGATGGTGATTGTTGTATGTAGTCTGCGTAAAGATCTAGGGATTTCTCAATAGGACAATTTGCGTGTGTAATATAACACACATCACTTATATATTTTAAATTGTGTGCCTCATTAATTATTAAATGTATCATATCTATCCTATTAAGGACCAATATTGCACTATTATATAAAAGTCCTTCATGAATGTCAATAGATATAAAAGCCTTAGGTGTCACTACAAGAGCTAATGGTCAACAAAACTAGGAATATAACTTAAGCTTCAAATGATTTTGATAGAAGATCGGGAACTAGAACTACACCGTCCAAGTAAGCATATCCATTACAAATATAATATAAAATCTTACTATGACCTACTTATTTCTACTTTTTGAACAATTATATATGATCAAACTAGTTTCTTCCTGATGAGAGAATCATCAATAATATTTGTATTAATGGGTGATAAGAAAATTTTGAAAATATAATCAAGACATGTCTTCAAAGATTAAGTTTTTTCTTTATTTATACTGAAGTCTCATATGTTCGATGACGATAAAAAATTGGAATTCATATATATAGTGACTCCAAAATGTTCACTACAAATATAGTTTTATGTTGTATATAGGATTTGTGTGGTAAAGTTGAACTCGTTTGTTTTGATTTTACAAGATCCATATGTTAGCACTATGCTATTATGTTCCAAGATAACCGTACGATCGATTATCTCGATCCATCAATGTTGATGAAAAACTCCTAGTTCCTAGAACTAAGTTTATACAAGTGTTAACGTTTACTTATTCATAAGATCCTTCACAAGAAAAAAAAACAGTGCAAATGTATCATGTTGTTGATATCACTCGGACTTAAACAATTACAAAGAAATCAATAATGACTAAAACAATATCCGTCCAAACAAAGAAGGCCCCCTTTATGGGGCTTGTCGCTCAAGATCAACAAAAGAGATTTCCCACATAAATTGATACATGCTAGGAACAAAACTTTATAAACATAAAACCCACACTTAGATAGTTATACATGAAAATGTTTATGCTCACTAGATTTCTAAAAGCGTCCTTATCTAGTTTTCTCTATGTTTTCCCTTGTTAATATAATAAGCTATAATAACTTCAATTAATGGTATTCTAGCATTCATATTCTTATCTGTATGTTATACATTAAGTCCAACAGTACTTATATGAGAGGAATACCATTTTCAGATAGGGGGTCTCAAAATACTGGTATATCTTTACATTATGGACTACAAATGACGATTGCATCCAATTTTTTGAGGCTCAATGCGATTTGGTTGGGAGCGAGCTCCGGGCACTCGAAACTCAGAATGAACCGAGACAGACATTCATTTTTAACTTCTGAGCGGGGTAGTGTTTGAGTCTAGGAATTCCAATGGATATGTAATCTGGAAGCCAAGTAATTTAAACAGAATTAAGAATAGACCATCCGAAGGCTATACTTCTCGTTTCGTATATAGGCACGTAGACATTATTAAGTTTCAAAATCGAATTCACAAGCACAGAGAGAAGATGGGAGTTCGTAGCTTACGTGAAGAACCAGAAGATTACATCAAAGCGCGCTAAATTCAGACCAGAAAGAATGCTTATCTATATCGTAGCCATGTGAGGAAGCAATCTTGTGGAAGAAAGAAACTTGCTTCTTTCCTTACTCTGATGTGCAAGGGTGCAATCTACCCGCTAACATATCCCCTAAATCACAGAGCTCATCCGATCGAATCAAGAACGTCGGTTCTGACATGGTGGATCCTGAGCTAACTACAAAATCAAACAACTGAGGAAGAGATGTCCTTCCAACGGAGTTTCACCCGAATCCGAGATGGAACCTGTATGGCCGGCCGCCGCTGGCATTGCTGCTTACGTTTTCTCGAGCTCGCAGCGGCCTGAAACTCCACCACTCAGCCCTGTCTCTGCGCCGCCCCTGCGAAGCCGTGGAAGCCGAACACAGCGAAGTAGGCGACCATGACGAGCATGCCGCAGATGGAGCAGAAATACGCAATGGCCAAACCGAGGAACCTGAGCCGGATTCTGGCTGGCTCGAGGAAGAGGTTCCTCCTCTGGTTGCCTCGCGCGTAGCTGAGGGTGAACATAGTGTAGCCGAAGATGATTCCCACGAAGAGGCCGCAGATCGTGACCGTGAAGAGGAACCCCAAGTTGTTGAGGTCGCCGGCGTGCACTGCCACTCCTGCGTCGATCGTCATCACTTGCGGCTCTGATTACGAGCTGGCAAAAGGTCGATATCCTTGGATTAAGAAGATAATCGGAGAGAAGGAGGATGAGGGGATGAGATGTATATGAAAGAGCGACCGACCTGAGCTGAGAAGATTCAATGCCAGCCCTCTTTCGAGCTTCCACCTTTCCTGCTCGACTTCTTGGAGTAGCGGTTGCTTCGTCGTCGCTGAGAATGACGGAAAGTAGAAAGCCCGAAACTGTTATGTTTGTACAAACAGCCAGCCAGCAACTGCAAGAGGAGGGGCGCCACTCTGGTGCAGAAGAGAGTAGACAGCGGGTTTGTTCCGAAAATGGGGCGGCAGCAACAGCACGCTAACTGTTCGTTTAGGAAGCCACCTTGTAAATCCCGAAATCAGGAAGTCACTCTGAGAAACAGTTATGTTACCCTGCATCTCTGAACACTTGTATGTCTGAAGAAGTGGATAAATTTTGAGTTATTTTTACGAAACCATCTATTTTTGTAATTCAAGATTATACCTTTGTTTTCACTAATAATAGGAAACCGCCTCCAGTGAATGTTTTTGTTTTTCTTTAGTCCACATATACATCTGCTCTACCATCATCCTCTCTTCTTATCTTTTTATTTTTATTTAATTATTTTTATGTGTCTACTACAACTACACTTACAACTACAACTAAGATGGCAACCCGTCAATCCCATCCTAACCCAACCTCATGTGAGAAAAGTTAGCGAGACGTGACCAAATCTGGACATGAATTTAAATCGTCCCAAATCGAACCAAACACACACCACTTGACATGGACTCGAGACAGAATATATATATATATATATATATATATATATATATATATATATATATATATATATATATATATATATATAATCAATCGTAAAAAAATTATGACGCAGACCGAACTGATTAAAGCTGGATAAAACTTGAGCCAACCCGACTATAGGTAATTTTGGCCCGACTTCAGTTGACATGTAGGCCCTACCAAAAACATGAACATGTTGTATTTTTTATCAACAAAATAAAATAAATGATAATGTCGACAGAACCAAAGCCTAGTTGAATCAAGATCCCACTTGACCGTAACTTAAGTAATCTTTACCCGACTGGAACAAACATATACTAAACTGAATAATGCTACACGAATAAGAAATAAAATTTATTCCCACATATGTATAAAAAAAATAGAGGTGGGAAGTAACTTACTTCTCTCTTCTATTTTGTTGTTATGCATATTTGGGGACAAAAAAGACCTCATTTCTTATTCTTGTAGTAAACCCCTAATAAATTTGACCTGAATCAGCCCTTTCCAAAACTTGAACATACTACATTTTTATTAATAAAAAATAATTGATTACCAAGAGAGAATTGTTATCGAAATGACTTGAACTGAAAAAAGAACTGTTAAATAAGTTTGAAAAAAGAACTGTTATCTTTGTTGTGCCCACACGAGGGGAGTGGGGTGAATAGATGGTCCCCTGGCTTACCTAAAAAAAAAAAAAAAACCCACGTACTCAAAACATAATCACACCTTATTTTTATGGTACAAAAACAATTGGTAATGTAGACAGACTAGAAACTAATATGGCTTTAACAAGACAAGACTTGACCCAACTTTAAGTGACTCTGACCATTCTTGAATCGAATGTACTAAGTTGACTGATTATACACAAAATTGAATTTACCAAATTTTCTTGACAATAAAGTATTAAATAATGTCTACTTGTGCAAAATTGATCTAACTTGAACTATAATAAACCTAACATGTAATACGTGGGCCTACTGCCCAAGGTTTTAGTAGAGTTTCAGGAATGACATATGGCCCCACATACCACTACTAGCCTTAACTGTGTGTTTTGTCCCCATTCAAGCGCAAGTAATGATAAACTTCCCGACTGATCACTAATCCTAGTATAACTATGGGCTAAGCACGCTTAACTATAAATTTGTTCAATGATGGACTCCCTAAAAAGGAGATACACCTTGGTAATATAGATAGTCCAACCATTACTTTTTAGATCATTTTATCTGGGGCATCAAATCCCCAAACATTACAATCTCTTCCACTTAGATTCTTAACATCCTCGTCAAAACTCAATTATATGACCTCATACACTAGTATGGAAATGACCTATGTCATCAGTTATTTTAGACATACCTCATCAGTTATAAATAGACGACTAAGTAGACGACACTAAAACTCAAGACGTACATCAGTTATTTTGAAAAAAAGAAACCGATGACATACATATATATCTTTGGTTTTGCCTTACAATTGATCCAACGGCATAACACGCAACATGCAACGAATATGTAGTTTTCCTTGGCAATTTATCATCCGTTAAACCAAGAAGAATCGACATAGTATTTTTTATATTTGGCTTCAAATGATGAAATAATCGACGAGGTACTTGGCATTGGTTTATATAAAACAATTGGTATAATGCTCCATCATGTAGTAGGTTTAGTTGAAATAACCAACGAGGAATCGGCGAATCGACACTAAAGTAAGGGATTTTGCGTTGGTATCATTCAAAAAACTGACATAGTATGTATATGTGGTTGATTTCTTATGAAATTACAGACAATATTTGTATTTTTTTAATATGGCAAGTCTGCGAACCTGTTATCAGTTTGTTAGCCTATCTACTGCCTACAATTCATCAGCATGCCTCTGCAAGTATCACAACTTAACCACATGCCTTAAACCTGCATGTGAAAATATATATATATATATATATATATATATATACACACACAAATACACATGCATTTGATACATATGCACAAACAAGCCAGCAAACCACAAAATTATATCCATTTTTCACTTTAATGCACACACTGTAACATCCCTGACCTGGATTATACCTTAACCCTAGGTGTTTTGCTTAATAAAGTTAATTATATGTTTGCTCTTATTTCTTGAAAAGTAATTAAGATTCAAGGGGAACTTATGTTTCAATTTTAGTCCTTTTCGAATAACGTTGAAACATTATTTTGCTTGTTTTGGACTAAAATGCAAATTACCCAAGTTGAGGGGTTAAATTACAAATATTACATGATAAGATGTTCCTCATGTGTTGAAGCATCAGGAGAATGAAGATGATGTAGAGGTAAGGCTTGTGGTAGCCTGAGTACCAAGAAAGACCTGAAAAAGCAATGTTTGTGCATTAAAACCTATTTTGGTGTAATGTGTAATTTACCCAAAACCTAGGGTTCAACATGTAAATTACCACTTCAAAATAGTCCCTAATGTTTCTTAGAATCATGTAGAGTAAATAAAATGAGGGATGCGCCTCATTTGGATCACTTTGGAGGAGAGAGAATCTTGATATTAAAATAATCAAGATTTAAGCATAAATTGGAACTTTACTTCAATTTAAAGCAAAAATAAATATATTAATTGAAGAGCCCTTCAACCAAAAGGAGAGGGATGATTTTGCAAAATAATGGATGACCATGTTACTTGCAAAGGCACGAAAATATCTCAAGCAAGTGGATAACCCACTCACATTATTAAAAGAAAAAAGAAATATCCACTAACTTATGGATATTATTATTATAAGGGTTAAGGTGCTTAATTTGTTTTTCTTTAAAACATGGATAATTGAAAGTAATAAGAGGGAAAGAATATAGCCTCGTAACAAAGGAAGGGAAGGGGGAAAGTGGTAAGGAAATGGAGGAGATAATCCCTACTTTCTCTCTCCTAAAATGAATTTTTAATAAAATTCATATACATGCTCCTTTATCCATGAGTTGAAAGGGAATTTCGAATCCACTTTCACTTATTACTTGCAAAAACGACCAAGGGAGCTTGGAGAAAGAGGAGGACGACCCCCAACCTGTTGGTAAGCTTCTTGACCTTCGTTTACCTTGATTCCATGGTGGAAATCGAAAATCAATGCATGATTTCTTCATATCTCGATCCCATCTTCAATTCTAACCATTCCTTTTCACTCAAAGCTTGAGGACGAGCCTTGGGATAGTGAAAGGAGTTGCATCCACCATTTTTGATGTGAGCTTGAAGCTTTGAAGCTCAATTGGAGGCGGGTTTTATAACTTGAACCCTTAAACTTTGTTATTGATTCCATATCTTTATCAATTGTTGATTCCTTCATTATTTCCGAAATTTTATTTGAATGATTGGTGAAATCACCATGGAAATTACAGCAAGTTTCGTGGGTTTGTATCTTGAATATGACGATGTCATCTTAAGCACACACCTCAACATGGGCAACCAGTTTTCAAAACCGATTGAGTTAATTCGGTTACAAAACTGAATGGATAATTGATTTCAAGACCAAATGGGTAATTGCTGTCAAGATCAAATGGGTAATTGATCATAAGACCAGTTAGAGATACTTGCTGATGTAGTTGGACGTTGATCCAATGGTCCTAATTGATTGGTTGAAGGAAACCCTAGATGCCCAAATAGTTTCAAAACCATTTGGTGTTGAAATGCCAAAACCGAATGGAGATCTAAAGTGATCAAATCATTTGGAGATTTAAGGTGATGATTTATCCATTGATCCAATGGTTGATAATAATGATTATCAATGATAGGTACAAAGGTTGAAATCCTAAAGTACCTAGATGATCAATACCTTTAGAATGGTTAACTCTAAAAGCTTATGAAAGTAATGTCTCAATACACTATGTCAACCATAGTTGTACATATTTGATTGAAAGGTTGATATAACCTAATCAAGTTGAGTGAATGATAGAAAGGAATTCATACATGAGTATTAATTATGAAGAATATGTGATTAGGGTGTGATCCTTAGTAAAGAGATCATGAAACCCTAATCGAGTGGGTTAATAAGCCATAATCCTAAAAGTTGGGCAATCCTGAGTGAAACCCTAGTCTAGAGTAATGCTGTAACCCTAATTTAGGGTGATGATATAAGAACCCTAATTACGGGTAATGGAAGATGAAACCCTAATTGGGATAAATAGTAAACTTTAATTATGGGTAATTGAATGGAAACCCTAATTAGGATGAATAGCAAACCCTAATTGTGGATAATTGAATTTAAACCCTAATTGAGGGTGATGTCATGTGAAACCCTAATTGAGGGTGATGCCATGTGAAACCGTATGCAATGGTATGATGAGGAGCCCTAATACAGGGTGAAGGTATGTGAAACTCAAATTTTGAGTTATAATAAGTGAAGCCCTAATCTTAGGCAATATGATGATAAACCATAACCCTAATAAGAGAACCCTAATGATAAAATAGTGGGTATTACCTTATAAAGATGAAACATCTCAAATGGTTGATCATAGGCAACTTTATAGTAAGCAATGCCTTAACCTGAAATGAGTCCATATCATTGAAGATAGTTGGACCATTCTTGTGTGTGACCTATGCACTTCATGGTAAAAGTGATAGGTTAGTGGATGAAAGCATTAAGATGGGAAATACCTTAATCCAAGATAAGTTCATAACTCAAGTAAGTTGGAAGTGATGAGGAAAGTGATACATCAAGATATGATTGATATGACTTTTAGCATCCCAAGGTTGATAAGCATTGATGTACCTCAAATCCAATATACTTGGATAGGAAACACATGAAGTATGTTATGTAAATTGTTACAATGAATTGTAATGAGTTTGATATACTTTGATAAGAATAGGCTAATATACCTTGAGAATGGGGTTAACCTAAACTAATGAGTTTGATGTAATCATACCATGATAAGGATGAAAAATGAAGTCATACCTTGTATTGATAATCATTTAATGATAAATGTTAAAAGTAATAAACATGATTGAATACTCGAGATGTTAATGGATGCTCCTAGAGGTGTGGAGCAATATATTAAGGTTGATTTGATAAATATGAAATCCTAATTAATGTGAGATGGGAAACCCTAACCCTAAATTGGGCAATGGGACATGAGAAACCCTAATGTGACGTGAATAGTAAGCCCTAACCCTATTGAGGGAATAGTGGTGTTACTATTGTATTACATGAGGTGATATGTTATTGTTGCCTAGTGATAGGTGACAAGATGTGTAATGGCCTTGTGAGCCATATGATTAGATGGTGCCTAGTGATAGGTGGCAAGATGTTTAATGGCCTTGTGAGCCATATGATTAGATGTTGCCTAGTGAGAGGTGACAAGATATTTTATGGGCCTTATGAGCCATGAGAACAATTGTGGAATAGTGAAAGGTACTGAGATGATTATAAAATTTTATTGTAAGAAATGATAATGTTTTAATAAACTTAATAAAAGGAACAATTGTATTCAATAAAGAATGTGAAAAGCTATGAAGGCTAACCTCAGGGTCCAGAGCCTAGAGAAGGATGTGATGATCAATGATGAGTTAAAGGAATTTTTATCCCATGATCTATGTAATCAGGATTGGTTAAAGTCTAATACCTGGAAGAGGCATGAAGCATGTAATCAGGAGTGGTTAGAGTCCACTGCCTAGCTGTGTAATCAAGATTGGTTGAAATGTAATACCTGGTAGAGGCGTGAAGCCTGTAATCAGGAGTGGTTAGAGTCCACTGCCTGGCTGTGTAATCAGGAGTGGTTAGAGTCCACTGCCTATCTGTGTAATCAGGATTGGTTAAAGTCCAATATCTGGCAGAGGCATGAAGCATGTAATCAGGAGTGGTTAGAGTCCACTGTCTGGATGTGTAATCAGGATTGGTTAAAGTCCAATACCTGGCAGAGGCATGAAGCCTGTAATCAGGAGTGGTTAGAGTCCACTGCCTAGCTGTGTAATCAGGAGTGGTTAGAGTTCACTGCCTGGCTGTGTAATCAGGATTGGTTAAAGTCCAATACCTGGCAGAGGCATGAAGCCTGTAATCAGGAGTGGTTAGAGTCCACTTCCTGGTTGTGTAATCAAGATTGGTAGAGTCCAATGCTTGGCGGTTTAATCAGGATTGGTTAAAGTCCAATACCTGGCAGAGGCATGAAGCCTATAACCAAGGGATTGGCATAGTCCAATGCCTAGATAGAATATGATGATGTATACTCTTATGTCTGGAATAATTCAATATTTGTTTAGCAGATTGGCTAAGGCCAACAGATGAAAATAAGAATGAATCATGGGTGACATATTAGGATAATAAGGAAAAGCTTGAGATGTTGAAATGATATGGTAGATAAATGATATACATGTTCTTCCTATTCCTTATTAAGAGGATAGATGATTTATTGTTCTATCCTAAATAGTTGCAATGCTTTAAAAGATGAGAATGCTTTAAAATGCTTATCCTTTGCCTAGTTTTATATCATTAAACTGCAATAATAGTGTTTTTAGTGGAGAGTTATATCTCTCGTTGGGGAAATTACAATTGTCTCACCCCCGTGGGATCCAACATTTTTAGGTGGACAAGCACAGAGGAGACTGAGAATATCTTGCAGAGGAAGAACATCAATAGCAGTAAGGACAACAATGACAACTCAGGTTGAGTGTACTATCTGTCGTGTCTTGTAGATAGAAGTCCTATGTGTCGTCTCTGTACTCTCAGGTCCTCGGAGTTAGTAGTGAGTTCTTTTAATGTATCAATCTGAGATTTTGGCTTGATGCCTTGAGATTTTGAGTTGCTTAAGTATAATTCTGAAAAATTAATTGTTGTATATAATTCTCGAGAAGAGATAGTACATGTGATATGCTTATGAACCAGGATGTAGATGATATACATTGGTTCTTGATAAAAGAGTTTTCCTGTGTATGGACCTCTTTGCAAAAGGTTTAAATTTTTAGTGATTTTTGTTAATCCGCTGCTAATGTTTAATTCCGCTTAATCAATAACGATTTGTTTATCGGTCGTTACAAGTTTGGTATCAAAGCCCTAGGTTCGCTGAGTCTACAGAGACATAGGACTAAGGTATCGAGTATGTTCTAAGTGTACCTCAGTATATCTTATAGTGCCTTCTGCTTATGCATAAGAAGATATATAACTCCAAG
Organism: Alisma plantago-aquatica; assembly: GCA_963693085.1. Classification (NCBI taxonomy): domain Eukaryota; kingdom Viridiplantae; phylum Streptophyta; class Magnoliopsida; order Alismatales; family Alismataceae; genus Alisma; species Alisma plantago-aquatica. Next base: position 1,192,101,454 of record OY856411.1, on the reverse strand, counting down.
ATGTCTGGAGAACACGAGGAACACGTTGCTGAGAGAAATGTTGCTGCACCAGTGGGAGGTGCAAGGGATCAGGAAAGGGAGGAACCAATGCCTAAAAATCTCCATGTTGATGAAGTCATGGGAGGAAACCCAGATGTTCATAATATTTTTGGGAACTCATGACCACATTGAGATATATGACAGACCGGATGCTAGCACCAGCACCTAGGGCACCAACTCCCAATGAGGGATATGGGTCTGGTAAGACCTTTGAATGACTACGTCGTGTAGGAGCCATAGAATATGCTGGGACATCTGACCCAGTAGATGATGATCTCTGGCTCACTGAGTTAGAAAAGGCTTTTAAGATCCTTTGTATCTCGGATGCTGACAAAGTTAAACATGTTGTGTACCTTTTGAAGGGTAGTGCTGGACATTGGTGGGCTATAGAAGAAATAAAAAGGAATGATGAAGAGGTTGGATGGGAGGAATTCTGTCGAGAATTCATCAATAAGTATTTTCCAAGGACTTATTTAGATGAAAAGATCTCACAGTTTGAGAAGATACAACAAGGAGTCATGTCAATAAGTGAGTATGAAGTTAAGTTCATGGAACTTTTACGATTTTGTCCTCAGATGGATGCTACTGAGGAGGAAAAGATTTGATGTTTTGAGAAAGGATTGAATGCTGAGATGTCTATTCCAGCATCTGCCCTAGAAAGTAGAGAGAAGTTTGCCACATTTGTGGAATCAATTCGAAGGATAGAAGGATCTATGACAAAGAAACATGAGACAGACCTTAAAAGGAAGTCTAAACAGTCATAGGAACAAGGAATTGGTGGTACTAAACAATCAAAAATTTCAGTAGTACCGACTCAACCACAATGTAGTGCACCCAAGCAACAATCACCTAAAAGGCTCAAAGCCTTCTATAGATGTGGATAGAGAGGACATCTGAGGTGGCAATGTCCAAATAGAAAGTGATGGGGTGACCCAACATACAAGACACTAGATAACTGGTAGAAGGTAGACTTGTCAAGATAGAACTTTCGATTTTGAATTATCTTTTGTTCCCTACTATAAGAAAGGTATTTGTTATTTAGTTTATCTGTATAATCCTTTGAGGATATGAGGAAGAGATAAGTAGAATGAAAACTTCTGTTCAGTTTAATATTCTTTTATATGTTTTGAAATTTCTCTTTCTCCTTTAAGGAAGGGAAGAGATGAAAAAGGAACTCAGAGAAAAATCTGAGATATTAAGTATATCAAAATTTAAAGAGATGAAAACATAAAATAAGATAAATACATACTACTTAATTTCAGTTCTTGAATACCCTGGCCAGGTATTCATTTATTGAAGGTAAGGTAAGTATGACATACCTAGATTGTTATCTTTCTGATTACTCTGATCAAGTAATCATTCTAAAACAATCCAAAGAAGCCTAATCAAGAAGGAGATGTCGCATGGAAATTTCTACCACATTCTAATCGATATACGGAGGAATTTGATTTAATTATAAATCAACTTATAAACAAAAATGAAGATGAGGATATGATGTGTTTATTAACACATGTGTTATATACCAAGGTAGGGGATTCCGGTATCTGAGAAATATCAGGCTATTTTATGATGGTTACTTGGAATGGTTAATTGTGGAATCAATCCAGTTACCTAATGTAGCATGGACACCATATGTTAGGGGTTTATGCTTTAGATAAACATAACATTGATGGGAATGAACTATTTGAAGGAATAATTGTAAAATAATTGCAAGAAAAGTTTATCAAATTAAATTAAGAAAATAACCTCGATCTAAATAAGAAAAGTGTTCCCTGACACAGAATTAACTCCACAGTCAATAATGAAAGGATAGTAGAGTATGTGTCCTATGTGTTTGATTCTATGAGAATTTTGTGTGGAAGAACTTTGTATTGATCAAAGTTATATGGTGTCTCCATAACAATGAGATGTTATGTGGAGACTTGATGATACAACAAATGAATAATATTTGTCTCCTTTTTATCTGGGATTTCGGGGATGAAATCCTTGTTAGGGGTTTATGATTTGTAACATCCCTGACCTGGGCTATGCCTTAACCCTAGGTGTTTTGCTTAATAAAGTTAATTATATGCTTGCTCTTATTTATTGAAAAGTAATTAAGGTTCAAGGGGAACTTATGTTTCAATTTTAGTCCTTTTTGAATAACGTTGAAACATTATTTTGCTTGTTTTGGACTAAAATGCAAATTACCCAAGTTGAGGGGTTAAATTGCAAATGTTACATGATAAGATGTTCCTCATGTATTGAAGCATCAGGAGAATGAAGATGATGTAGAGGTAAGGCTTGTGGTAGCCTAAGTACCAAGAAAGAGATGAAAAAGCAATGTTTGTGCATTAAAACCTAGTTTTGGTGTAATGTGCAATTTACCCAAAACTTAGGGTTCAATATGCAAATTACCACTTCAAAATAGTCCCTAATGTTTCTTGGCATCATGTAGAGCAAATAAAATGAGGGGAGCTCCTCATTTAGATCACTTTGGAGGAGAGAGAATCTTGATATTAAAATAATCAAGATTTAAGCATAAATTGGAACTTTACTTCAATTTAAAGAAAAAATAAATATATTAATTGAAGAGCCCTTCAACCAAAAGGAGAGGATTATTTTGAAAAATAATGGAAGACCATGTGCCTTGAAAAGGCATGAAAATATCTCAAGCAAGTGGATAACCCACTCACATTATTAAAAGAAAAAGAAATATCCACTAACTTATGGATATTATTATTATAAGGGTTAAGGTGCTTAATTTGCTTTTCTTTAAAACATGGATAATTGAGAGGAATAAGAGGCAAAGAAGATAACCTCGTAACCAAGGAAGGGAAGGGGGAACGTGGCAAGGAAATGGAGGAGATACTCCCTACTTTCTCTCTCCTAAAATGAATTTTTAATAAAATTCATATATATGCTCCTTTATCCATGAGTTGAAAGGGAATTTCGAATCCACTTTCACTTATTACTTGCAAAAACGACCAAGGGATCTTGGAGCAACAGGATGACGATCCCCAACCTGTTGGTAAGCTTCTTGACCTTCGTTTACCTTGATTCCATGGTGGAAATCGAAAATCAATGCATGCTTTCTTCATATCTCGATCCCATCTTCAATTCTAACCATTCCTTTTCACTCAAAGCTTGAGGACGAGCCTTGGGATAGTGAAAGGAGTTGCATCCACCATTGTTGACGTGAGCTTGAAGCTTCGAAGCTCAATTGGAGGCGGGTTTTATAACTTGAACCCTCAAACTTTGTTATTGATTCCATATCTTTATCAATTGTTGATTCCTTCATTATTCCCGAAATTTTATTTGAATGATTGGTGAAATCACCATGAAAATTACAGCAAGTTTCGTGGGTTTGTAGCTTGAATATGATGATGTCATATTAAGCACACACCTCAACACGGGCAACCGGTTTTCAAAACGATTGAGTTAATTTGGTTACAAAACCGAATGGATAATTGATTTCAAGACCGAATGGGTAATTGCTCTCAAGATCAAATGGGTAATTGATATTAAGACCAGAGATACTTGCTGATGTAGTTGGATGTTGATCCAATTGTCCTAATTGATTGGTTGAAGGAAACCCTAGATGCCCAAACAGTTTCTAAACCATTTGGTGTTGAAATGCCAAAACTGAATGGAGATCTAAAGTGATCAAATCATTTGGAGATTTAAGGTGATGATTGATCCATTGATCCAATGGTTGATAATAATGATTATCAATGATAGGTAAAAAGGTTGAAATCCTAAAGTACCCAGATGATCAGTACCTTTAGAATGGTTAACTCTAAAAGCTTATGAAAGCAATGTCTCAATATACTATGTCAACCATAGTTGTACATATTTGATTGAAAGGTTGATGTAACCTAATCAAGTTGAGTGGATGATAGAAAGGAATTCATACATGAGTATTAATTATGAACAATATGTGATTAGGGTATGGTCCTTAGTAAAGAGATCATGAAACCCTAATCGAGTGGGTTAATAAGCCATAATCCTAAAAGTTGGGCAATCCTGAGTGAAACCCTAGTCTAGAGTAATGATGTAACCCTAATTTAGGGTGATGATATAAGAAACCCTAATTATGGGTAATGGAAGATGAAACCCTAATTGGGATAAATAGTAAACCCTAATTATGGGTAATTGAATGGAAACCCTAATTAGGATGAATGGCAAACCCTAATTGTGGATAATTGAATTTAAACCCTAATTGAGGGTGATGTCATGTGAAACCCTAATTGAGGGTGATGCCATGTGAAACCCTATGCAATGGTATGATGAGGAACCCTAATACATGGTGAAGGTATGTGAAACTCAAAATTTGAGTTATAATAAGTAAAGCCCTAATCTTAGGCAATATGATGATAAACCATAACCCTAATAAGAGAACCCTAATGATAAAATAGTGGGTATTACCTTATAAAGATGAAACATCTCAAATGGTTGATCATAGGCAACTTTATAGTAAGCAATGCCTTAACCTGAAATGAGTACATATAATTGAAGATAGTTGGACCATTCTTGTGTGTGACCTATGCACTTCATGGTAAAAGTGATAGGTTAGTGGATGAAAGCATTAAGATGGGAAATACCTTAATCCAAGATAAGTTCATAACTCAAGTAAGTTGGAAGTGATGAGGAAAGTGATACATCAGGATATGATTGATATGACTTTTAGCATCCCAAGGTTGATAAGCATTGATGTACCTCAAATCCAATATACTTGGATAGGAAACACATGAAGTATGTTATGTAAATTGTTACAATGAATTGTAATGAGTTTGATATACTTTGATAAGAATAGGCTAATATACCTTGAGAATGGGGTTAATCTAAACTAATGAGTATGATGTAATCATACCATGATAAGGATGAGAAATGAACTCATACCTTGTATTGATAATCATTTAATGATAAATGTTAAAAGTAATAAACATGATTGAATACTCAAGATGTTAATGGATGCTCCTAGAGGTGTGGAGCAATATATTAAGGTTAATTTGATAAATATGAAATCCTAATTAATGTGAGATGGGAAACCCTAACCCTAAATTGGGCAATGGGACATGAGAAACCCTAATGTGACGTGAATAGTAAGCCCTAACCCTATTGAGGGAATAGTGGTGTTACTATTGTATTACATGAGGTGATATATATGTTATTGTTGCCTAATGAGAGGTGATAAGATGTGTAATGGCCTTGTGAGCCATATGATTAGGTGTTGCCTAGTGATAGGTGACAAGATGTTTAATGGCCTTGTGAGCCATATGATTAGATGTTGCCTAGTGAGCGGTGACAAGATATTTTATGGGCCTTATGAGACATGAGAACAATTGTGACATAGTGAAAGGTACCAAGATGATTATAAAAGTTTATTGTAAGAAATGATAATGTTTTAATAAACTTAATAAAATGAACAATTGTATTCAATAAAGAATGTGAAAAGCTATGAAGGCTAACCTAAGGGTTCATAGCCTAGAGAAGGATGTGATGATCAAGGATGAGTTAAAGGAATTGATATCCCATGATCTGTGTAATCAGGATTGGTTAAAGTCCAATACCTGGCAGAGGCATGAAGCCTGTAATCAGGAGTGGTTAGAGTCCACTGCCTGGCTGTGTAATTAGGATTGGTTAAAGTCCAATACTTGGCAGAGGCATGAAGCCTGTAATCAGGAGTGGTTAGAGTCCACTGCCTGGCTGTGTAATTAGGAGTGGTTAGAGTCCACTGTCTGGCTGTGTAATCAGGATTGGTTAAAGTCCAATATCTGGCAGAGGCATGAAGCATGTAATCAGGAGTGGTTAGAGTCCACTGCCTGGCTGTGTAATCAGGATTGGTTAAAGTCCAATACCTGACAGAGGCATGAAGCCTGTAAACAGGAGTGGTTAGAGTCCACTATCTGGCTGTGTAATCAAGAGTGGTTAGAGTCCACTGCCTGGCTGTGTAATCAGGATTGGTTAAAGTCCAATACCTGGCAGAGGCATGAAGCCTGTAATCAGGAGTGGTTAGAGTCCACTGCCTGGTTGTGTAATCAGGATTGGTAGAGTCCAATGCCTAGCGGTGTAATCAAGATTGGTTAAAGTCCAATACCTGGCAGAGGCATGAAGCCTATAACCAAGGGATTGGCATAGTCCAATGCCTAGATAGAATATGATGATGTATACTCTTATGTCTGGAATAATTCAATATTTGTTTAGCAGATTGGCTAAGGCCAACAAATGAAAACAAGAATGAATCATGGGTGACATATTAGGATAATAAGGAAAAGCTTGAGATGTTTAAATGATATGGTAGATAAATGATATACATGTTCTTCCTATTCCTTATTAAGAGGATAGATGATTTATTGTTCTATCATAAATAGTTGCAATGCTTTAAAAGATGAGAATGCTTTAAACTGCTTATCCTATGCCTAGTTTTATATCATTAAACTGCAATAATAATGTTTTTGGTGGAGAGTTATATCTCTCGCTGGGGCAATTACAATTGTCTCACCCCCGTGGGATTCAACATTTTTAGGTGGACAAGCACAGAGGAGACTGAGAATATCTTGCAGAGGAAGAACATCAATAGCAGCAAGGACAACATTGACAGCTCAGGTTGAGTGTACTGTCTGTCGTGTCTTGTAGATAGAAGTCCTATGTGTCGTCTCTGTACTCTCAGGTCCTTGGAGTTAGTAGTTAGTTCTTTTAATGTATCGATCTGAGATTTTGGCTTGATGCCTTGAGAATTTGAGTTGCTTAAGTATAATTCTGAAAAAGTAATTGTTGTATATAATTCTTGAGAAGAGATAGTACATGTGATATGCTTATGAACCAGGATGTAGATGATATACATTGGTTCTTGATAAAAGAGTTTTCCTATGTATGGACCTCTTTGCAAAAGGTTTAAATTTTTAGTGATTTTTGTTAATCCGTTGCTAATGTTTAATTCCACTTAATCAATAATGATTTGTTTATCGGTCGTTACAGACACATATACATGAACTCTAATTCATTTCTCAGCCACATATTCAATTTCATACATATACACAAATACACATCATTCTCCTCCTCATGCACTTCACATTTAATTCACACACATATGCATGAATAGATATACACATCAACTATCACAAAGTTCAAGTCCACAATGTATAATAATAAAAACTAAAGTGTTGACATCAAAGTTTGAATACAAAATAGCAATCAACCCTCCCAGCTAACTGATAAGTCCACATGTTTGATGAAGCAATCTTCCCACAGTTAGTGTAGGTCATTTAGCCTCTCCAATGTATAGGATTCACTAGTGTCAAAAAATTGCAATGAGAATGAGACATATTTCTAATTAAATTTGATTGTTTGTATCATCAAATGAGACTACTTCATTAATTATGACCCACGACTGATAGCAATACCTTTTCTATACATTTGATATGTGTCACGTACGTGACAAATATGTCCATGTACATTATCACATAATATCAACATGCCAAATCATTGTCTTGTACATAGCATTATAGAGCTAATAAATATAATTTAAGAAAAGTTGATAATATATATGTATTTGAAGTGAGAAGGCTATACATTAACACTCCTCCAAGCTACTGATTTCTTTTGTGTATCTAGTTTCCCTCTGCCGCAATGGAATACTTTCATACCCCTATAAGTTAAGTTAACAAATATATTGCATTATTAAGCTGTCATATGATGCAAACATAAACTAATATATTGAGTAAGAAAAAATATAATTACAATTGAATATGCAATTTTAGTGGGTGTCCCTCATTTGGTGTTAGTTTTATACATGAAGGATCAAGGAAATACATAATACAGATCTCGGGAACAATCACTGACAACTGTCACTGCTTACTTCTGAGTGAATAGAAGGCAAATAAAATAAAAATTAGTTTCCACAACAATTCTATTCATAAGTCAGAAATATACACGATAAGCCCAAAACTTACAAAATGTTGAAGGGAGCTATAATCCCGGTCTTGTAAGCACCAAAAACCTTCATCGTGTCATTCACATTATCTATACACCATTCAGATATCAGGCTACACGACTAATCATTGATGGCATTAGAAATGCCACATTTTATACTGCAAACTCAACAACTATGTAATACAAATGATGAAATATATACATACACACACACACACACACACACACATATATATATATATATATATATATATATATATATCTATATATATAGGGCCCATCTTTATTGCCCGCGCGGGTAGCTACCCGCCCCCCATTTCGGTTACTTTTTTTCAAGTTGGTTACTTTTGACATGTAGAGGGTTACTGTACCTTGCAAATTACTAAGTTTGGTGCATAGATAGTTACGTTTGCAACAACAGATTTTAAAACATGGGTACACATATATCTGCTGTGTATTTTGTACGGGATTACTTTTTTAGTCGCATAGTTACTTTTTGATCAATATAGTTACTTTTGTTGATAGCAGGGTTACTTTTCTGACCAAAATAGTTACTTTTTTGGCTGCCGGGTAGCAAAATTCAGGCTACCCGCGCGGGCAATGAATGAACGGCCATATATATATATATATATATATATATATATATATATATATATAAATATAAACCTTCATCGTGGTACTCACATTATCTGTACGTCATTCAGATCTCAGGCTACACCACTAATCATTGATGGAATTAGAAATGCCACATTTTATACTCTGAACGCAACAACTGTGTAATACAAATGATTATATATATATATATATATATATATATATATATATATATATATATATATATAATACAATATAACATTATAGAAAAGGGAGCCTACCCCTAAGGGATAAGAAATTTCCTATACACGTTTCTTATTTGGTGGGTTTCCCAAGACTTTTTCCATGATCCAACTGTATGGATTTAAAGCATACCAAGTAGATAAGTTGTGTATCAAAAAATCATTCAAATCAGATATGTGTAGTACCTTCATCTTGAAGTTTTACACTCAATTAAATGAATGGTAACAATGAAAATCAGTTGAAATCATCATCTATCACTCAAATGTTTTCATTTATATCTCATAAAGTAAAAAATGGGATCAACCTAAAATTTTAATAGAATCTAATACAAATTATATATTTTGCATCCATAAAGTTGAATTAGATTAGTTACCAATTTAACCATGGTTAATAGGCACTGGTATAGGGAGTTTCCTATACTTGTCAGTATAGGCACCCGATCCTCACACACATATATATGTATATATGTATATGTATATATATATATATATATTCACATATAACTATTAAAACTCACTGTATCTAAAATTCTATCACTGATGTGTTCAACAATTGATAATGAAATAGCTGAGAAACATCTGTCAGCACTATAATAATGTCGCGATCTATACCTACGACTTCCTCCACAAGGTCGATCACTATGGTATCTGATTGATTTTTATTGTCTAACCATATTATCAACACCTTGCAGTTGCCTAAGGAGTTAAACAACTACTATGAAATAAAATGTGGGGGTAGAGGATTTAGAAATGTAGGGGGCTTCTTAGATGTTGTGGTATGCATGCATATATTTATCAGTAGGGTATGCCCAGAGAGCCAATCATATCATGATTGACATGCAATATAAAATAAAGGATTTGATTAATAATCATAAAGGCAAGCTTCTAATTCATTATGGTTTCACTCAATTACAAAATAACGAGGAAAAATTATGAATATCTAGAGAATGACAATACTTAAGGATGCATGTCTGCAAGTACATGACTTGAACAATGAGATCATATGAATGCTAAGAGTATGTACATTCTTATTATGTCCCTAGTTGGTTGTTACTATGGAAGGAAGATAGACACTAGTAACACATAAGACTAGACTGTGAGTTCGTTGATGACAAAATCTTATTAGTCATGATATGGCATATCAAACCAAGCACACAAATACATGTTATGGAATAGTGTGCCAGACAAACCCACCTTGAGAGTGACACATCGAAACCATCATTGGTGGCCATAGTCATCTCTCGTAGTGAAGGTGGTGATTATAGTTCTTAGACCTGAACTCACTACACTGATCACATGTCGTTCGATATACTTTGACATCATCAAATGTAATCCTAAAATAAGGATTGCCATAAAGGTGATGATTGGGTAGATGTGACACATGGGGACTAGATATGAGTGATGTAGATGAGATTTGTCCCTCCTATTGGAGTTTAAAATCCTTGTCACTTGATAAGTGAGATTGAGAAACACGTGTGCATGCACATGTGAATCAATATATGATATTGAAGTCACATATATCTCAGACAGTCTGCTCTTAGTTCAAGGAACATGGATTGAACATTGAGAGGATGAAAATTCCATGCCTCGAGTTTATTCTGGATATCAGAGATAAAGGAATTATATAATTAATGCAAAACCTTACATAGATTGTTGGTTGAAGTTGTTCTTCCACTTTCCATTCACTTGGGTAGCGCTGATGTGCGACTAGTCACCACTCTATGCTTGTGATGTGATAAGCTAGTTATTGACATTCACTACCAACGTGATATGGGACCTATAGGTTCGCACACATAGGAACTCATCTAGAACAGGTGTTTAATCATGGATGATGATTGGATTCATTATTAAAGTGTTAAGGTGTTCAATTCAAGCAACAAATTAGCAAAATGGGATGCCAACCGATCGACTCACCCAGTGAGACGACCGTTTGAAGTGTTAGGCTGATTAGAATTGATTTGGTTGAGTTTTGCATGAATAAGGAACCAACTGATTGGCTCGTTGGGTGAACCAATTGACTCAGGATGAGCGAGACAGCCGGTTCACCGGTGAACCTATGGGCTCGGTTGTGTCGATCGAAGGTTCTAGTAGCTTTCCCAAATTTGTGAGAAAGATTGCTCATTTCACTTATTCAATTTGATTGGTTCAAGAATTGATGTCACGCATTAATTAGAAACTATTTTGCCAAATTCATATGCGATTAGGAAACTAACGAAACAACCCGTTTTGACTGCAAACTGACTGTATTGTGTGTGAACCGACCAATTCAGTTGCCAACTGACTATTTTGGGATTCACAGGTTGTAAAAGTTCATGATCTTCCAGTTGCATCCACCCCCACAAAAATTGAGAACTCAGACCCTAATCCTACCTATAAATAGAGGGGTATTAGGGTCTTCCTAGAACACAACTCAACTACCTCTGAAAATTATTATCCTCTCTAGTTGTGGTAACCAATAGAGAGCCCCAACAAGTTCTACCCGCTAAAGGGAGGGATAGCAAGGGAGAAACAACTGTGGGAGAGAAAGTTGGTGACTTGTACACCAAGGGGAGGGACAACTCCTTCTTGTCTATTCTACTAGAATGATAGGAGTTCTAGCTGCTCTCTTTGGACTTCTCTAGAGGCGAGAAGGTTGTTCTCTGTCGCTAGGAAGACAACGTCAACCTACAATCTGTGGCAAGACCAGGAGCTGTTGCAGACGTCGTTGTTGACTCAAGGTCAATTAGGTCAATGTTGACTCACATCTAAATTGACTAAACCCGTGTTTTGATGATGACTAACCATTCCACATATTTGTGTCTAATGTCTCTACTTGAGTGATTTCAGATTAGGTATAGACACACTCCAAATGCCCTAACTTGCGCATATCAACTTGGAGAAAAGACAAGTCAATACAAGTGCACATTTTTGTAATATGATGTAAATCCATTAGAATCATGTTGTAAATCACTTGTAATGATTGTATGACTTGTAATTAAGATTAGAAAAAATCAGGAGCACTTAGATCAAAAATTTAAGCACTCAAAAGCCATTTTCTAAAATTCACATCAGGCTGTTCATCGGTCGAGTTGCAAACTCGACCGATCCTGATTGGATTCTTGAAAATGAATTTTGATCGGTCGAGTTTACACTTCACAGAACTCGACCGATGGAGTACCTGACCAATTCAATTTTCATTGGTCGGTCGAGTTTCCCCAGGAAAAACTCAACCGATGGTCTGAATATTGACTTTATCTTTTACTCTATCGATCGAGTTACCTTTATAGAAACTCGACCGATTGTACTGTATGGAAAAGTGCAGAAAAGTGCTTCTAGCTGTTGTGGAGTTGCAACAAGTGAAAATATATCTGTTGCAAGCCACAAAATGGCTAGTTTTCGGTCCCAAGTGTTCCCAAAGGCTTCTAGGCATCCTGAACTATAAATATGACCCATTGAGCTTCATCCCATGGTTAGCCAAGCACTATGAAGGTCCCTATTCTTTAGTTGAGTGATCCTACAACCTCCTCTCTCTCTCTAAGCTTAATCACTTGCTACATCCATTAGAGTGAGTATGAGATTTATAAGAGAGCTCGTCCTACATGTATATCTTGTAAGACTCTCACTTCCACCACCTCCCTATCTCTCTTTTCAACCATGAAGATGAATGATCTCTCTCTTGGCTAAGAAAGGTAAATAAGAACAAGGGAAGGCGTCCCTTGGTGAAGATCAAGGCAGAAGACTTAGAGATAGAGTGGGTAAGACCTTGGTGAAGGCAGAAGACTCCTTGCTAAAGTGGATAAGTCCTTGGTGGAAGCTTCTCCGAGTGAAGGTGAAGTCAAAGGCTGAAGATCCAAGAAGAGTAAGTAATTCCTTGAAGGCTGAAGACTTGTACACGAGTAGGTAAGTCCTTGGAAGAAGGCAGAAGACTCCTTGCAAAGTGGGTAAGTCCTTGGTAAGGTTGAAGACTCTTTGTATTGGATACATAATTACTTTGGTTGGTCATGTATTGTAAGTCTTATGAATGAATATAAAAGTGCAATGGTTGTTAAATCCTAGAGGCTGACCTCTCTAGGTAAGTGGACTGACTCACTTCTAGTTTGAAGTGAGAAACCACTCTAAATAGCTTGTCCTCTTATGTTTTCTCAATCTCTCTAATCCTTGTTATGCATGTTTTAGTTGCACTCAAATTACCTATTTAGCAATCTTATCTTATGGTATATCTTCAAGGTCTAATGAAATTTGTTTAAGTGCATTCAACTCTATTCACCCCCCTCTAGAGCATCCAATCACCCATCTAGGATCCAACAATTAGTATCAGAGCAGGCTTCTCCAAGCATACTTCAACAAGTAGGAGAAGATGGGTGACTACTAAGGAGGGAGATACTTGATCAGTCTATCAATCTTTTATGGGAGCAATTTTCTCTATTGGAGAAGAAGGCTACAATTCTACATCCAAGGATCAAGTCTTGAGATGTGGCAAATGGTGAACAGCCCATACAAGCTACCAAAGACAAAGATTGAAGAATGGGATGATGCTACCTTGAAGAAAGCAACCTTGAATGCTAGAGCCATGCACATCCTATATGCCTCCATGACCTCCACTGAGTTCAACCAGATTTCTTCTTGTGATATGTCCTATGAGGTATAGAGAAAGCTATGAATCACCTATGAGGGGACAAATCAAGTGAAGGAAAGCAAAGTCTACATGCTCAAAGGGCTGTTTGAGAACTTCAAGATGGGAAAGGAGGAGAAGATAGCCAACATGTACTCAAGGCTAAATACCATTGTGAATGGTCTTGCTATTCTAGGTCATCCTATGTCTAGTGGAGAGATAAACTCAAAGATCCTTAGAACTCTTCCCAAGAGGTGGGAACCCAAGGTGACTTCCATTGAAGAAGCAAGGTCTCTTAAGGATATTCCTATTGAAGAGTTCATTAGAAATCTACAAGCCCATGAAGTCACACTTGACAAAAGAGAAGAAGTTGAAAGACAAGAGAAGAAAGAGCTAAAGAGTTATAGATTTTGGAGGGAAGTAAAATCTCTCTAAAAAAATTTGCACAAATTTATTTTTGTGGGCACTCTATGTCATCACTTTCTTATTGAACCAACTAACGAGATAAATAAAATTCAGACAGTGTTTTCTCAGCTGACCAATTATGGGGATTTTCTTTAAATAATTGATAACAAAGGTTACATCTTCATTTTTATTGAAATAAAAATGACGACATAAGTCATATATTTGTAGTGATGATATTTTCCCATTTCAGTGCAGACCCAGAATGGAAGATGGACATGCAACTACTGATCACAAAGTACCAGTGCAGGGCTGGCTACATCAGCAAGGACAATCCTTTCCAATATCCCTAGACCGCATGGCTCAAGACTGACAAGTCGCATGCCTGTGTGGGCCCCACCTATTGGAGGGTTTTTCCTCTGATACCACTTGTAACACCTGGGCCCACTGTCGAAGGTTCCAACAGAGTTTTAGGAATAACGAATGACCCCACATACCAACACTAGTCGTAATGCATGTTTTGTCCTCCCTCACGTGCAAGCTAGGATAAACTTCCTGACTGGTTACCCATCCTAGTACCACTCTGAGATGAGCATGCTTAACTACAGACTTCTTTAGCATTGAGCTCCCTAAGAAGAAGGTGTACTATTGTGATATGGGTAGTCCAATCCTTCTTTTTAAGATTATTTTGTTTGAGGTCACATCCTGAGATGTTATAGAACCCAAACTTAAGATATCCTAACCCAACTTAAGTCAAAATAAGATGAACTTTTCCCACATGAACCATACCCAAAACTTGAAATATGAACATCTTGTGGTTTATTCACATTAAAACAATAATAATGTAGACAAACCCTGGACAAGACCGAATTTTACCTTAAGTAAACCCAACTGATGAGAATTGAAATGCATAAAATTGATCAAATGAATTTGAGTCATGTAAGATTTATATATATTTGGGTCGATTCTTGTCCAGTTCGTGTTAGTCAGATTTTGAGTCTGTCTACATTATCACTTATTATTTTACCACTTAAGATAACAAATATTAAATGTTTGATGCATCATAAGTCAATATCCGTCAGTGTGTTTTTGGTTCAATCGAGGTTAGTTTATAACTATTATTTAGGTTGGGTGGGGGTAGGTTAACTTTGTTCAAATTGGATCAGGTTCAAATCGATTTTACAAAATGAAGATGCACTACCATCATTGTTTTAGTAGACACATTAAGAAATTTAATTAAAAAAGTTGCCTTCATGTTTCAAAAATGACCTACATTTTGAATTATGTCATCTCCAAATAACTTAAGGTCAAATCAGGTTTTGTCTGGTTTAAGTCAGTTAGTTATTAGGTATGTGTACATTATCATTTTTTTTAAATAAGAATAAAAAGTTTAAAGATTGGGTCGTCTTGAGCTATGACGAGCTTGTATTCTATTCAATTCAGGCAACCTAAACTCATGTCTGGGTCTAGGACAAATTATTTTTTAGGTTTGAATCATGTTCTGGTCTGGTTGAAGGGATACCATCCTAGTTGGGTTAGATACATAAAAATAATCAAATACAAAAAGATAAAAGGAAGAAAAGGAAGGACAAGCATGTGTATAAGTGAAAGAAAGAAAAACCAAAACCAATTCATCATTAAATTCAAACATAAATTGTTGGTGGAGGGGCTTTTTTGATTCGCTAAAAATCAAAAAGTTGTTAGGGATTTGTTTAGAATAGAAGGTTTAAAAAACTCAATACTTTCTGAAAAGCAATGAAAGTAATAATAAATGATTAATAAGACACCGTCTCCAAACTTGGCTTGGTTCAGATCTAACTACAGATAATGAAAACTAACTTATCTTCAAGAGGTTGACCTAATTCTCAGAACAAACAACTTGTTTGGTACAAAGGAATACTACTGGCACATACAGTTCTTATCGGTGAAACTCAATATGGTCAGAACATGAGAGGCCCAAACATTATTCTAGACTTTGAATCAACATCAATATTTTACAACGAAATTCAACACGCAAGATAATATATGTCTCAATATTAATGGAACATAATTTTGATACACAAAATAACTATGTATAATTAATTAATAATTTTGTTAACGTATTTGAGTTTCAACCACATATATAAGGTATTTTTGGATTACATGACATGAATATATTATTGTATCTCATGTATTTACTTGATGTAACTCCAAGTAGATCAATGCATTTTTAGAATCCATCATTTAAGCATCGTTTGCTTGTTTTTTATAGAGTGGTCACCTTCAGTTGGAAGGCATTAATATATAGAGATTTGTTGAAGTATGTTCATCTTTTTCTTTTGCTATTGTTTCTAATGATATAATCATGAGGAAAGGGTGCAAAAGACACTCGACATGTGAGACATATACGACATACAACTGAGAAGTGACTTGGATAAAAAAATACCAACATAATTAGGTTTGGAGATGTTTACAAATACCTTTAACCATATCAAAGATGTGTATAATTGGTACTATCTCCTCTGAATCCTGTAGCCCATCATTTTGTGTACGTCTTTACCCATATGAAAAATGGGTAGGGCAACAGATAAAATGAGTGAAAAACTACAAACATAGATATATGCTAACTTACACAATTATTATGTAGGATAAACATACCACTCAAACAAGAACCACTACTTGGCCGCTTAAGATGCTCATGGAGAGGATGCATATTGTTCATAACAAGTGCTACTTAGATTTTTGTTGTGATGAAATTTGAGCGAACGAACCACTTTGCAATGATTGTATAAACACACTAGAACTATTGGTGCTGTCATTTTATCATCAAAAAGCCAATGTAACTCTAACTGAAATTCACGACATCCTTCTTTTCTAGTACACTAGTAATATCCTTAGTTTCAACTGTGCATACACATCAACAAAGTAATCTTTTCTTTTATGTAAAATCTCATACTATATTTTTGCATAAAGGTATAAAATTAGTGTCTATAGTTGTTGACTGATGTTGTACAAAATAGAGCCAAAAGAAAAAACTGTACAAGCGCCTTGCTCACAAGAAAATGCCTCTCCAAAGGAGATCAAAACAACCATTTCATTCGAGAAAAATAAAATTGGTTTTAAGGAAAAAAGTTCTTGACATATGCACACTTATTGTCATGAATAAGAGAATTCCTCTCTCTCTAGAGGGTATCATGATAATCATAGACAACAGATGAGCATCCATGTTTCCAGTTAACCAAATCCAAAGAACATACAAGAGAACTAGCAAAATTAAAGATAGAAAACACCCAACTCCAAATCTCATAAGAATAGAAACATTGAAACATAACTTGAGAAGTATCTTCGTAACCTTCCATGCAAAGAAAACATATAGATACCATAGAAATCTCCAACATTTGAGTTTAGTTTGGAAGTTTATTATGTATGACCTTCCATGCATGAATTTGAAAGTTCCTTGGACAACTATTCTTCCAAATCCAAGTAAAAAGATGATCTTCTTTTTCCTTCATTCTGAAAACATCCCACAACAACTCAAGATTATATTACAATACTCTACTGCATAAGTTATAGTGTTTTCACCACACAGAGGAGCAGGACTATCCTTCAGTAGAGATATAGTGGGACCATTCCTGTGATTAATAAGAATCCTCCAAACCCCATCATTAATAAGTCAACAAACTTTGGCATCAGAAGAAAGCCCTTGACTTCAAACAACATGTAGTCCCCACTAGTTTGAAAAAAAAATGATTCCCTGAATACCAAGGATCACCGCAAAATCTAAACAACTTACCATCACCAATTCTATAGTGATTATGCCAAATTTCAGAGATTGAGTAGAGAAGAAACTCTAATGGTATCTCTTATTGACTTGATTCTAAGACCTCCTTCATCTTTAGGCAAAGTGGCATTTTCCCATTTCACAAGGTGAATGTTCTTCTTCATATCAATACAATCCCACAAGAAATCCCTGTATATTTGTAATAGAAGTAGGAAGATGAAATGTAGAGGACCAAAATAAGTGTATAGTTGAAATAGTAGATTGCACAAGCTCCATCCTTCCTGCCATAGATAACAGTTTCAACTTCCATCGCTCCAGCCTTGCTTAATCCTAACAATCAAAGGAACACATAATTCTCTTTTTAACTTGCCAATGGAAAAGGAATATTAAGGTAACTCTGGGAAAGTGACCCTTCCACGATACCAAGGATATTAGAAATAGTAGTCCTTCCAACATCATAACTACAAAACATATCACTCTTGACATAGTTGAGACTTACACCCATAAAAGATTTAAAATCTTAGAAGTTGGAAACCAAACTAACAACCTTGTCTTCATTGTCTTCCACAAAGATCATTAAATCATCAGCAAACATTACGTGAGAAACTTCAAAAACTTTAAAATCTCTAATAGGAATGATATCCCCTTCCTTCACCTACTCTTTCATAATCTGGGTAAAACATTGCATAATCAAAACAAATAGATAAGGTGTCAGGGGATCACCCTGTCTGACACCATTACTTGGCTTGAATCTTTCATAAGGTTCTCCATTAAATGACACTTCATAGGAAGTCATGTGAAAAATTCCTCTAATCCACACTATCCAACTTCTAGGGAAATTCATCTTCTTGAGAATGACAAAATGGGCTTCCCAACTAACAGAGTAGTAGGATTTAGATTAATAAGCATTCATATACATATGAGGATTACCATGTTTCTTATTAAAGTCATGAATAATCTCATTAGAAAGTAAGATAACATCTTTGATGCTCCTGCTCTTGATAAGCACACATTGATTGAAATTAATCAGAGAATGCAGGACAAATTGTAATATGTTGGCAAGTATGTTGAAAATCACTTTGTAAATAATATTACATATAGAATTGGGAAGTCAATTTTTTAGAATATTTGTAACATCATTCTTTAGAATGATGCAAATGAATGTACTATTAGTTCCTCCTGTCATCCTTTCTTGTCTACATTTGACATGAATTAGTCCTTCCCAAATTTTGAACGGTCTGTGTTTTTATTTATAAAATATAATTGATAATGTAGACATACTTATTATGGACATGACTTGAACTAAAAAAAACTTACCATATGTTAAATAATCTTGACCTGACTTGAACCCACATGTACAAAATTTTATGACTCGTCCCCACACAAAACTTATATACACCATATTTTTGCTGGTACAAAAATAATTGGTAATGTAGATAGACTAGAAACCAACATGAATCTAACAAGACAAGACTTGACTCAATCTTAAGTAATCCTGACCAATTTTTAATCAAATGTACTAAGTTTTAGACGACTAGGCCGTAAAAAAAATGAACTCACCAATTTTTTGGTAATAAAATAATTGATATTGTACACATATCCAAAATTGATGTGACTTAAACTGGAATAGATCCAACCCAAATTTAAGATATCCTCACCCAACTTGAGTTGAAATGAGATGCTTTTTGCCTGAAAGAACCATATACATAACTAAAATATGAACTATTTGTATTTTATTTTCAATGAAACAATAATAATATAGAGAAATCCTGGACAAGATCTTATCATACCTTAAGTAATCTCAAAATAAAAGGAATTGTAATGCATAAAATTAATTAACATCAATTTGAGTCATGTAAGAATCGTTTAAGATAGGGTTGGGGATTGTCTAGTTGATGTTAGTTTGCTTTTGAGTCTCTCTACATTATCACTTATTTCTTTACCACTTAAAATAACAAATAATAAAATGTTTCATACGTCCCAACTCAATATTAGTTAGTGTGTGTTTGGTTCAGTTTAGGTCAATTTATAACTATTGTTTAGGTATGGTGAGGTGTAGTCTAAGTTTGTTCAAGTTAGGTCAGGTTCAAATCAAGTTCACAAAAAATAGATGCACTACCATCGTTGTTTTAGTAGACACATTAAGAACTTGAATTAAAAAAGTTATGTTCATGTTTCAGATATGGCCAACATTTTGATCTAAGTTGACTCCAGATAACTTAAGGTTAGATTGGGTCTTCAAATACACAAAGATAAAAAGAAAAGAAAAAGTGAAAGGAGGAGAAAAATCAATTCATCATTAATTCAATATGATATTGACGGTGAATGAATTTTTGTCTTTGTAAAAATCGATGAGTTTCCAGGGATTTTTTTTTAAATAGAGGGTATTTCCTTTTCAAAAAACTCAATATTTCCTTGAGAAAGAAATTTATGTAATTATAAACTATTAACAAGGCACTATCCCCAAACTTGACTTGGTTCAAATATAATTAGAGATAGCTAAAAACTAACCTATCTCTGAGAGCCTGACCTAATTATCAGAAGGAGCAACTCATCTAGAATAGAAAATATTACAAATGGAATACTAACGGGCATGCACAATTCTTATCGGGAAAAGCTCAATATGATTGGAACATGAGATGCCCAATTGTTATTCTAAACTTTGAATCAACATCAATATTCTAAAACCCAATTTAAATGCAAGATAATACATGTATAAATATTTATAGGACATAATTTTGGTACAAAATCACATATCTAAAATTAATTCATGATTTGGTTAATGTATTTGGGTTTCAGCCAAATATATGGGGTATGTTTTGATTACATAACTCAAATTGATAATCTTATATCATGTATTTACTTGATGCAAGTCTAAGAAGATCAATGCTTTCTAGATTCCAACAATGGATATTCTGCTTGCTTTTGATAGAGTGACCACCTTCAGTTGAAAAGCATTGGTATATAGATATTTGTTGAAGTATGTAAATATTTTCTTTTGCTACAATATATTACGACATAATTACAAGGAAAGGTGACGACACACACTCAACAGGTGACAAGAAGGTAGAGATGGGAGGACATAAAACATATATGACATACCTGTAACATCCCTGACCTAGGTTATGCTTTAACCCTAGGTGTTTTGATTAAGAAAGTTGATTATATGCGTGTACTTATCTTGTGAAAGGTAATTATGGCTCTTGAGGAACTTATATTTCAATTTCAGTCCTTTTTGAATAATGTTGAAGCAATGTTTGCTTATTTTGGACTAAAGTGCAAATTAGCCAAGTTGAGGGGTTAACTTGCAAATTGCACATGATAAGATGTTACTATGATGTTGTGACATCATAAGAATGAATATGATGTAGTGGTATGGTTTCCACAAGCTTCGACACCAAGATTAAGCTTGTAAAGCAATCCTTGTGCATTAAAACCTAGTTTTGGTGTAATGTGCAAATTACCCAAAATCTAGGGTTCAATATGCAAATTACCACTTCAACAAGGTCCCTAATATTTCTTAGAATCATTTAGAGCAAAGAAAATGAGAGGGACTCCTCATTTGAATTAAGTTGTAGGAGAGAGAATCTTGACATTAAAATAATCAAGAATAATGACTAATTGAAACCCTAATTCGATTTAGGGAAAAAAATGAATAAAAATAATTGAAGGGCTTTCAACCAAAATGTTTTGGGTTGATTTTGAATAAGGATGGATGTTCCTTTGCCAAGATAAGGAATGAAAATATCTTAAGTAGGTGAAATTCCACTCACCTTATTATAAAGAAAAGTAATTTCCACTCACATATGGGATATTAATATAATAAGCATTAAGGTGCTTAATTTGCTTTTCTTTAAATTGAGGATAATGAAGAAGAATTAAAGGCAAAGGGATATGCCTAGTATCCATGGAGTTGAGGGGGAAGAGGCGGCCATAATTTTTGGATTAATTGGATTTTTATAAGGCATATTCTCTCTCATCAATTTCTTTATAAAAGTGCCATTTCCAAGCCCAAACCAAGGCCTTTTTCAGATTTTCTTCTTCCCCTTGCTTGCAAAACCGACCAAGGAGCTAGGGAGGAGCAGGGAGCACGTACCCAACCTGTGGGTAAGCCCTTGACCTTCGTTCTCCATGATTTCATGGTGGAAATCGAAAATAAATTATGGATTCCTTCTTATTTCGATCTCCTCTTCAACCCTAGCCAACTTTTGCAATCAAAATCTTGAGGAAGAGCCTAGGGGGAGTTGCAAGAGCTTCATACACCATTAATGGCGTGAGCTTGGAGCTTTGGTGCTCAATTGGAAGTGGGTTTTATAACTCAAACCCTTAAACATTGCTATTGCATCAATTCTCTATGCTTTGTTGATTGATTTCTTCAATTTGATACACTCTTGTTTCTTTGCTGCAATTTCCATCAAGAACGGTTGCTGTTCTTGGTTGTTCGAAGGAAGGGGATTATGAAATCATCTTATATGCTTATCCAAAGAAAATTACCAAGCAAAACCGTTTTGATAGCTACTCCAAATCGTTTTAATTTGATTGTCTATGCGGTTTCAGCAAACCGTTTAAGGGCAAACGGTTTGAAACCATTTGGGAGAAAACGGTTTCAAGACCGTTTGGGATGGTTGACCAAGCATTGACTGTTTGGGAATTTTGTTCCTAATTATGTAGGCTGATAACCCTCCAAATTTGAGGGATTAACTCCAAAGGAAGCAAGAGTTGAAGGCCAAACAATTAGGCAATCAAATTGAATTATGTGCTGATTTTCAACCTGATTAACTTGACCTGGTTGAGAAAACGGTTTCAAGACCGTTTGAGATGGTTGCCCAAGCATTTACCGTATGGGATTCCTGTTCATAATTATGTTTATTAATAACCCTCCAAATTTTAGGGATTAACCCCAAAGGAATCGAGAGTTTAAGGCCAATCAATTAGGCAATCAGATTGAATTATGTACTTATTTTCAACCTGATTAACTTGACCTGGTTGAGAAAACGGTTTCAAGACCGTTTGAGATGGTTGACCAAGCATTTCCCGTATGGGAATCCTGTTCATAATTATGTTTATTAATAACCCTCCAAATTTGAGGGATTAACTCCAAAGGAATCGTGAGTTGAAGCCTAATCAATTAGGGAAACCTAATTGGATTAAGTGCTGATTTTCAATCTGATTTAATTGAACTTTTTGGGCAAACGATCTCAAGACCGTATAAGATGGTTGACTAAGCGTTGAACGTATGAGATTACTGTTCCTAATTATGTTGGTTAATGACTCACCAAATTTTATGGATTAATTCCAAACGAGTCATGAGTTGAAGGCTAATCAATTGGGAAAACCCTAATTGAAATCAGTGCTGAAATTCCAATGAGTTAATTAGAGATTTTGGGTTGATTAGCCCAAACGGTTTCAAGACCGTTTGGGGATCACCCAAACGGTCTCAAGACTGTTTGGGGATCACCCCAAGACCGTTTGGAGGTCTGGGGTCAAGTATAGTTGACCAATTGAAGGTCCAAAGGTACTAATCATATTGCAATGTAGTGCTGATTTGTTGATCAACTCGATAGACCAATCCATGATGAATTTTCACTAGAGTCCAAAGGTTGGATGGGCAAACGGTCTCAATACCGTTTGGTGGTCACCCAAGACCATTTGGAGGTCTAGGGTTGAGTATGGTTAGGTGTTTGAAGGTCTAAAGGTACCAAGCTGTTAAACAATGTAATGCTGATTTGGTGATCAATCCAATGAACCAAACCCTAATTGGATTGCTTAGATTTGAGTGATATGATAGGCAGACGGTCTCAAGACTGTTTGGAGGTCATCCAAACGACCTCAAGACCGTTTGGGGTCAGGTCATACCCAATTTGGATGATGGTTCAATGGTTTCAAAGCAACTAGTCTTACATTGATTAGTGTTGTTGAATCATCGATTCCAAACCCTAATTCAATTGAATCAAACCCTAATTGATGATCAATTGAGGGTCAATTGAGAGTCAAATCAGTTGAAGGTTGACCTATTAAACTCAATTGAAGTATGAGGGTAGGTCCAATTGATGATTGGTTCCATGAATTCAATGATTGAAGGAATCAACATTGAAAACCCTAATTCAATTGGATACCTTATGTAATGGAGGTCTAATGTGATTGAATCTCTTGAGAATAGAGATGATGAATCATCCATTGATCCAATGATGATTAGTAATGATAATCAATGAAGGTACAAAGGTTGAAACCCTAATAGTACCTAAGTGATTAGTGCCAATTAAGGAATGAACCCTAATTGCTTATAAGAACAATGTCTTAGTACACTATGTTAACCATAGTTGTATATACTTGATTGAAGGGTTGATGTAACCTAATCAAGTTGATAGGATGATGGAAAGGAATTCATACATGAGTAATGATCATGTGATGAATAGGGTATGATCCTTAATAAAGAGATCATGTGAACCCTAATTGAGGTTGATTCCATGTAAACCCAAATTGAGGGTGATGCCATGAGAAACCCATGTTGGGATGAATAGTAAACCCTAATTTTAGGCAATATGATGAGAAAGCCCAATGAAGGGTGATGTTATATGCAATCCTCACCCTAATGAAGTATGATAGTATGGGAAGCCCTAATCCTAATAATGGAATGGTTACTAATATACTAATGGGGGAAATGCCTAAAGTGATTGATTGTGGATACCCTTATAGCAAGTAATGCTTTAACTTGAGATGAGTCCATATCATTAAAGATAGTTGAACCATTCTTATGTGTGACCTATGCACTTCATGGTAAGGGTGATAGGTTAATGGATTAAAGGATTAAGATGGGAAAGATCTTAATCCAAGATAAGATGATAACTTAAGGAAGTTGAAAGTGATGAGGAAAGTGATATATCAATATGTGATAAATATCACTTTTAGCATTACACGATTGATATAGTTCAATACCTGGAATAGTTGCACAGGATTAGCATAGTCTAATACCTGGAATAACATCTGCACAGGATTGGTTAAATCCCAATACCTGGAATAATAACACATGATTGGCTAACTCCCAATACCTGGAATAATAACACAGGATTGGCTAACTCCCAATACCTGGAATAATAACACAGGATTGGCTAACTCCCAATACCTGGAATGCACATGATTGACATAGATCAATACCTGGAATAATAACCCAGGATTGGCTAACTCCCAATCCCTGGAATGCACAGGATTGGCTAACTCCCAATACCTGGAATAATAACACAAGATTGGCTAACTCCCAATACCTGGAATGCACAGGATTGACATAGATCAATACCTGGAATAATAACACAGGATTGGCTAACTCCCAATACCTGGAATGCACAGGATTGGCTAACTTCCAATACCTGGAATAATAACACAGGATTGGCTAACTCCCAATACCTGGAATGCACAGGATTGACATAGATCAATACCTGGAATAATAACACAGGATTGGCAAACTCCCAATACCTGGAATGCACAGGATTGGCTAAACCCCAATACCTGAAATAGTTGCACAGGATTGACATAGATCAATACCTGGAATAGTTGCACAAGATTGACACAGATCGATACCTGGAATGGTTGTACATGATTGACATAGATCAATACCTGGAATGGATACACACGAATAATATAAATCTAATGCTTGTACTAGTTGCACAGTATTGGTGTAATCCAATGCCTGGAATACTTATATAGGATTGGTATAGACCAATGCCTGAATAAGACATGATGATGTACACTCTCATGTCCATTATAACCAAAATCTGTTTAGCAGATTGGCTAAGGCCAATAAGTTGAAACGAGAATGTCTCATGGGTGACATATCAAGATAATGAGTGTCACAAGAGAATGTCTCATGGGTGACATATCAAGATAATGTGTGTCACAAGAGAAGTTTGATATGATGGTATAATATGGAGGATAAATGATATACATGTTCTTCCTATTCCTTATTAAGAGAATGCTTTAAACTCCTTATCATCTGCCTAGTTTTATATCATTAATTGCAATAATAATGTTTTGGCGGAGAGTTATATCTCTCGCTGGGGCAATTTACAATTGTCTCACCCCCGTGGGATCCAACATTTTTAGGTGGACGCGGACAAAGAGGCAAATACTCTTTTGCAGGAAAAGGAAAGCAACAACTTGGACAGCAGTGAGATCTCAGGTGGAGGCACTGACTGTCAAGTCATATAGATAGTAGTCCTATGTGTCGTCTCTGTACTCTCAGGTCCTCGGAGTTTTTCGTCTGTGTTTTTGATATATCAGTCTGAGGTTTTGGCTTGATGCCTCGAGATTTGTATGCTGCCTGCATATATGTTTATAAGGCAGCTGATGATGTAGTCTCTGGAAAGAGATGGTACATGATATGTACATTTGAAACAGAATGTATATGTTATACAATGGTTCTTGTTGTAAAGGATTTCCTATGTGTGGATCTCTTTGCAAAAAGTTTTAAATTTTTAGTGATTTTCGCTAATCCGCTACTTGATGAACGCTTCCGCATTAGTTAATCCTGTTTTCGCGAGACGGTCGTTACAATACCAGTGAGATGTGACTTGGATAAACAAAGGCCAATATAGCTAGGATCAGATGATGGTTTACAAATACATTTATCTGCATCAAAGTTGTGTGTACTTGGTATTATCTCTTTTGAAACCTTTAACCTATCATTTTATGTACTTGTTTACCCATTTGCAAAATGGGTAGAGTATCAGATAAAGGAGTAAAGAATTACAAATATAGATATATGCTAACTTTCATAATCATTATAGTGAATAATCATACCACTCACACAAGACACACTACCTACAACTAGAGTTGGCAATCGGGCAGGTCGGGTCAGGTTCGAGTCGGGTCATTTCAGGTCGGGTCATTACGGGTCAGAGATAATTCAGGTTATTTTATTCTTTCAGATCGGCCGGGTTTGGGTTGAGTTAGTATCTGGTTGGGTCCCTTCGGGTCATTTTGTAATTTCAGGTCAACTCGGGTTCGGGTCGGGTCAATTTAGGTATAGACTTTTTCATGTTACTTTATCGTGTCAGGTCGGGTTCAAGTCAAATCATTTTGAGTCATCTTAATATCGGGTCAGGTTAATTTGAACTATTTCCTTAGTCTACTTCGGTTTTGGGTCGAGTCATTTTCAAGTTGGGTAGTAATCAGATTGAGTCTTCTTGGGTTGCGTTTATTGTCCAGGTCTAGTTGTTTTGGGTCGGGTCTCAGTCTGTTTAGATTAGAGAGTTGGCAATCAGACATGTCAGTTCAGGTTTGGCCATAGTCATTATGGGTCAAAGATAATTGAAGTTATTTTATCCTTTCATGTCGAGTCAGTTAGTATCTATTTGGTCCCTTCAATTTATTTTACTTTTTTGGGTCAACTCGTGTTTGGATCGAGTCAATTTTGGTACAAGTTTGTTCAGATTCATTTATTGGGTTGGTTTGGATTCACGTCAAATCACTTCAGGTTGTTTCAATTTACACTAATTCCTGGGGCTAACTTGAGTTTGAATCTAGTCATTTTGAATTGGGTGGTTATCAAGTTGGGGTTGCTTGGGTTGTATATTTGTATAATCAAGTTGTTTTGAGTTGGACCTCAGTCAGGTCATGTTGTCAGTTGTGACAATGAGTAATGATTAATACGTTGCATTAATTAAAAAAATAAAGAAAATATTTTTTACTTGTTTTTTTTCTTTTACTATCTATTATCTCATATATTCCCCTTCCTATTCCTTACAATCAAATTATCAAGCAAATTGTTTCTTATAAATAATATACTAATAAAGTCATACAAAAATTTATTGTAAAACTAAAACTTGACTTCTCGGCTTCTCGTTAGTTGCTACTCGCTAGTACTCAGTCAGGTCGACATTGGGTCGGGTCAGTGTTCTGTTAGATTGATTTCAGATCGGGATGACATTGCGTTAGTCAGTGTAAGGTCGGTTTGACATCTAAGTTAGGTTGATATATGGTCAGGTCGGTGTAGGGTCGGTTTGACGTCAAGTCGGGTTGATATAAGGTCAGGTTGGTGTTGGATCGGGTTGACATTGGGTTGTGTTGGTGTTAGGTGGGTTGACGTCGGGTCGGGTCAATATCAGGTCAGGTTGATATCGAGTCAGGTCAAGTCGGTTGTGATTTTTTCAGGTTGATTCAGGTCACGCGATATCATCGGGTCGGGTGTCGGGTCAGGTTTGGGTCTGACAATTCCGAGTCATATTGAGTTTCAAATAAATATCAGGTCGGGTCGGGTTGAGTTCGAGTTTATATTTTCTTCGGGTTTAATCGGGTAGGGTTGCGGATAGGACGGGTCAGATTTCTCGGGTCGGGTCAAGTTTTGCCTGCTCTGCCTACACCTAGTTTTGAACCTTGGCCCCTGAAGACGTTCACGGAGACAAACCAAGAATATGAGCTAGATAGGATGGATATTGTTCATTACAAGTTCAACTTACTTCGACAATGGTATGAGGAAATTTGAGCCAACGGACAACTTTGCACTGAAGGTATAAACACGCGAAGACTATAGGTGCTGATTTTTTATCATCGAAGAGCCAAGGTAACTCCAACTGGAATTCACGACATCCGTCTTGTTTATTACACTAGTAATATCCTTAGTTTCAACCGTGCATACGTATAAGCAAAGTAATTTTTTCAATAAGGAAGCAAAGAACAAATTAAAAGACCACTTGAATGATATATTCTTCTCGTTCAGAGGCATGCTCGTAGATGAAGGTGTCAAAGCTTGAAGCAAATGCACAAAGAGAAGACCAGAGTTAGTCGTAGATTCCGTGAAGCAGAAGAGTACATCCCAGGCTAATTCAGATCTGAGATAAATGGTTGCATAACAGACAGTTCATCTTCCGCGATCTGCCCCATTGCAGGAAGCAACCTTCTGAAAGAGAGAACCATGCTCTGCTGTACAAGATTGCATTCTAACAGCTATCCAGTCCCTGAATTGCAGAGATCATCCGAAGCAAGAACGTCCTTTCTCACATTCAGAATATTCCTGATTACCAAACTACAAATTCAACTAGCTGTGGAAGCGATGCCTCTATTAATCCCAACAGAGTTTATGTTGAAACCCAACGCCACGGGCAACGCCGCTGCGCGCCCTTGTTCCTGACTTCGAGCTCCTTCATTCCTGCCGCTGCCCCGCCACCTGCATGCCGTGGAAGCGGAAGACGGCGAAGTAGGCGACCATGACGGGGATGCCGCAGACGATGCAGAAAAACGCCATGGTCAACCAGAGGAGCCGGAGGCGCCGGAACGTGGCTGGCTGGACGAAGAGGTGCCTCCTCTGGTTGGCGTGAGTGTAGCTGAGGTTGAACATGACGACGCCCAAGAGGATGCACGCGAAGACAACGTAGATCGTGATGATGAAGAGCAAGCCGGATCTGTTATGGCCGTTGAAGCGAACTGCCGCTCCTGCCTCGATCGGCATCTCTTGCTACTATCAGGAGCTGATCGATTGTTCGAGCTCAAGCGATAGTCGGAGAGGAGAAAGAAGACGGGACATAGACCGTACGAAAGAGAGAACCGACCTGAGCTTACAAGAAACAATTTCAGTCCTTACACTATCTTTCCCCGGCCCTTTCCTGCTCGACTTCTTGGAGAATCAGTTGCTTCGTTGACGCGGGAAATTATCCAAGGCAGAAAGCCAGAAGCTTGTTATACAGTAGACATCAGATCGACGTCGGACGCCCCCGCTGCACCGAGTAAATCGTGAGTTCTAATTCACTTGTTAGCCCATCTTGTAGGAGATCCCGAAATCACGAAGCACCTTATTGTGAGCTTCATCCCAACGGCCAGTTGCACTGTTGTTCATTTTTGACGCCATCTTCTTGTAAATCCCAAAATCAAGAAGTACCTTCAAGAAACAAGTATACACGTCGCATCTCTAAACTATTTTACGTCTAAAAAGGATATTATATTGTAGGGGAAATTGGTAAATATATTAATACATTATTAATAAGGCATCAAGTTTTTAACCTGGCTCGGTTCAGCCGTTCAGGGCCTTCAGGCTTGACTAGAGGTAGTAATTAAAAACTAACTAACTAACTCCAGAAACATGATCCAATCCACCGGAACAATTTGTTGGGACAAGAAAATAATGGAAATGGAGTACTAACTGTTCCGACATGGTTGCTACCGAAAAAACTGAATGCGATCTGAACGCGTGAGGCTAAAATGTTAATGTAGACATGAATCTACATAAACGTAATACTGCCAAATTCAAAGCGCAAGACCTTATATTAAAATGGAGGAGTGGTTTAGGTGGTTCGGGCACGGTGTCCACTCATGAAGGGACTTGAGTTCGAAATTCAACGACCGCCTCCGAAATGGTATCCGTCATGCAGGCCGGTCAACTGTACGCTTTAACCAGTTTCCGAGTGTGCGGGGCTCTCGGGGCCTGAGAATTTTATGCTGACTGGGAGAGTCACAAAAGTGACGCTTCTACGGGGGCGGTTCTCTCGATAATAAAAAAAAGCCTGATATCGGTTAATGTATCTGTAGTTTTTTATAAACCCATTATATTTAAAGCAAAAGCATATCAAAACATGAACGACTTAACATGCCAGCATAGGGTAAAGCACCAATTCTGCTAATCAAACTACAGATAAGAATCATAGAAAAAAATACCATAAGCCACATAAAGGAAAATGTTTGGGGTCCCAACGGTGAGGTCAAAGTGCCACAACAGAAGATTAAGTTCAAGGGTGGGATCCCTTTAAACAATCCACTCTTCGTGTGCAGATAGGGCTGAGCATCGGTCCAGAATCGGACCGGACCGGACCGGACCGCGGACCGAATTTGAACAAATATATGGACCGCAGACCGGACCGTTTCGAGGTAGGACCGGATCGGGACCGGACCGTTTTGTGCTAGGACCGGACCGGACCGTTTGGACCGTAATCAACCTTTTTTACATGTTTTACAACTTATTTAATTATGCAAAGTTGATAATCTTAGTCGCTTCTAACAATTATATAACTTTAGTATCAAATATTTATACTACTAGTGATTATATATGTACTTTATTTACAATTATTATAGAATACACCTTCAAATATACATGAATTTTATATACAAGTCAATCTGCGGTCCGGACCGGACCAGACCGGTTTTGGACCGGACCGGACCGAAGACCGAACTCATCGAAATTCCCGGACCGCGAACCGGACCGAACCGAACACAAAATGGACCGGACCGGACCGGACCGGACCGAATTGAGGAGTCCGGTCCGGTTTTGCGGTCTGGACCATTATTTGCTCACCCCTATGTGCAGACACACGGAGCATCAACCCATATGTAGCAACATCAAATAATCAGGATGATGACATCAGCAGAGCAAGAGCGGCATGGCTAAATATGTTCCGGTGATTGTATAATTCTTTTTTTTTTATATCCGGGATGAACTTAAGGTATGGAATCGTCATCTTTTCAACGTTCAATCCATGTTCATTGTATCAAGAGCAGACTATATGAGACAATGTGACCTCAATATCATATATTGATTCACATGTACATGCGCATGCGCTTCTCAGTTTCACTTATCAAGTAGTCAGAATGTCATATTCCAATAGGAGGGATAAATTCCGTCTCTATCACTCACAGTCTATCCCCATGTGTCAAAGGCACCCAATCATTACCGTTTTAACAACTTATATTTCATGACTACGTTTGATGATGTCAAAACATACCCAAAGACATGTGACCAGTGTAGTGATTTCAGGTCAAAGAATCACAATCACCAACTTCACTATGAGAGATAACTATGACCATCAATGATGGTTTCCATGTGTCACTCTCAAGGTGGATCTGTCTGATACATTATTCCATAACATGTATCTATGTGCTTGGTTTGATATTATCATATCATGACTAATGTTATTCAGTCATCAATCAACCCACACTCCTATCTTATGTATTACTGATGTCTATCTACCTTCCGCAGTAACAACTGACTAGGGACTTTACATACTCTTACCATTCGTATGATCTCATTCTCCAAGTTATGTACTTGAAGACACACATCATTGAGTATTGTCATTCTTTAGACATTCATAATATTTTCTCATTATCTCATAACTGAATGAAACATAATGAATTGGAAACTTTCCTTTATGAGTATTAATCAAATAATTTATGGTATATACTATGTCAATCATCATATGATTGGCTCTCTGGACATCCTTACCAATGACTTCCACTTGCACTTAGAGTCAATCACCCATGAATCATATTCTTAGTGATCTAAACATGTCCGCCATGTTTCTGGTGCGCAAGTGCTAATCCAATGAGTTAGCAATATTTTGCTATTAGTCGATCTATTGCATATTTCTTATCTTTTCGCTTTGACACAAAACTACCGTAATATGATATTTGATATTCCTTGCCTAACAAGTAGCTCCATTGTTGTCACAGAATCACTATTGAGTCATCAATGAATGAAACATCTATAAGTTCATCATATGAACTTTTAGATCCATATATTATCACTCTATGTTCATAACCCAAGTATACTCGATTTCTATTGTAGAATGAAATTCATGGCTATTAGTTTGGAACTCTTCCAAGAAATAACATTTCTCCTTTTAAATCAAATATATTTTATTTTTTTATCACCTTTGTCATTATGGAAGCTTACATCAATGTAACCCTTTACATCCAACTCTTCCTTTATTTCTATCTTTAATTACTAGAAATCTATCCTTAGATGCTTCTCAAGTATTAATGGATATCTTTAATGACCTTCCAATAACCCTTATTGGAATATAATATCATCTTGTCATGTCCAACACATACAAGATTATATGGGATAAACACTTTTATAGCATTCATGATAGATCCATAGCTACATCCTATGACATCTTAATCATGTTACTTTCCATTCTTCAAGAATTGGAACATATGGCTCACGAGAGACTAATCTGGATTCTCTCTCATTGAATCCTTTCCGTGTTGAACTCTTTCAACACATTGTTATTGTATGTACTCAAACTTATATTGTGAAACATTCAAGAACTATATTTATAGATCTTGATTCCTATATTATAGGATATTTCACCTAATCCTTCACTGTTTAAGGGGTTTTCATGCTAGATCTCAATATTCACAATATTGAGATGTTATTCCTCATCATATGTGGAATGCTCATATATGCTCCTACTAAATCTTTTGTAATCACAAATTTCATATTTTATCTTGATTTAAGTCAAACTCTTTGCCTATCTCTTCAAGTCAAAAGATTCCTCCTCTTAGTTGCTTGTTTTGATCCTAGATTGTTATTTGTGGTTTATAGACTTTATTTGCATTCCTTGAAGTTATGAAGCCTTTTAGTTTGTGTCACATACACATCCTCTCATGTACTCCTTTTAAGGAATCCAGTTTCTATCTTCATATGCTAAATCTTATAGTCTGTTTTAACTACAACCACAATTCTAATAATTGGTAAAGGAATTGCTATCATGTTCAACAACTTGAACTGATTTGAAAAACTTTTTCAACCAATTTGTCCTTTAATGTTATCCAATTGACCACATATTGATCTGATACGTTGGATTCACAATCCTCAATTTCAAAAATATTCTACTAGAATTTATTTTATTTTGTGTCATACAATGAACTTGAGATTGCATAACATCTTGTGATTCTCTTAGTTCTCATTGTACCTCTTTGTTGATCTCAAACATTTTGAGTTCTACTTTTACTCCCACTAATTCTTTAGGAACTCAGTTACCCTATCAATACTTTTGTTATTGGATTGGGATTAACAATAATATTCAACAATTATGGTTTGTGGATAAGCCTTATCAAGAAACTATTTTCTCAATATAGGTTTCAATCCTTTAGACATATTGGGACATTCCCAAATCATATCATGGATGATGTCTTATAACCCATATGCATGGTACATTATTTAGTGATTATACATTTATGAGGGGATAAGAAGACTAGATTAATTTATAATTATATCTTGACTCATAATGGTATAATTCCTTCATTTTGACACATCATCATGTTCATATAGATTTGACTTGTGATACATTATCACATTTTTTATGGAAGGTTCTCACAGTATTGATGTAAAAGTATTTCAACATTTGATCTCATCAAAGTTTCTCAATACTTTTATCAAAGTCATACTTCATTTATAATCTCCTTGAACACTTCAAGAGATTTGTGTTTCCTATTTTACTGAGTACATATCATCATATTACCAGTAATAGAAATGAAGTATAAGTAATTATCTATAACATTCATTCCATAAGATCTCCATGCATCATATGTTTGAGATCTGATGGAAAACTTATCCTCCCACTACATATAGTAAAGGATGTCATGTCATGTTGTGCATAAGTAAGATTTTGCATGTTTCCTTAGGTTCGATAACCAAGGGAAACTAGATTAATATCAATATGTATTCTAGACATGCATTTCTTATATGTACGTCCAAGGTTACTATCGCTAATGATAATCTTGAGTTATCAATTATAACCCTTTTGTATTAACGTTATAAAATTTATCCAATATTCTTTCAAATAAAAGATCATTAGATATTGGGCATTGCATGCAAGATCATATCTTTTGAAACAAAAAACATTAATATCTCACTTTATTGAATCATCAATCTTGTCATACAAGATGCTTTAATTAAATTCTTCAATTTTCTTGGCATAATGAAATAGCAGTTCAACTAACTCTATTACATGCCCATTGGACTAAGATAAATTTAAATGTAGACCAAATATTCCACAACTCTTAATCCTCCTTGTCCTCTCATGAGGGCTTTTACTTCTTGTCATATCTTGCACATCAAGTATGTCATATCTCTATTTGGTATCACATACCAAGAATAAGTAATAAAATTTATCTTATAACATTTATACCTGAAGTGGAGGCCTCAGTTCCTTCCTTCTTCTTCTTTAGTTCCTCTAACAAGAGCAAGCAATTTTTTTTCCAATGTCCAGACTGCTCAACGGTGACATTTGCCTCTTTTCTTCACTCCTCCATTTTCTTTGAGATATGAAGATTTGGGCTTCTATCTATCTTAAGAACTCTTCTTAGCTTTGCCTTTGCCTTTGCCTTTTCCTTTGCCTTTAGACTTCCCCTTTGTCTTGATGATCATCATCATAGACGTGGGCTTGTATTTCTTCATTTGTCCCTCAACTATTCTCAACATGCCCAACAACTATGTTAATGTTTTGTCAAAGTCATTCATGACAACCTGAATACATGACTCTGGAAGAGACTACATAATCACATCAGTGGCCAACTCTTGATCTAAGGGAAATCCTAGTCTAGCTAGGTTCTCCACATACCCAATTAGTTTGAGAACATGAGGACCTACTGGATCTCCTTCTTCCATGTTACATTTGAATAGCACCTTGGAGACATCGTATCTCTCTTATCTTGCCTGATCTTGGAACATGTTCTTGAGATGTGTGACCATCTCAATCACATCCATGATCTCATGTTGCCTCTGCAACTCATAATTCATGAAGCATAACATCAGACACTTGATATCCAAGGCATCTTTAGTATGCTTCTTATAAGCATCCCTATCAGCCCTAGGTGCTTTTAGAGGTGGTTCTTCTAGTTCTAGCGTCTCCAAGATGTAGAGCTTGCGCTCATGTATGAGAACGATTCTCAACATCCTGAACCAATCATGGAAGTTGTTCCCATTAAGTTTTTCCTTCTCAAAGACCGATCACAAAAAAAAGCGATTGTTATTTATTTCCATTTGATTCTACAAAGGAATTTGCAACTTTGTCAAAACTCAATTTTATTTGATTTGATTATGATTAAAATTTGGGCGATAATAATTAGGTCTTTAATTAATTACTATTCTCATTATTTTTGATCAAATTGATAACCCTTAAGTATCAATTTAGAAAATAGTAGCGAACAATTTCTAATGAGGAATATCTGAGATAATTCAACTATGGCCCAAACAACACCGCAAAACACAATCTATTATGAAGGTAGGGAACTTTTGCCAAATGAATCATGTGCAATTCTTGATAGACGATATGCATAACTCCTTGCCATAATCATCTATACGCTTCTGGGCTTAAACGCTCTAAGAATCACCAGTTAAGCATGTACCAATAGCTAATACGATAATAATACACCCCACGAAGGTGGAACCTACATTATTACCATCACACATTCATGAGGTAGACGGAGCACCACGTGAAGGCATAACATATGCTTATTTGAACAAGCTTTTCATGTGTATTTCTATTGGAAAGCATCTTATACTTAATATGTTTGATTGAGGGATTTATATATATTATATATATACATATAATGTATCCAATCACCATATATAATATGTATCATATACATTCTATATCCCACAATGTAAACATGCAACATAAAACAAAAGGCAATGGTTATCACAATATTTAATGTAATTACTTGGAGCCACAAGGAATTACTACCAACTAGGTAAATCATCACATCACATGTATGATCCTTTTATTGGTGTAGATATGTGCTTTCTAGTCTGGGTAGATCGGTTCAACCCTTGAACTGGTCGTCTCACCTCTTGGCATGTCGGTTGGTCCTCCTATCCAACCTATGCCTGGACACCTTCTAGATGGTCAGTTGGGCCTTATGGAACGGTCGTCTGGCCTCTTATCCAACTGATGTCTAGACACCTTCTAGACGGTTGGTTGGGCCTACCAGGCAGCTGTCTGGCTCCATCGTTTTGTCCTCCATGGTCCTCTAGTCAGTTGTCTCATCTCGTTTGGTGATGATCATCTTCTTTGTGTTTGCAAGAAAGGAAACTATCCTATTGCTACTTTATTACATTGTATATAGAGAAACCTCAAGTTACATTCGAGGGGAGTAAAGGTAGGAAAGAATTAACTTTACATTGGGATTAAGGAGGTATAGGTTTGGTACACAAATCAATATTAATAGGAATAAAACCAAACAACCACACACATATATTGGGTTTAGACCATAACCATACTACACATCCACCATCAAAACTATTTTTAGGGTGATACGTGTAAATTGCATATATATCATATAATATATATCAGTTTGGGATTTTGTGGTCTTTGATGGGATAAACATATGAGATAGTTTAAATATTCACATCATATGAAACAAATAAATGATAAACCAAAAACTGATCGTATCGATTATCCTAAAGAACAGTAAATTGACGTGGCTCTGATACCATTATTGGGAAATACAGACACAGAGTAAAATAGTGCAAACAAAAAAATTATCTATTCATATTCCCATAACAACAAGATCGCGTCAACTACTATGAAATGGGAAGGATGATTTAAAAAGTTATAACTAGTTCTAGAGCAAGTCCAACAATTACACTTGTTGCAGTTGCAACTATCTTCTAGTTTCTCTTGGACATTGGTTGTGCAGCTCCTGGTCTTCACACGAAGAATGAACAAGATAGTTTCTACAATGACTCATGTGGTCTCGCCACAGACTGCAAGCTAACTTTGCTCTCCTAGCAGCAACCAAAGGAATCTTGCCTCTAGAGTAGTCCACATGGACCAATTAGAACTTCTATCATTCAACTTGAACAAACAAGGAGTTGTCCCTCCTATTGGCATACTAGTCACCGACTTACTCTCCCACAACAATGATCCTCAGTTGTTCTCTCCCATCGCTATCCCTCCCAAGTCAGGTAGGACTTGCATGGGCTCTCTTGATTAACACAACCTAAGAGGATAACCATTGTCAAATCAACTGATTCTCAATTATCTGTGTTATTGTTGTACTCTATGAATCTCCCAGTACCCCTCTATTTATAGGCAGAGTTTGGGCCATGGTTCCCAGTCTGTTCGGGATATGTGCGGGAGTGGAAGGGACCAGAAGATCTTGAATTTTTGCAATTTGTAAACCACAAGACGGTCATATGGTAACCGAGACGGTCATCTATTCACGCGAGACAGTTGTATCACATTGTGACACGATCGTTTTGTAGTTTTCCAATCACATATGAATATGACAATTCATTTCTCATTAATGCTAAACATTAATTCCTTGCACCACAAGAATTGTGCAATCAAAACAATTCTGAGAAAGTATCTAGAACCTTCCTACAGACTAACTGAGCAATCTCACATACGGGAGATAGTCGTCTCACCCACCCAGATAGTCATATGGTGAGATGAGCTAAACCGGTCAGTTCAACAAAATGAACCGGTCAGTTCACACCTTAGTTTGGGCAGATTTTGGCCAATTCAATTTTTGATCAGCCTAACAACCCAAACGACTGTCTCAACACTTGAGATGGTCGTCTGGTGCACCAAACGACCGTCTTACCCTGTGAGATGATCAGGTGGGGTGCATTCATCTGATCTCTTACGCAAATTGAGTACCTAAACAATTTACTAATCAATCCAATCACCATTCAAGATTAAACTCCTCTTGTAGATGAGTTCCTTTGTGTGTGACCCTATAGGTCTCATATCACATTGGCAGTGAATCTTCATAACAAATTTATGACATCACAAGAAGATAACGGTGCCTAGTCACACATTCGTGCTACCCAACTGACTGGAAAGTTGGAAAACAACTTCAACCTACAATCCGTGTAAGGTGTTGTAGTGATTGTATAATTCCTTTATATCTGATATCCGGGATGAACTCGAGGCATGGAATCATCATCCTCTCAACATTCAATCCATGTTCCTTGAACCCAGAGCAGACTGTCTAGATAATGTGACCTCAATATCATATATTGATTCACATGTGTATGCGCATGTGTTTCTCAGTCTCACGTATCAAGTGGCTAGGATATCATACTCCATTAGGAGGGACAAATGCCATCCCTATCACTCACTGTCTATCCCCATGTGTCAAAATCACCCAATCATTACTGTTATAACAACCCATGTTTTAGGATTGCATTTGATGATGTCAAAGCGTACCCAACGACATGTAATGAGTGTAGTGATTTCAGGTCTAAGAATCACAATCACCACCATCACTATGAGAGATGACTATCATCACCAAGGATGGTTTCCATGTGTCACTCTAAAGGTGGGTCTGTCTAATACATTGTTCCCCTGGCATGTATCTACGTATTGCCATATCATGACCAAGCTTGGCAAAAAGTGAATACCCGCACCCACAACATCACGTCCAATCCACCCTAGAATTTTGATATTCTAATGGTCCCCTACACCATTTAAATGGGTGGAATGGATGTGAGTATGCAGATTCCCATGGTACCCCTTTGTACATACATCCAATTGCACCCCATACAGGCATGTAGCCCAAAATTTTGCACAAGATCCCTAAATTTTATACATTGACAAACTGATTGTTTTTGCCCAACACATTATGCCAATATAATGTATTTTGTATGTTTGTCACACGGTAGACACATTTGGCCCAAAATATTATAAATCTACACAAAAAATTGGTCAGATCCTCCAAAATTTTATACATTTACTGAACATTATGTCATCAACCATGTATTTCACATATTTTCAATTAAGTACATATAAATTTAGCCCAAAATAGTATGATTTACACATAAAGTTGCACATTAGGTCAAAATCACTGCCAGTCAATCATCATGCACATGTTGTCTAAAACATCAAAAATTGAAGTACAAAAAAAATTATACTTGCTGCAATTCAGATTCAAATTGTCATCACATCATTTTATATGACCAAAATAGCAGAAACAAGTCTAGCACATAGCTTTCTCTAGAAAATTTATATTGATATGCCATCATTTCATATGATTAATGAAGGAAAAAACAACTCTAGAACATCGTTTAAACAAACACTTCTTTCTACATCTTCCAACCTAAGTAAACTAAGAAACTTTCTTGTAAACATAATAGAAGCCATCATCTGTGAAATCCTCGAGCAACTTATGGACCTGAATTTGAAACAACATAAAGAAACCTACATCTTCCACTGCAAAATCACAAATTTACACAACATTAGAAGCAACTTATGAATATGAATTTCAAACAACATCAAGAAAACCTAAGAAATATATGAATCTGAATAACAAACAACATAAAAAAACCTAAGAAAAGACTCCATGACCGTAGCGTTAAAAAAATACAAGTTGATGACACCCATGGTTTTCTGTGGTGTGCTCAAAACAACAAAAAATAGTTGTTCAAAATCCCCTCTGATTCCTCACTAATCTAGTAACCCATGTCATCCTTCTTTCCAACTTACTAACCCTCTAATCCTGTAACCCAGGTCATCATGTCTAGTAAACAAGGTTATCCTTGTTCCCATATTGAATCCCTTCTACCCAATACAAACATGACAAATGTATAAAAACATCACAAAAGAATGAATCAATTTACCTTGAATAAGAAAGTCATCTTCCCAACATGCTTATAGAAGATTAAAAATTCTATTCTATAGACAATGTTCCTAAATATAAATAATAATAATTTATTTCAATTGACATGTACTATAACCGAGAATTAGACTGAGAATTAGACATATTTTACAATCATCTTCGGTCTCTTAATATCCCTGGAAACTAGTATGATCACTTGATCCATTTGCATTGTCTATATGAGTGAAAACATAATATTATCCATACTGATCATCAGTTTAATACATAAAATAAACGATATGTATCATATATATACCTTTTTTAGCTATTTTTCAACCAACTTTGCGTGTACATCAAAGCTTCCACCGTAGTAGGAAGGAGTCTACTACAATGTGGATCAATTATCCTGCCTGACATACTGAATACAGACTCTGAGGCTACAGTGGAAACTAGAACAGCTAAAAAATCCTTAGCAATGGCTTTTAGGATAGGATGACCATCACCATTCATCTTCCACCACATTAGTACATCAAAGTATGAAGATTTGGGCAATATATCAATTTCCAAGTACTTATCTAGTTCTATTTTTAAGTAGTTTGAATCTCTCTTTTCCTTCTTCACATCAGTCTCAAAGTTCAGTAATCATCATCAACGTCCTCTTCAAAGGAAACTAGTGGACTTGAAGATGGTCATTCACTACCCTATTCATCTTGCATATCT
Source organism: Alisma plantago-aquatica (assembly GCA_963693085.1). Classification (NCBI taxonomy): domain Eukaryota; kingdom Viridiplantae; phylum Streptophyta; class Magnoliopsida; order Alismatales; family Alismataceae; genus Alisma; species Alisma plantago-aquatica. Next base: position 1,192,060,887 of record OY856411.1, on the reverse strand, counting down.
GTTCTATCTTTATAGTCATTCAGTAGATCAATGCAAGCATCAAAGACATTTTTAATGTGCTCGACAACCTTATCTCCATATATATTAACAAAATAATAGTCAACTATCTTCATTTTATACCTTGGGTCAAGTACAACAACAACTCCCATTGGAATGTAAATATTATCCCAATATTTCTAGAACTTCTCCAACATATTCTTAGCCATTTCCACAATTACCTAATTTGGGGATTTCTACCAAATGTCAGGAGCCACTCTAATTTGACAAAGTTTGTGGAAACACAAATTGAAAGTCGTATATCTAGTTCTAGAAAACACCTTAGTTACTTTACAGTGCACCTTTAGTTTCTCACAAACTTCAAAATAGAACTTCCAATATGAATAAGTTAGTATTACCTTGAAGTTTTTGTCCCGTTGCCTTAATACATTAAACACATCTTTATAAATCATTGCAGTCATAAGCATTAAGTAGGTAGAATTCCACCTAGTCTAACAATCTAAAGATAATTTCTTGATTATGTGTATCTTTAATTGCCTCGTAGTTTCCTCAAACTTTCTCTACTCTCTTTGGAGTTGTACTCCAATATGCAACACTATCTCATATCTATTCTATTCCATCTTTGATTACTACTAAACCATCTTTCACAACAAGATTCAATATATGTGCAGTACATCTCATATGTAAAAATCTACCACCTAATATTGTGGAGTTTGGGTATAGTCTATCTTTGACCAATTCAATCATCTTATCATTTGTTGAGCAGTTGTCGACAGTGATACATGACAATCTAGTATCAAGCTTCCAATCAATTAGACATGTCATCAAAACCTCACATACCACTTCACTTGTGTGTGGGCAAGGAACAAAGGCAAACCTAAACATGCAAGTATATATTATAAAGACATGTAAAAGGAGGTAAATAATATTACTTAACTATCTAAATATTGAGGAGAGTACCTCATTATTTGGATCTTTAAAGATTAATAGGAGTCAACATGGTGTGCGGTGAAAACCATGTAGCCCCTCATTTGATAACTTGAAGACCACATATCAATTTTTACTACAACTCGAGAACTAAAACTCCCCAAGTACTCCATTGCCTTTTTCTTCTGAGCCTCATATATCTTTGTAATATCCTTCTTGATGGTGTTTCTCATAGGACAAATGAACAAAGGCTGAATGGCGGGCAACATTTTTTGAAATCCAATGTGTTCTACCATGTTTAAAGGGTAATCATGAAAAATGATCATATCTATAATGGACTTTCTTCCTTCTTATTGGTTAAAACCAATTTTGAGTGCCTCTCTCGTGCATATTGCTCTCCTAAGACTATCCCCATTGAAAATTGGGCATCTCATATTCTTATGATCATGAAGATGAGATGTCCCATGCTTGGGATTTGCTACGTACACTTTATGACAATATATACATTCTACTTTCCAACTCCCTTCCACCTTCTTCCTATTAAAATGAATCTAAAATTATGCTCCTAAGTACTCTAGTTGGTGATGATGAAACACCCATACTTTCATCAAGTATAGTCTTTGCGTGAGTAGGTTGGGAACTTGGATTTGGAGACCTAGATTCTCCAGATAGGGTGTCCATGATTAGAAATGCATCATTAATTATATTTACACATAACTAAGACATGCATAACTATTGGATTCTCCAGAAACACCCATACTTTCATCAGGTATAGTCTCTGCGTGAGTAGGTTGGGAACTTAGATTTGGAGACCTAGATTCTCCAGATAGGGTGTCCATGATTAGAAATGCATCATTGATTAGATTTACACATAACTAAGACATGCATAACTATTGGATTCTCCAGAAAGGGTGTTAATGACTAGAAATGTATCATCAATTAGATTTACCCATAACCGAGACATGTATAACTATTAGATTCTCAACATGCATAGACAACATATGTGCGACATGATATTTGTAAGCATATCATTGCAAACTGGCATTTATAAGACTATATATAGAAACTACATTTTCACTACATATCTACATTGTACACAACTAAATTTCAAATGGGCATACCTGGTTCCGATATAGAAGAAGAATGCTGACCTTTTTCCTCTAGCACACCCCACAATTTCCACTACAATATGCAACGAGAATCACATTTAGGATTCACTAATTTTATGAGCATTGGTGCGTCATGAGGGAACAAGAATAAAATCATTATTTAGCATATAGAGTGGAGATCTATCTAACACGCTAATAGAGGTAGGGTAATACTAGTACACAACAATTGTTATTTAGCATGAGTGATCACTAGAAATGAACACCAGGGCTACTCAAGATAGGCTTTAGACATGTTTTATCTGATGCAATCAGAAGGGGTCAAGGTGGATGAGGCAACCGTGGCACATGTGCTCTATTCTTGTATTTGCTTGGGGATATGGCTCCAACACCTATTGTGTTGTTAGTTTATCTAGTCGTGACAATGCTCCTCATCACCATTCCAGTTGTGTCTGATGAGGTATTAGGATGCCAAAAGCAAGGAAGAAGGAGAGAGAAAGTGAGATGATGTAGATGGTTGGCAAGCTCTTTGACAATGACTTTGTCTTTCCAAGATAAAAACCCAGGATAGTGAAATAGGAGTAAGTAATCATTTACCTTCTATGCCATGTACAGAGCTCACACGAATATCTCGAGACATGTCTGCTTTCGATGAGGTTGCGACCGATCTCTACTGACAACGATCATGCTGGATCGCTCCTCTGGTCCTGATGAACATAGTATCCCCAGATTTGAGGTGAGTAGGTGAGGACGCGGGGGCGGTGGATACAAGTGAGGTCATGGAAGGAATGAAGTACTCACTGTAGAGGATGATACTGATGACGACGCTACTAACAATGAGTCGACGATGCTATTTGCATGGATTTCCATCTTGCATGCCTCTAGATCTAGGTTTCACAATGGTGAGAAGCTAGCCAGTGGTGTAGAGAGCCCTTCTGCTACTTGATTTGAGATGAGAAGCTTTAGATTTAGCTGGCAATGGCGGTGTGGAGCCGTGGTGGCGAGATGGCCAGGTAGGGTTTCTCAAGCTCACACATGGGTTTCTCAGATTGTTGAGTGACAGTGTTAGGGTGGTAGGTTTTTGGTCTCCCGATTATACTATGGTTGATTGTAAATCCACCAAAACACCATCCATCTCACAGATGGATATACCAGTTAGTGGGTTGGCTCAGGGTGGGCCGGATCAGGTGACGGTAGATGGGATATTATTGCCATACCTAATCATGACTGATGAGATTCAGTCATCAACCAACCCACACTCCAGTCTTATGTTTTTTCCATAGTAACAACCGACTAGGGACATAATAAGAATTTACACACTCTTATCATTCATATGATCTCATTCTCCAAGTCACGTACTTGAAGAGATATGTCACTGAATATTTTCATTCTTTAGACATTCATAATGTTTCCTCGTTATCTCATAATTGAATGAAACATAATGAATTGGAAGCTTGCCTTTATGAGTGTTAATCAAATCCTTTATGGTATATGCCATGTCAATCATCATATGATTGGCTATATGGGCATACCTTACCAACAAAATAAGTGTAGTATCTTATGGGTGTGAAGAGTCGTGCAGGAGCAGGAACATGTAAGCTACATCCTCGTAGTTGATCACCCTCATGAGAAAAGGACTTCATCCTACATGAAGAGAAAACCTAGCCCTCTTGCAAGCTGAGCTGACATCCCCTATGGAGACATGAATCAATGCTAATGATACAACGATGAGTATATATTAGCAATAATGAAATTTGAGCTAAGGCACACATTTTCAAATGTTTCATTATTAAGTTCTAGCCAAATGTTCCATATAATACATACTTTTAGTTCGATATTCCTTTCTTTGAAGCATGAATCACGACAAGAATCACCATTCGATGTATACATAGACGTTTATCCATAATTTGAGTGTGTTAACGCAACCAAAGAAAATGTGGTATACAATCCTAGATTTCTTGAAACATAGAGGGTAAGTCAATGGTCCAAGAATACTTGTTGATACTCTAGGCCAATGAGGAGCTTTCTATGTCCTATAGCCATAGAAGGATATGCAAATGGGATAATATTCAGTTTTTCAAAATGATTTACCATAAAGAATGTTATAACCGGATGCAAGAAATTTATGATTTTCTTTTATTGTATATCTATCCTTCCATGTCCAAGTAATATATGGTTGTTTGTGGGGCCTACTAGTATGCTTCACAAGCACATTAACATGTCCTCTAAGAATGTTATCTCTTAGAATTTCATACTAGCATTTTGTCATACAAAGGCCAAAAGTTGTATACTTTGTCTAGCCTTATGCTCTTTATGTTATTAGGTATATGGATGTTTGAATGGTATATCTAAATACATCCCAAATGGGACCAGTTGTCTCTTTAAAAAAACATGTCCCAATCGTTTGGAAGAGTATGAATTGAAAAAGATGGACAAAGATGACAAAGAATATGAATGAAGAGTTTCACATTTTTTAAATGGACATGAGATATATAGCATACATTATTATCATTTGTCTTAAATAATGTGCACATATATTGACAAAGATGAACACGCATGACATAGATGATTGGTTTGCAAAGAAAATCATAGGTTTACCTTACTATGTTGCAGCAAACTAGGCAAAGAGTAAGGTAGTATCAAATAAGGTGGTTACACTAGTTGGGTAGAGTTTTAGGATGATTTATGACTTGGAGAAGAGGGTGTAATTTTTAGACGATGAACTCAGACATCAAAAGGAGTTCTGCATTAAATTGTACTTGAAGTATTTTCTGCTTTAAGAGAAGAAAATGAAAGATGGAGGCAGAAATTGACAGAAGCTAAAAAAGAATATAAAAGTACAAAGAGAGAAGTTGGAGATGATAGGCTAGAAACAATTGAAAAAATGCTCTAATTTTATTGAAAAATAAAGGTGTAATTTAGTATATATAAATGAAGAGAGGAAGAAGATAAAGGAATTAAGAAGAAAATTTATAATTACAGACCAATTTGATGCTCATTTGAAAGAGAGTTTGTAGAAGCTGGAGATGAAATCTGATAATTTAATGAGTAAAATCAACAACAAATGATGTTAACAATGAAAAAACACCAATGGAAAGACATCAAATAGAGGTGAAGAAGACATCAAGGAAGCTTCAGCTTAGACGGAAGGAGATTAAAGAAGATGAAGTAGTCAAGTTCTGATGAAGTATTTAATGATTTTGAGGAAGCTACAACAAATGAAAAACGTTCAATTGATGATTAGCCTACAATAGAAGTTGTAGTAGTGGAAGAAGAAGGCAAAGAAGAAAATGTACAGACGAATGTGAACATTGAAGATGTACAGATATAAGAAACTAAATGATGCAAAAAATAAATTTTATATTATATTCATTTTGATGGAGTAAGGAGAAAATGACATAAGAATTAAGAAAAAGAAAGAGGACCTTGAGAAAACATATATGGAACATCAAATAAAATAACAAAATAAGGAGGCATGATCTAGTAAGAGTAAAACAAAATTGATTATTCAGTTTTTTATGTTTTGAAAATGTTTTAAATAACAAGTAAATGTTACTTTAAATAGAGAAAAAAATCATCCAAACCCATTGGAAAAGATCAATTATAGAAAAAAAGATATGATGGAAGATGTAGGAGATTTCATATAAACCATAGACAAAGTGTAAGCCTTTGCTTTTTTGTTCTATTGGTTTTCACTACATTATATCCATTTACTATGCATACAAAATAATTACTTTCTATAAGAATAGTTATTCATTATATGAATTGTTATTGTTTTGATACACTAGTTAATTTCTAGGTTTAATTGTTTTAATACAAATACAAAAGTTACACAATATACATAATACTTACTTTTCAAAACACAATGATTAATATCCAAATCGATCAGTTATAAATACAAATACAATAAATTCTTATTAAATAAAATGATTAAAATTCATATACAATTATTTCTTTCTAAATATAAATTATGTATGTATCTTCTTTTGTATTTAATTTTTGGAAAAAAAATCAAACAATAAACAGATCTATAAGAAAATGGAGTTTTGGAAAAAAAACTTGGTGAACAGGAAAAATTCTATCAACACTATTGTTTAAAGATAAAATTATGCAATCCCCTATAATAAATGACATATCTTGGTTATGGATTACTTAATTAATGCTGACTAAAGAATCTAAATTTTTATGTTATGGATTGCTTTATGGGGATGTTAAAAATGACAACAAGTAAAAACAAGAATAAGGGCTTATCGTGGCCTTGTTTGAGCACTTATGTTCTGGTAAGACAAAATAATCTCATGTTAGACTACAAAACAATGCTAGAATGCAATAAATATTAAATACATATAACTTTTAATATAGTAATACAACAAAATTAAATATGAATATGGCTGGAATAACACTAATGAACATTGATATGTTGTCGCGTCTTTCAATTTTCCCTAATAAGGATTTAATGACAGTGGATTTGATATTTATAATATTGAACAACAACTATCACTGACATGTGTTGTAAAGAGGAGAGATCACCTCCTTGCTAAAATTTAAAGGAAATACAAATCATCCACTTTTTTCTAAGAAAAATAAGCGTTGTGGAATGCATGCATAATAATCTAACTAAACAATCATGTTTCGGATACATGAAAAATGTCAATAGCAACAGGAAAGAAACTAAGTTATTACATTGCCTTTTGAACTCAGTTCACTACATGAGTTTCTTTGAAAAGGAAAAACTGAAAAGAAACTATTGGATCTAGCAATAAGCAACCTAGTCATCCTTGATAGCAAAACTTAAATCTACTCCTAAACTTGGTCACCTTGGCCTTGTTCAACACCTTGATCTAACCCTTGGTGGTTGGGAAAACACCCGATAAAAGGAGAAAACATGGTATGTGTCAGAGATAATGAACAAGGACAAAAGATAAGAAATAACTTGGGAAGTAAGACTAAGATTTCATCATAAGATGAAGATGGTCAAAAGTATGAGGCATAATCAAATAGATGCTTGCCATATCAAGAATAATAATAAAAGGGTTGCATGCACGATTAATATTGACTACCTTAACTAAGTAGGGTTTAGGAACCTACCTAACATCGACCAATAGGTGAGGGAGAGTAACACATTTTATTCACCTACCAATATTTTATATTGGGGAGAGTAACACATTCCCCTGGGCAAATTTACACATGCCCAATCTATGAGTGGTTTTACAAAAGTTCCTTTACACTAGTTAAATAGTCTAATAATATAAACATGCTAAGAACTATGACAAGTATAGGCATCAAATACTAGAAACATGGAAGTGGGTTATAAGACCTAAGAAATAGATAATAAAACTGATTTTGAGGCAAATATAGTAAAGGAATTAACAAAAGAGAAATTAGGGTTTCATAAAAGCCTCATTAGGGTAACTAGGTTAGGGTTTGCAATTATTCCCAACTTAGGTGTAAGGAAAGCACATACCTTTCTTAAGGAAATCCAATTACTCAATTTCACCACTTTAATTGAGTCCAAAGCCCACTTTTCCTATTTTCAACTTATAATCATGTACTAGGGTTTTACACATGTATTACAGTAAGGAAACCATAACTTTTGGTCTTTTTGAGCAACACCTTGATTTAGACTTTGTAATCATAACCATTGATCTTATTAGGTTCTCCTGATTAAGAAAACATATAATTTTGTCTATTTTGGAGTTATGTGGATTAAAGTGTATTTTTGGTGTTTTTTATGTGTTAAATTTAGTTTTAGGAATCACCTTATGAAAACACTCAAAACCAAGCCTCTAAAGTATTTTTATTAGAAATCTTAAATTTTTTTTATTCCAAAAAAAATTTCTTTTAATTTTTGGACAAAGGAACAATAAGATATGCTTTTTCTATTGTGGACCAGTCACAAGATGACACGTCATGAAATCTAAGTAAGAGCAGTGATGAGAGAGATGGGCCACGTGACTTGGCCCAATAGCGGGGTGCCAAATCACTGGTCTATGCTGACTCAACTCTTGTCAACACGGGAGGAAAAGAACTAAAAAGACACAAATGACCCTGCGAGAAAATAGAGAGATAGGAAGGAAAACGGTGAGGGAAGAACGATCATTTGACCAGGGGATTGTCCCCTTCCTTAGCTCGTGAGCCATGGATGGCACCGTAGTACAGTAGCAGGCAACAAATTTGGGCAAAATCGCAAGACTCGATCAAACTCAAAAATAAGAACACAGAAAGAACGAGAAGATCACCATGAACATGTTGGTGAAGTCAATTTGATCCAAGATGGAGTAGGGAACGAGCACTAGATGCCACTAACCTAGGTCCAATACAAGCTTCTTGACATCCACACATACAATCAACAAGTAAATTAAGGGAAGAGGAGAGTTGGGTAAAAGGAGACAAAGGTATTGGGGGTACTATTTATAGGTATGGTTTGCTTTAGGGTTTAAGCTCCATGGCGGTGAGAGAGCTCGGTGGCTGATATTTGGCGTTTCTTGAATCATTGATAAAACACACCATTTATAGGTCAATCAGTGTAGAATCATATGAGGAAAGTGTGGGGAAAAAATCTCATGAAAAGGTTGGCCACAGACTGAGAAATCATGATTTGAAAATCCAATGTGCACCTGCTTGTTTCCTTGTTAGGCGCAAGCTAGGTGACTAGCTCTCGGTCGTCTGATCAAGTGGGTGAGCAATCTGGACCATCCATCGGTGTAAAAAATCTAAAAATAAAAAGATAATGCGCGTGGCACATTGAATGTATTCCTATTCTTAATCGAACTAAAGTGGCACTTATTTTATTTACTCTTTTCTCTCTCCTCAATTGAGGGTGCAAATGAAACCCAAATCAATTGAAAATTGACAATCTTGCCTATTTTGGATACGAGGAATCTGAATACGCAATTAGATTTGCCTTTTGAGAACCTTTAATGTGTTAAATAAATCAAATCTTATTTTCTCTTTCCTCCATCATTAAGGGTTAAAAGATTCTCCAAATTTGATGAAACTTCACCCACAAGTCACATTAAGTGTCCTGGATACGAATTTACCATCAATTTTACATGTTGGAGTTATTTTTATATTTATTTAATGTTTTGAAGGTTCTACACACACTCTCTCTCTCCTAATTTAATCTTTTAATCAAATATTGTACAAATTCAGTGAAAATTCACCCAAAGGCATAATTTAATGTGTAGATCATGAATTTGGTATCAATTGTTACTTTTAGCGTCATTAATGATTTTATTTTATATTTTTGAGTTATCTCCTATTTCCCATTCAATTAATGCAAGTATACTTACTATGTTTCCAAAAGTTAGAAAATTTACTACTCAAGCAAACTTGTACTCAAAGAAAACGAATTGGGACTTAGAATTACCTTTTGAGTTCCTCTTGTATGATTTTTAGACAACTTACTCTTATTTTCACATAATGGAAAAATTAATTCATTTAATTTTGCATTATCTTAGTTTTTAGGATTTTGTTTTCTTTTTCTCACATAAAAGGCCATAGAAACTTCTAAATTGATTTTATTTTATTGTTATTCCTCTTAAGTGGATATTTTGCAAATTAAACCCATTAGTAAACTTTTACAGAGGTATTTGATGCATAAATCCTTATAAAGTCAAATATAGGGAACAAATGTACACCAAACCTTTATAATTTTCACTAATTCAACATCAAGGACAAAAATAAAAAGAAAAGCTTAGGAAAAGGCTAAACTAAGGATTACACATGGATTTTAGTTCATTATAGCACTCCACATGTTAAAAAAGATTTCATCCTCGAAATCTCATACAAAAAGAGAAGGTGAGTACGTAACATCTCATCTCTAAGTTCCAAAGTGGTTTCTTTCAAACCATGATACTGCCACAGGACTTTCACCAACTCAAACCCCTTGTTCTTCAACCACTTAACTCATGAGTCAAGAATCTTCACAGGTAACTATTCATAAATCATATTCTCCCGAATCTCCAAAGGTTTGATCGAGAGTACATGAGAAGGGTCCTTCACATACTTTCTCAACACAGAAACATGAAACACATTATGGATCTTGTCATAGGTAGGAGGAAGAGCTAAATAGTATGCACAATCTCCAACCTTATCTAAGATCTCAAATGGTCCAACATAGCAGGGACTAAGCTTGCCTTTAGATCTTACAATAGAACATATATGCTTGATCTTCAAGAAGGCATAGTCGCCTACTAGGAAACTCACATCAGACCTTCTATTGTATGCATACATCTTTTGTTGATCTTGTGCATCTTTCATACTCTTCTTAATCAACTGAACCTTCTCTATCATCATCTACATATCATCAGCCTTCACTAAAGTATGTTCTACCACATCATCCCAGTATAACAGAGAATAACAAGGTCTTCCATTTTGAGCCTCATAAGGTGGCATACCAATACTAGCTTGGTAGCTATTATTATAAGAAAACTCAGCCAATGGAAGATACTTATCCCATGAACATCCCCAATCCATAACACAGGCACGAAGCAAATATTTTATAATTTGCACAGTTCTCTCATTTTGACCATCATTTTATGGATGATAAGTCGTACTGAAACACAAGTCAATGCCATCTCTTCCTGAATCTGAATCCACAAATGAGAGGTAAACTTCAGTTCATGATTTGATACTATCACTTTAGGAAATCCTTGCAGACGAATGATCCAATCCACATAAAACTGAGCCATATCATCAACCTTGTAAGTGGACTTGAAAGGAAAAAAGTGGGCAGACTTTGTAAGTCGAGCAATCACTACCCACACAGCATCAAAACCTTTCCTGGTCTTAGGGAAACTCATGACGAAGTCCATAGTAATCTTCTCCCATTTCCATTCTGAAATCTCAAGAGGGTACAGAAGACCACTAGGTCGTTGATGTTCGATCTTGACTTGCTGACAAGTCAAACACTTTGTGACAAATAGAGCGATATCCTACTTCATGCTCTTCCACAAAAAACTTCATTGCAAGTCTTTGTACATCTTGGTTGTACTAGGGTGTATAGTGTACTTAGACCCATGGGCTTCGCTCAAAACCTTCTATCATAGATTCCCAACTTTAGGTATACACAACCTTTGTCAAAAATGAACAACACCATCAACTCGAACTGAAAAGTTAGATTGTGGCTTCTCAGCTAAGGCCTTCATCTCATCAAGCTTAGAACTTTCAAGCTATGCAGCAACAACTTTCGAGATCCAAGGTGTAATGGGAAAACTATCCATGTGAACACACAACTTCTCGGGATCTTCTTTATCATGGGGCTGCGGTTTCCAATAGGAAACATAATCCATGTTCATAGCAGCATAGACTGCATCTTTCTTCTGACTCAAAGCATCATCAACTATGTTTGCTTTATCAGGATGATAAGTTACGATAAAGTCGTAGTCTTTGAGATACTCCATCCATCTTCACTGCTTTAGATTCAAATCCTTTTGTGTCAAAAGATATCTCAAGCTTTTGTGATCTGAGAAAACTTCAAGCTTTACTCCATACAGATAGTGTCACCAAAATTTTGAAGCATGGATGATTGTAGCTAGCTCTGAATCATGTGTAGGTCAATTCTCTTCATTAGGTTTTAACTGGCACGAAGCATAGGGTGATCACTCAATCTTCTTGCATCAAGACACACCCTAATCCTTGCTTAGAAGCATATGTGAAAATGAAGTAGGGTTTGCCTTCAATAGGTAATGCAAGAACATGAGAAAATGGCAAACATCCTTTCAACTTCTTAAAACTATCCTCACATTTCGGTGTCCACACAAACTTGACTTCATTTCTTGTCAACTTTGTCAGAGGAAGAGCAAACTCGAAAAAACTCTTGATAAACCTCTGATAGTAACCTGCTAAACTAAGGAAAATATAGATTTTAGACGGAGTCTTTGGAGCTTTTTACTTGGTCATAGCTTCTACCTTTGCAAAATCAACATCAATATGTCTGACAGAAATCACATGACCTAAAAACATCACTTCCTTGATCTAGAACTCACACTTTGAGAATTTAGCATATAGTTGATTTTCTCTCAGTGTGGTCAACATGATTCACATATGTTCACAATGTTGTTCTTCATACTCAGAGTAGACCAACACATCATCAATGAACACCATGACAAACTGATCAAGGTAAGGATGAAACACTTGATTCATCAAGTCCATGAAAGCAACAGGGGCATTAGTCAAGTCGAAAGGCATGAACAGAAACTCATAATGCCCATAACATGTTCTGAAAGTTGTCTTCAGGATATATTCATCCTTCACATGCATCTAGTAGTAGCCACTTCATAGATCCATCTTCGAGAACACAGTGGATGACTTCAGCTAGTCAAATAGTTTGTAAGGAATGGGATCCCAGAGGGGAACCACTTCCTACTAGAAATACAAAAGCAACATCCCTTGAACCAAACACCACATAAAATTTTTCACCAAAGGGATGAAGACCAATTCATTCAACATGTATGTATCATAACACATTGAGTAGCAGTGGAAAAGATCATTATCTAACAATATACAAAGCTTGTAAACAGTATACATCACTTCACCACACATGGGTGTCAAAAGGGAAAACTAAACATATAAGCCAAAGATCAAGCCAAGGGTCATGTAACCACCTCTTCAAAGTCTCCCAAAATCTCAACTATAAGGTTGAAGTCCAAGTCCTCCTTGCTCTACCTGGGGTTGGAAACATACCCCACAAAAGGAGAAAAAAGAGAAACATTAGCAAAAGCTGGTATGTGCATACTAAAAGAATATTGTGCAATATATGAATTTAGGACATCAAGAATAAATGCTTCCCATGCAGGAGATAAGGACTACCCAAAGAGGGCATAAAAGGAAAAAGAACAACAATAAAAGAGATACTTGCCATAACCAAACAAATAAAATCATTCCATACCAGCACATATGAAGAAAGTAGGGCACACACCTCACAATAATCAACCTACATGCATGTGAGATAAACATATCCCTAGAACAATATAAATAACAATGGCAGCCAAGGCTTCACATCCTTGAAACCTGATAGAGGATGACACACTGCCAAAATTCCAATATATAAAAGTTGAGCCAAGGCTTCACATCCTTGAAACTCGGGTATGGGGCACCACCACCACCATCCCAAAAGTATAAAGGGCACACACCCAAAAACCAATGCAATTATACTAATCTAGTTCTATTGAATCACATAGCATGTGAAATGTAGAGGCAACTAAACAATATAGTCAGAATTATACAATGCTATCATCACACAATGGAAAATACAAACATATAAACATTCACTTCAAAGTGGGCACATATCATTATATAAGAGCAACATGCACCAAGACATAAGATAGATATCAAGAGAATATCCAAGTCCATAACAAGAAAGATAGTTCATATGAACCATGATATCAAGAGAATAGACATATGTGTAGGCCAAAGTCAAAAGAATGATAAGATAGGTAAATTGCTCAACATAGATGAATAGGGGATACAACATACATAAAGATAGGAAATAGAATTGCTCAATATAGAAATAATGTGGGATGTAATCATACCTCAACTTCAGAGTCCAAAGTCCAAAGCACAATCTAGGTCCAAGCCTAAGATTCCAAAGAACCTATTAAACACATAGGCATATTTTATGTCAATTTCATGTCATTATCCAAACCCTAAAAACCACCTTTTTATCATTATGTGAATTAGGTTATGAAAATTGTTCCACATTTTATTTTATGTTATAAGGAGTCCAAAACATATTTTATTATATTTTTCTGATTTAGTTATCAAAACCTATACCATTAGTTAGATCTTATTTTTCTGATTCTAACGAATATTTTTCCATATTTTTCTGATCATCCATTAATTAGTCATTAATTTTTAAACATCGGCCAATCAGGAAATTACATGTCAGACAATCAGAGTCGAGGGCGACAAGAGAGAGGGAGAGAGCCTAAGAGGACTGGGTCGGCCACTCAAAGCTGCCCAAGTTAGTGCAACACATGACCAACTCAGCACTGCACGCACGCAAAGCAAAGAGGATCGATCAGGGCAAAAAGACGAAAACACCCCTAGACGATAAAATGAAAACAAAGACGAAAAAGAAGGGTAGAGAGGGTATATCACGTGGAGCTTTGTTCTCTCATGAAGACCCCATGATCACCAAGAATAGTAGAGGAACTTCAAGTTTCTGATCGTGAATCAAAGCAAAACAGATGAAAATTTCAACATGAACCTTGTTCTCACGACTCCGACGAACATAGAGAACCACACCATGATAAAAATGGTCGTCTGTAGCCATATCTAAGACCTCCGCAAACATTGATCAAACCAAGAGGTTCAGACAGAGACAATGAGTCAAAGAAGAGCCAAACCAAGAGCAGAGAAAGGTCTGGCATTCAAAACTGAAGCTTCCAGACAAAGAAACCAGCAAGAAGAGGTACTAGGTGTCGTCTATTATAGAGGTGATCAAAAACCCAAAGAAAGAGTTGATTCAATGATACCTGCTAATATCTTGAATTGAAGACCCACAAAGCTTGCCCACGAAACCACGACACAAACCAAGCCAAGAACCAACACCTCTAATCACCGGAGCACCTCTGTCAAGGTCATCATCGTCAGAGCGAGAAGTTGGAGTAGGGAAAGGGGGTAGCAGGGTAGTTGGAGCCAAAGGGGTGATGGCCAATGATTGCTGGGTGATCGGGGGTCATGGGGGAGAAGGTATGTATAGGGAACCAACCGTAGAGGGATAGGGACACTGATCGAACCAGGAAACATAGCCAAAAAAGGGAAACCCTTGTCGACCCATTGATTGGGAGGGAGAATCCTAATCAAAGTCGGGATCCCTGAGTTCGAAAAGAGATTAGGATTGTGAAAAGAGAAGCAAAAAATCATGAGGAGGAAGAGGAAAAGAGTTCGGGGAAAGGAAAGATCCCAAATACTGTTCATAGAAGTCTGAGTTCGAGTCGGAAAAGTCAGGTGAAGGAGGAGGCCTCTGGGCCGTAGATCTGATATGTGGAATAGGCAAGATAAGCCAGTGCCATCCGATGGCGTGAAAAAGAAAGAAATAGGAAAGAAAACAACGTGTGACACATTAAATTAGGAAACTATAGCTTAATCGATTTTGGATTAAAGTGACATTAAAGTTATTTCCTTATTTCTCTCTCTACAATTAAGGGTTCATACATCTCCCAAATTAGATGAAATTTTGCACAGTGGCCAATTAAGGAATGTAGATTTTGATAATGCAATTAGATTTGCCTTTTGAGAAATTTTTGTTTATTAAATAAACAAAATCCTATTTTCTCTTTCCTCATGCATTAATGGCTTTAAGATTCTCCAAATTTTATGAAACTTTAAATATAAGTCATATTTAATGTGTTGGATGTGAATTTTCCATCAATTTTACATGTTGGAGTTGTTTGAGCATTTATTTAATAATTTGAAGGTTCTACACACGTTCTCTCTCTTGATTTCACCATTTAAGCAAACTTTGTCCAAATTGGATGAAAATTCACCCAAAGGATATATTTATTATGTAGATTACGAATATAAGATTGTTTTACTTTTTTGGAGTCATTTATTATTTTATTTGATATTTTTGAGAAAACACACATCTTCTAAACCAATTTGAATTAAATGAATTATTATTATGTGAATAATGTGAAACTTGACTCCCAAGGCAATCGGGACCCAAGGAACATGATTTTAAACTTAGATTTTACTTTTGGAACTTCTTTTTATGATATAGGTTATATGGCCCATTAGTTCATTATTCAACCAATTATATTCTTATTATCTCCATATTTGTATGATTATTAAGCATGGTTTTTTTATTTTACACTTCTTTTGACGTATTTTCAATTTCATTATTGGATCAATTATGTGTATTAGCTTATCCTTGTTTGGCTAAGTCAAATGGGTCAAACTTTTAAGGTAGGGTTCTAGTTCTGGTATGTTACAACACTCCACCCCTTAAAGGGATTTCATCCTCAAAATCAAAACATCCATAAGAAAACTTACCCACCACCCCTTAAAAGGGTTCATCTTATTATATCAAACTAAACTTCAGATACAAAAGGTTCAACTATACTTCTTACATCCAACTACATAAGCAACATGCAAAAAGGAAACATAACTTGTAAAGACTAATCTAAGGAACTATGGGTTAACTTGCTCTTGATCATCATAATTAACTTCTTCACTATCCAAAGCAAAAACTCTTATAGTTTTTCTTTCCACATGTCTTCCTATATTATTGTTACCATTATTGTTACCCTGATTCTGAGGAGGTGATTACTGTTGTTGCACTGGAGCTTGACCATTATGACACTTAGAGCACTCAGGTCAAATGTGTCCAGGTTCATTGCAATAATGACATACTACTATAGTACTATGATGAGGTTTGTCTTGAGAACACTTTCCAAGAGGATGGTAACCATTGCATTTGAAACACATGTCCCTTTTCTTCTCATTACCAGAGGATTTCCTCTTCTTGTCAAACTCCCTAGGTTGAAACCCTAGGTAAGATTCTACAACCAAAGCTTTATCAACCATCTTCTGAAAGGTCAAAGGTAGTTGTGGGATAAGAGCACGACCCACATTGTAGTTGAGTCCTTGCAGATATATGTCATCTCTACATTCTTCACTAAGTCCAGAAGCATATATCTCAAGCAATAGAAATCTTTGCACATAAGTAGACACTAAAATGGAACCTTGCTTCAAAATATAGAACTCAACTTCCTTTTTCTTCAAAGCAATTATACAAATGTACTTCCCACAGAAAAGATCCAAAAATGCCACCCAAGACATGGTTGAGATGTCTCTAATTCTTGCAATTCCATTCAACCAAACTCTTGCTGGTCCTTCCAAAACATATGAAGCAAACCTAACCTTCTGGTGTAGAGGACATGCCATACCATCAAAAGTCCTCTCTATGGCTAACACCCAATCATCAGCTTTGTCAACTATCTCTATTTCACCTTGACCCTCAAAGTAGGGTGGTTGCATCTTCATGAACTCCATGATTGATAACTCCTTAGGATTACAGAAGAATCTTTCATCTTTCCTACCATGGTAGTGGCAAAAGGTTGTTGAAACATAACCAACTCTTGCTCCAGAGAGATGACTACACCCATAATAGAAGAAGCTGAGGTCCCCTGACCAAACCTAGGGTTTTGGGGTGCCTAGTAACTGTACTGGTTGTCAATTGTCGAGTTATCTCCTTCCATTAGGGTTTTTCCTGCACAAGTCAAGGTACTAGGTGTAAGAAACCTAAGATAAAGGTAAACATCCTAAGGGAGATGAGTTTGAAATAGTTAGATAACCGACTACTAGTGGCTCTGATATCACGCTATAAGGAGTGTGATCCCAGAGGGGAACCACTCCCTACTAGAAATAAAAAGGCAACATCCCTTGAACCAAACACCACATAATTATTTTTGCCAAAGGGATGAAGACCAATTCATTCAACATGTATGTATCATAACATAGTGAGTATTAGTGGAAACGATCATTATCTAACAATTTACAAAGCTTGTAAACACTATACATCACTTCACCACACATGGGTGTCAAAAGGGAAAACTAAACATATAAGCCAAAGATCAAGCCGAGAGTCATCTAACCACCTCTTCAAAGACTCCCAAAAGCTTAGCTACAAGGTTAAATTCCAAGTCCTCCTTGCTCTACCTAGGGTTGGAAGCATACCCCACAAAAGGAGAAGATATAGAAACATCAACAAAAGCTGGTATGTGCATACTAAAAGAATATTGAGAAATATATGAATTAAGGACATCAAGAATAAATGCTTCCCATGTAAGAGATAAGGACTAACCAAAGAGGGATAAAAGGAAAAAGAACAATAATAAAAGAGATACTTTCCATAACCAAACAAATAAAATCGTTCCATACTAGCACATATGAAGAAAGTAGGGCACACACCCCACAATAATCAACCTACATGCATGTGAGATAAATATAGCCTTAGAACAATATAAATAACAATGGAGGCTAAGGCTTCACATCCGTGAAACCTGAATGAGGATGACACACTGCCAAACTCACAATATATAAAAGTTGAGCCAAGGCTTCACATCCTTGAAACTAAGGTATGGGGCACCACCACCACCATTCCAAAAGTATAAAGGGCACACACCCAAAAACCAATGCAATTACACTACTCTAGTGCTACTGAATCACATAGCATGTAAAATGTAGATGCAAGTAAACAATATAGTTGGAATTATACAATGTTGTCATCACACAATGGACAACACAAACATATAAACATTCACTTCAAAGTGGGCACATATATATCATTATATAAGACCAACATGCACCAAGGCACAAGATAGATATCAAGAGAATATCCAAGTCCATAACAAGTAAGATAGTTCACATGAACCATGATATCAAGAGAATAGACATATGTGTAAGACAAAGTCAAAAGAATGATAATATAGGTGAATTGCTCAACATAGTTGAAAAGGGGATACAACATACATAAAGAGAGGAAATATAATTGCTCAATATAGAAATAATGTGGGATGCAATCATACCTTAACTTCAAAGTTCAAAGTCCAAAGAACAATCTTGGTCCAAGCCTAAGATTCCAAAGAACCTATTAAACTCATAGGTAGATTTTATGTCAATTTCATGTGCAACATCCAAACCCTAAAAACCACCTTTTTATCATTATGTGAATTATGTTATGAAAATTTTCCACATTTTAGTTTATGTTATAAGGAGTCCAAAACATATTTTATTATATTTTCCTGACTTAGAGATTATTAGTTATGATTTGTATAAATTAATTCTTAATTAATTAGGTTCATAGAAAACACATATGGTAAATCATCAAATTTAGTTATCAAAACATGTACCATTAGTTAGATCTTATTTTTCTGATTCTAACGAATATTTTCCCATATTTTTCTGATCATCCATTAATTAGTTATTAAATTTTAAACATCAGCCAATCAGGAAATTACATGTCAGGCAATCAGAGTCGAGAGCGATGAGAGAGAGGGAGAGAGCCTACAAGGACTGGGCCAACCACTCATAGCTGCCTAAGTCAACATAGCACTTGACCAACTCAGCATCGTGCAAGCGCAAAGCAAAGAGGATCGATCAGGGTGAAAAGACGAAAACACCCCTAGATGATAAAACTAAAATGAAGACAGAAAATAAGGGAAGAGAGGGTATATCATGTGGAGCTTTGTTCTCTCAAGAAGACCCTGCGATCACCGAGAACAACAGAGGAACTTTGAGTTCTAGATTGTGAATCAAAGCGAAACAGATGAAAGTTTCAACATGAACCTTGTTCTCACGACTCCGATAAACACAGAGAACCACACCGCGATAAAAATGGTCGTCTGCAGCCATAGCTAAGACCTCCACAAACAATGATCAAACAAAGAGGTTTGGACATAGACAATGAGTGGAGAAGAGCCAAACCAAGAGTGGAGAAAGGTGTGACATTCAAAACTGAAGCTTCTGGTCAAAGAAACCAGCGAGAGGAGGCACTAGGTGTCGTTTATTACAGAGGTGATTCAACGATGCCTACTAATAGCATGAATTGAAGACCCACAAAGCTCGTGCACACCACCACGACACGAACCAAGCCAAGAACCAACACCTCTGATCATCGGAGCACCTCTGTCGAGGTCGTCATCGCCAGAGCGGGAAGTTGGAGTAAGGAAGGGGGTAGCAGGGTAGTTGGAGCCAAAGGGGTGATGGTGAATGATTGTTGGGTGATAAAGGGTCATGGGGGAGGAGGTCTATATAGGGAACCAACCATCGAGGGATAGGGACACTGATCAAACTAGGAAACAGAGCCGGAAAAGGGAAACCCTTATTGACCCATTGATTGGGAGGGAGAATCCCAATCAAAGTCGGGATCCCCAAGTTTAGAAAGAGATCAGGATTGTGAAAAGAGAAGTAGAAAATCAAAAGGAGGAAGAGGGAAAGAAATCAGGGAAAGGAAAGATCCCAAATACTATTCAGAGAAGTTCGAGTTCAAGGCGGACAAGTAGGGTGAAGGAGGAGGCCTCTGGGCCATAGATATGATCCACAGAATTGGCAAGATATGCCAGAGCTGTCCGATGACATGAAAAAGAAAGAAATAGGAAAGAAAATAATGTGTGACACATTAAATTAGGAAACTATAACTTAATCGATTTTGGATTAAAGTTACATTAAAGTTTATTTCCTTATTTCTCTCTCTACAATCATGGGTTCATAAATCTTCCAAATTAGATGAAATTTTGCACAGTGGCCAATTAAGGCATGTAGATTCTGATAATGCAATTAGATTTTCCTTTTGAGAACTTTTGGTGTGTTAAACAAATGAAATCCTATTTTCTCTTTCCTCATGCATTAATGGCTTTAAGATTCTCCAAATTTTATGAAACTTCACATATAAGTCATATTTAATGTGTTGGATACGAATTTGCACCAATTTTACATATTGAAGTTGTTTGAGAATTTATTTAATATTTTGAAGGTTCTACACACTTTCACTCTCATGATTTCACCTTTTAAGCAAACTTTCTCCAAATTGGATGAAAATTCATCCAAAGGCTATATTTATTATGTTGGTTACCAATCTAAGATTATTTTACTCTTCTAGAGTCATTTATTATTTTATTTGATATTTTGGGGAAAACACACATCTTCTTAACCAATTTGAATTAAATGAATTATTATTATGTGAATAATGTGAAACTTGACTCCCAAGGCAATTGGGACCCAAGGAACACGATTTTAAAATTAGATTTTACTTTTGGAACTTCTTTTTATGAGATAGGTCATATGGTCCATTAGTGGCCCATTACTTCATTATTCAACCAATTATATTCTTATTATCTCCATATGTGTATGATTATTAATCATGATTTGTTATTTTACACTTCTTGTAACACATTTTAGATTTCACTATTGGCTCAATTACATGTATCAACTTATCCTTATTTGGCTAAGTCAAAGGGGTCATACTTCTAAGGTAGGGTTCTAGTTCTGGTATGTTACACGGGTCATCGATGCAAGGCAAAGGATAACAATTCTTTATCATTTGATTAAGCATATGATAATTCATGCACATATGCAACAAATAATCCTTCTTCTTTATGAACACTACATGGGATCCCCAAGGTGAAACACTAGGGCACACAAAGACCATGTCGAGAAGCTCATGATGCTGCTTCTTAAGCTCAGTGAGTACTGTAGGTTCGAAGTGGTAAGGTAGCTTTGAGAGAGGTGATGTTCCTGGGGCGAGCTCAATAAAAAACTCCACCTCATGAGTTGGGGGCAACCCAGGAAACTCCTCAGGAAAGACATCAGAGAAGTCCTTCACAACTTCTATGTGATCGAGAGGAGGAGGTGTGGCATCAAGGACGATAGAGGCTAAAAAAAAGTTTGGCCATAGTAGCCCGGGTGGTAAGAGCTTAGTAAGTCCCAATGAAGGACCCAGGTTCGAACCTCACCAAAGGCACTTTGTGAACGACAATTCACACTGATTAGGTGTGGGAGGGGGGTGTCTAGACCACACCCTCTCATGCCTCAAGAGTTTACCATGTCGGACTCATCCGGGGTGGGTTCTCTCGGTCACCAAAAAAGATAGAGGCTAAAAATGATCTACACCCTTGTGAGACAAGCTTTTCAGATTTGATTGCGGAGATGACAAATTGTCGATCCTCTCGCTTCCTACCCTTGAAACACATCCTTCCCTCAACAAGATGTAACAAACTAACCTTCTATACTTCACAGAAGAAAACAACCTTATACTTCTTCAACCAATCCATCCCCTGGATAACATCAAAGGTGGTCATGCCAAGCAAGTTGAAATATGAGGGAAACATCCTACCAGAGATACAAAGGTCCATGATTGGGAGTTTGAGATAAGAAGAGAAGATCCTACCACTAGGGGTTTTAACATCTAACACATGATCCATATATTCTGATTCTATCTCTAACATGACAACAAGATGAGTTGATATGAATGTATTGGATGAACCAGAATCGAAGAGTGCTTTAACAAGATGCATATTAAGATGTAAAGTACCTTTGATGACTTCATTGTCTTCTTCAACTTCCTCAGCATTAAGGGAAAACACCCTACCATTCCACCTTTCCATAGGAGGTTGATGGCCTTGCCGGTTCTAATTGTTGTTGTTTCTTGGAGGCAGATTATGTCATTGTTGTGGCTACTAATTAGGCTGTTGAGCTGGGGCTTGACCACGCTCAAGATTAGGGCAGTTGGGTAAGATGTGTCCAGCTTGACTGTACTCTTGGCAGATGGGTGCATGCCGATCATCTCTATGAGGTTGACCATTGCCAATAGGGCATCTTCCTGGAGGGTTAGAATGGGAGCAATGATTGCACTTGTCGTGCCCTTAATTTCCACCAACATTCTTTCTCTTGTTGTTTTGTTGTTCCCAGAAGATTGGAACCCGGGGTAAGACTCTATCACCAAAGCTTTATCCACCATTTATTGGAAAGTCAATGACAGCTAGGGAACAAGGTTACATCCTACACTGTAGCTTAAATCCTCGAGGAATATGGTTGATCTTCTTTCATCTCTAAGGTCCACAACATAGCGTTCCAGGAGGAGGAAATGTTGCATGTATTCAGAGACGCTCATGCTTCCTTGACGCAGAATATAGAACTCTGCTTCTTTCTTCTTTAGATAGGTGGTATAGATATACTTCTTACAGAATAGCTTGAGGAACTGTTCCCAAGTCATGCTAGAAGTATCACGGGTACAAGCCATACCCATCCACCAGACCCGTATTGGTCCATCCAAGACACATGTTGCAAAGTGATACTTCTGGTGAGGAGGGTATGCCATGGCCTTGAAGTTACACTCCAAGGCCAAAACCCAATTGTCAGCTTTATCTACCATGTTTGTCTCACTCTCGCCCTTGAAGTATGGTGGTTGCATCTTGATGAAGTTTGTAAGGGTGAATACCTCTAGTTTCGCTGCAATAGTTGCAACATTGGAAAGTTGTCCCACCAAGGTAGTTAAGAGCAGCTAGCGCAACATGGTCAGCTCTTGCTCAGGGGTCAGAAGAGGGGTGCCAACAGGGGCAATAGGGAATGTCCCGATGTTGGAGGGAGTCAATGGAGTATCCCGATTGTCGGTGTTGTCGGAGATGGCTCTTGAAGAGGAGTTGTTCATCTTTCCAAACAAATCTCCCTTCTTAAAAGATAAGGGTACAAAATAAGATAACCAGGAGAAGACAACAAGGATATCTAAGGCTACTATTGCCTCTGGGCATATTATTTTAGGCATTCAGTATCAGCACAGGCCAGACATGTATCATACAGATTCAGGAGTCCTCGTAAACCAATCTAGTGTTGCAAGGAAACTTTTGCCAGCCGTGAGACCATGATCCTTTCTAGACACCCTAGCTTTAAACTTATGCCCTAGTAGTTTCCTAGAAGGCTTTGATACCATGCTATAAAGAGGTGAGATCACCTCTTTACTAAAATTTAAAGGAAATACAAAACTTCCACCTTTTCACAAGAAAAATAGACATTGTGGAATGCATGTATAATAATCCAAGTAAATAAGCATGTTTCATATACATGAAAAATGGCAATAGCAAAGAGAAAGAAACTAAGTTATTACATTTCCTTTTGTACTCAATTCACTATAAGAGTTTCATTGTAAAGGAAAAACTGAAAAGAAACTATTGGATCCATCAATAAGCAACCTAGTCATCCTTGATACCAAAACTTGAATCTACTCCTAAACTTGGTCACATTGGCCTTGTTCAACACCTTGATCTAACCCTGGGTGGTTGGGAAAACACCCAAAAAAAGGAGAAAACAAGGTATGTGTCAAAGATAATGAACAAGGACAAAAAATAAGAAATAACATAGAAATTAAGGCTAAGATATCATCATAATATGAAAATGGTCAAAAGTATGAGGCATAATCAAATAGATGTTTTCCATAATAAGAAAAATAATAAAAGGGTTGCATACATGATTAATATTGACTACCTTAACTAAGTAGGGTTGAGGAACCTACCTAACCTCAACCAATAGGTGAGGGAGAGTAACACATTCCAATCACCTACCAATATTTTATATTGGGAAGAGTAACACATTCCCTGGGGCGAATTTACATATGCCCTATCTATGGGTGGTTGTACAAAAGTACCACTACACTAGTTAAATAGTCGAATAAAATCAACATGCTAAGAACTATGGCAAGTATAAGCATCAAATAGTGGAAACATGGCATTGGGGTACAAGACCCAAGATATAGATAATAAAACTGATTTTGAGGCAAACATAGTGAAGGAATTAACAAAAGAGAAATTAGGGTTTCATAAAAGCCTCATTAGGAAAACTAGGTTAGGGTTTGCAATTATTCCCAAATTAGGTGTAAGGAAAGCACATACCTTTCTTAATGAAATCCAATTACTCACTTTCACCACTTTAATTGAGTCCAAAGCCCACTTTTCCTTTTTTTCAATGTATAATCATGTTTTAGGGTTTTACACTGTATTAAAGTAAAGAAACCCTAACTTTTGGACTTTTTGAGAAAAACCTCAATTTATACACTGAAATTATCACCATTGATCCTATTAGGTTCTCCTAGTTAAGAAAACATATAATTGTGTCTATTTAGGAGTTATGGGGATTAAATTGTATTTTTGGTGATTTTTATGTGTTAAATTCATATTTAGAAAACACCTTTTGACAAAACTCAAAACCAAGCTTCAAAAGTATTTTTATTAGAAATCTTACATTTTTTTATTCCAAAACATATTTTCTTTTAATTTTGGGACAAAGGAAAGATATGATTTTTCTATTATGGACCAATCATAAGATGGCACGTCTTCAAATCCAAGCAAGAGAGGCGATGAGAGAGAGATGGGCTGCATGACTTGACCCGATCATGGGGCACCAAATCAGTAGTCCACACTGGCTCAACTAGTGTCAACGCTGGCTGGAAAAGAACCAAAAACTCGTAAACGACCCTATGAGAAAATAGAGAGATAGGAAGGAAAACAGTGAAGGCAGAATAGTCATTTGACCAGGGGGATCGTCCCCTTCCTCAGCTCGCGAACCATCGATGACCTCTGAGTACAGCAACAAGCAAAAAATTTGGGTAAAATTGTGAGACTCGATCAAACTCAAAAAAATATAAAGAAAGAACAAGAAGATCACCACGAACATGTTGGTGAAGTCAATTTGATCCAAGATGGAGTAGGGAACGAGCACTAGCCACCACAAACCTAGGTCCAATTGAAGTTTCCTGACATCCACACACACAAGTAATGAGGAAATCAAGGGAAGAGGAGAGTTTTGTAAAAGGAGACGAAGGTATTGGAAGTACTATTTATAGGTATGGTTTGCTTTAGGGTTTAAATACCATGGCGGTGAGAGAGCTCGGTGGCCGATATTGGGCGTTTCTCGAATAATTGACAAAACACCACAATTTATGGGTCAATTGGTGTGGAATCATATCAGGAAAGTGTGGGAACAAAAATCTCATGAAAAGGATGACTACAAACCGAGAAATCACCATTTGAAAATCTAATGTGAACATGCTCGTTACCTTGTTAGGCGCGAGCTAGGTGACATGCTCTCAGCCATTCGATCAAGTGGGTGAGCAATCTGGACCATCCATCATCACAAAAAATTGAAAAATAAAAAGATTAAGCGTGTGACACATTGAATGTATATCAATTCTTAATCGGACTAAAGTGGCACCTATTTTATTTAATCTTTTCTTTCTCCTCAATTGAGGGTGCAAACAAAACCCAAATCAATTGAAAATTGACACCTGGCCTATTTATGATATGAGGAATCTGATTATGCAATTAGATTTGCCTTTAGAGAATTTTAATATGTTAAATAAATCAAATCTTATTTTCTCTTTCTTCCATCATTAATGGTTAAAAGATTCTCCAAATTTGATGAAACTTCACCCACAAGTCACATTAAGTGCCTGGGATATGAAATTGCCATCAATTTTACAAGTTAGAGTTGTTTGTATATTTATTTAATATTTGAAGGTTCTACACACTCTCTCTCTTGATTTCACCTTTTAATCAAATATTCTCCAAATTGAGTGAAAATTCACGCAAAGGAATATTTTAATGTGTAGATCACAAGTTTGGCATCAATTATTACTTTTGGAATCATTGATGATTTTACTTTATATTTTTGAGTTATCTCTTATTTTCCCATTCAAGTAATGCAATTATACTTACTACTTTTCCAAAAGTTAGGAAATTTACTACTCAAGAAAACTTGTACTCAAAGAAAATGAATTTGGACTTAGAATTATCTTTTGAGTTCCTCTTGTATGATTTTTAGGCAATTTACTCTTATTTTCACTTAATGGAAAAATTAATTCATTTAATGTTGCATTATTTTAGTTTTTAGGATTTTCTTTTCTTTTCCTCACACAAAAGGCCATAGAAACTTCTAGATCAATTTTATTTTATTTTTATCCCTCTTAAGTGGATATTTTGCAAATTAAACCCATTAGTAAATTTTTACAAACTTATTTGTGCATAAATGCTTATAAAGTCAAATATAGGGAACAAATGTACACCAAACCTTTATAATTTCCACTAATTCAACATCAAGGACAGAAATGAAAACAAAAGGTTGGGAAAAGGCTAAACTAAGGAATACATATGGAGTTTAATTCATTACATGCTCTTGAAGAAGGCTTTCAGGATGGGGTAAACATATCTTACAACTCAATATTGAGAAACTCTATTTCTATAAGAGAAGTTGTTAGATGGGTAAGAAAAGTTGAACAATGATACTACCTTAATGAATTCAATGGAGTAGGAATACAAGGTAGTGAATAATGTTTGGTTTTTCTTACAGGTGGGTTTCATTCATGAGTTTCTCAGGAGAGTGCATTGAAGTCAAATGTCACAATGGACTTTGAGTACCCTAAATGCCCTTAGTAAGAAGATGATTGTGTTGATTGTGGAATATATCTTATAAAGTACCTAGATTGTTTGGTGAATGGGAAAGAGATGACCTTTGCAAGTAAATACATACCTACAATGTAGACACACATCTTCCAAAGGATGATGAAGAATGAAAGATTGAAGGCAATTAAAGAAGTCGATCGTGATCAAGAAGATAAAAAATAACAAGGGGTGACAAGCCAAATGAAGAAACGTTGAATCACAACATGCCAATTTTAAATTCATGGCTTGTATAATATTAAAGAAGTATTTTGGAAATATAGTGTTTCTTATTTTCTTGTTAACCCTAACTGAACTACGTGGGCCATGATGTCTCTATGTATTAAACTATCATATTACCATGTGTTGTGTTAGTTGATATACTTGAGGTGTATCCAAACTCAAATATGTGATTATTAGAATTAACTATATATCTAAACTCAGCTGTGTGATGATCATCCTTAGCTGAGTATCTAAACCTAGAAGATATGTTTTGAATTTGAATTACATTTTGATGCATGAAAACATAAGTTTACATGTTGATGTTGATTTTCATATGAATTGATGTGCACATTAATCAATATTTGCAGACATATAAATATAAAAGCTCATTATTATATTATTTGCATATAAGTAAGTATCAAATAATTAACTTTCAATGCAACTTATGATTACCAATTTATTATCATCTACTAGTACTTGACAGATATATTAGTCAATGATAATCAACTCGATTTCTTTTAACTAGAAATCTAAAAGTAGGGAAAGTAACTATTTGATTATATCTAAAAAACTATCTGTGTGAACTTTAAAATAATTATTTCACATATAAAGTAACTATGTGTCTCAAAAAGTAATGTAGGTTTCTAGAATTTAATTATAAGGAAGTAGTGTAATTATTAAAGGTAAAATTAGGGACTTATTTGAAAAGTAAGTGAACATTAATTTTAAAATGAATAATATAGATTTTATTACTTCTATATTTTTGAAATAGATGCAAATGAATGAGTTATGCATAGTTAGGATGCTAGATAAAAATATCTGAACTTTTTGAATCACAATAGTATACAGTCCTATAAAATAACTATGAAAAAAAGTAAAAATTTGAACCAAAAAGTTACATTTTGCTCTAAAATGTAAGTACTAGACCCATAATAGTATCTATTTGATCGAAAATGAAACATAAGAATATAAAAATATGAGCCTTAGTATGGACTAAATTTTAGGAAGAAGGAATATTTAACAATGAGACTAGACAAGTTGTAGAATGATGAAGAAAAATGTAATTGTGACAACATGTCACAAAAAAGATACTAACTCAAAATAAAATTCCCAACAAACACTATTTGGGAATACCAAAAAGGTACAAAAATTAAAACCGAAGAAATATTCCAAACATTCCATCGAGATCTTGCATAAAGGCCAAACATCATATGTATTGATGCCATGTAACTTTACATATGTAACCATGGCTTCAGTTACAACATGTATACAAAATGTATCTTCTATATAATTAAAAAATTTCATTGTTCATGGTATACAATGAAAGACTTGAATCGATATACATGATATACAATTCCGCCTATCTGGACCTAATATTACAAGAACAATTCTACAACTCTACAAAAACCACACCAATCTCTCAACTTCATTGGTCCTCAAACCGAACCTCATAACCACCATAGGTCTGATTGCACTATTGATTAGATGAAAAGTTCCAAAAACCAATGAGGTGAGACCCCAAGTCCCATAGATATGATATAACCTTCATTTATTGCTTACAAGGAGGTTATGAAATTAAACCAATTAAAGCAGATTGCATGACCGATTAAAAAATTGAGTAGTATATATACAATGTACAAGCATAGCTAAAGTTACAAGTAGAAATACTGCACAAGAAGGGATATGAATCACATATGATTCCAGTATGAATATCAAACCAATAGTCATCATTAAAATTGATTAACAAAAATGATCCCAACATGTACACCACACGTCTGGGTTACACATCTTATTAAGCTTTGAGTATTTTGAGGTGTACTAGTCAAACTACCATGTGACCAATCTGATGTCACAATCAAACTCGTGTAAGTTGAAGATGACTAGAATCCTAAAATATCTTCCCCTTATTCAGTATGAGCGAAAAATTATAGTGGCACAACAACCAACCTATTAAAAACCAAACTCGGCCCATCCTGGGTACACAAGCCATGACACCAAAACTAGGGTATAACCCTCAAATTTGTGTTATCACCACAACCTCTCTCAAATACAATAGATCTAAGACATGGCCTTGATTGTTCTATGTAACCTTGAAATCAAGATGACAACTATATATCCTCCCTACAGTCACATATAATCAATAGTATATAACTTTGAGCTCCCTTTGTATTACTCATTTCACTATCTAGCCAGTTCCACTACTACAAAAATGGCTTATAACGTCACTTTTAATGGTGTCAGTTGTAATAATACACCGACACCTAAACTATACAACGTCGGTGTATAAAATAATCCGACATCAATCTGCGAAGGGTGACTAGACACAGGTATCGCTTTTATTCAGTGTTGGTTCCTTAATAAGAAACCGATGCCTAAAAGTAACCGCCAAAACCAAAATTTCCAGCGAAAAAAATTACCTCCAAAAATTAACATACATCGTCAGTTTTTAAAACAGAAACCGATGACTAAAGGTTTTCTGCGAGACATAAATTTTCTCACTTTTTATCGTCGATTTTGTGACAATAACTGACGCCATTGTGTTTTCGCGCGCATAACTGCGAAAATTTTCACCTCCCTTTAGTGTCGGTGTTTTGTTGCAAACCGACACTTATAGTTTTTATTGTCGGTTGTTGTTAAGAACCGACACCTATTGTTAACTTAACAGCGTGAGGCAGACTCTTCCCCTTCTGTTTCATTCATTTCTACTGAGGGTTTGCTGTGACGATTCCTCTGCTCTGACGATTCCGCTACTGCTCTGCCTCCGCCTCTGCCTCTGCCGCTGTTTGCTGGCCGTGCTTTGGTCGCCGACACTGCCGCCACTCGCCGCCGCTGATATGCCGCCGTACCTCTTCTACCTCCGCTGCCTTTGCTTCCGCCAGCCATTGCCGGCGACCACAGCTCTCCGCCCGACGACCTTCTGCCTGACGTCGGTGACCAGCTCTCCGCCCGGAGCCCTTCTGCTCGATGACCAGCCCTCCGCCCACTGCCTGGATGCTTCCCTCTTCTCACAGGCATGCCCATTATCAGGTTTTCCCCTAACCTTCCCCCCTATTCTTACTTTTCCTGTATCATAGACACACCCATTAATCCTATGGCTGTGGCTGTGTGCAATTTTTCTTCAATGTTATTGTGGTGCAGAGTTGCTATGCGATTTATTTATTTGAACAACATTATTTGAGGTGCACTGCCTTCTTGTTTATTAGACACCCAATCTTATTGTGGCTCTCCAGTTTGCAAACCTGTCTCTAATTCACATTAATATTACCATGTTGTATATGGTTTTGATCAGAAAAATGCATAGATTGTGAATAAAATATACTTAAAGCTCTATTATTCTTCTTGTTACAAAGGTATAGCTAGTACACGAATATTAGATGATATTCAAGAAAACCCTAGTTTGATGAGCATGTTGTTAATCGTGTTAATTATGATTCTTTTATTTATTCTGATGTCAGTATATAATTATGCGATCCCAACATCTTCAATTGAATTAGAATGATTTCAATGAATTATAGGGTTTTAAAGTTGATAATCATGTACGTACATGCGGAAATAGGGTTATTAAACCAATAGTTATAACATAGTATGATCTTAATCTGATATGGATGTTAATAATAATAAATATGATGATTAGGGCTATATATATAATGTCTAGTAAAGATTCCTAGACTTTTTGTCATTAGGGTAATTTTTTTAAGGTTAGTATGTCTACTAGAGATTGCATGTTTGAAACTATTGATTTCTTAATTTATTATTTAATAATGCTCTATAGATTAGTATTAACCATGTTGCCTGTAGTTTATACACATTTATTATATATAAGAATGACAACACATGAATTTGTTGGCCTAGAAACCCGTCCAAGATTTACTCATTAGGAGTAAATCTTAGATAGTCCCCAGTTTGGGACTATTCTTGAACACCTAATCTCACTTAGGATGTAAGTGTATAATGCGTATTGGATTTTCAAGAAAATTTCGGTAGCATTTCCCCGTTTATTCTCTAAGTACATATGTACTTAGAGAATAGTGGGAAAATGTTGCCGAAATTTTCTTGAAAACCCAATACACATTATACACTTACTAGTGAGATTAGGTGTTCAAGAATGGGATAGGTGGTACACATTTATTATATATAAGAATGACAACACATGGGATGTCCATTCACAATCGCTGCACCCCTGTGAATGTGTAATTTACAATGTGAACTTTAAAATTAGTGTTACTTTACAATGTGAAATTTATAATTTGAATGTGAACTTTCAGATGGCTGATCAGGACCGTGCTGATGATCATTGTGAGGGTGAGGACGTGCTTACACCACCTGACAATGTAAGTTTTAAGAATATATCCTTGAGGTTTCTATCTATATGTTCATTTATAATTATATTATGTAAGTGTGCTTTTTGATAAAATTTTAGGTTGGTGATGTACCCCTGAAGAAATTACATCACTTGATGCGCAGCAAAAAAAATTTGAGAAAGTGAGGGGCATCACAATGATGAACAAGTTAATACAGCAAAGGGGCAATGGACCCAAATTGGCTGTGGATTTCGATCAGGCAGGAAATCCATATGGAGTGAACCACAACTCATTTGTTTCATATCTTGGGGTTATTACTCACAGCCATTGCAGTCCTATCCTAGAATCATGGCATAAAGTTCCTAAGGGGAAGAAAGACCACATATGGAAGGAACTATGCGTGAGTTATTATTATTTGTAATTCTATTTGTGTAGATTACTAATTTTTAGGATACTAGTTAATAACAATTCTATTTAATTTGCAGAGCATATTTGATATGGATGAAAAGCTGCATCGTAAATGTGTGATGCAACGTTGTGGGAGGGTCCTAAGGAACTATAGGACCAATCTCACCCGAGATTACATACGTGATGCTGAGAATAGGTTCTTGATTGATTCCAATTCTAGACATTGATCAGTATTTCACTAACTCTACACTAATAATTTTTGTTTGTATTCTCTTTGAAAAATAAATATAGGAAGAAGGAAGCCACATAGCAATGGAACTACTTGGACCCCAAAGAATGGGAGGAGTTTGTTACCCAAAGAAAAATAGATGAATTCAAGGTATTAAGCACCACTCCCAATTTAATTAATATACGTTTTTATGTATTCACCTATTCAAGATTAACCTTTAGTGTTACTAACCAAATCAATGTGCTAACTAACTAGGCTATCAGCGATGCTCAACGAGCAAGGCGTGCACTGAATGTGTACGACCACACAATGGGTCCAAGAGGATATGTAGGCATTCGCCAAAGAGGCTGAGTCTACTCAGCCTACTGCTACTCAGGAGACTTCAGAGTCCTCTACTGCTGCTCCCGCACCTCTGCCTCATCATGTTATGTGGATAGATGGGAGGCAAAACAAGAAGGGAGAGATATTGAAGCCCACAACCGTTGAGGCAGCTGCAAAATGGTAAAAATCAAACTCTTAGAGCAATCTATCGATATTGATTATTGTTATGTTTACTTACGAATTTTTGTTGATGGTGCTTAGCGGGAGCTGCACGAGCAGAGGAAGGAAGGCAAGTTCATCCCTCAGGGCACAAGGGATGAACTGACAGTTGCTCTGGGTAACCCAGAGAATCCTGGACGTATAAGGGGTGCATGCGCTGGTGTGGGCATCAAAGTGTTCTTTGGGCCATCCCAGCGTAAACCTGTCCCAAAAGCGGGACTTTCACAAGCTGAGGTAACTTATTCTTATTTTAGAACGTTATTGCGAAAGGGAATTCAATAATCAAAAACTAGCATTTCTTTTATCCATGTATAGGTAGATTCCTTAATTGATAGGAGAGTCGAGGAAGCAATTGATAAAAGACTCCAGGAAGCATTTCACAAGTGGCAGGCGTCTCAGACTGCCACTCAGACAGTACCTGCGGCGAACCTCTCTTCTCCTACTACTCGTACTGCAGAGGTTGGGAGTAATCCTATAGACTCACCTAGCACGTCCTCTGTAAGTATTTTTATGGCATATATAATAGCTAGTCTGTTCAAGATGATATGTTTGTGTATATATGCAAATAACGTTCTTTACATAAATTTGTAGGGGTTGAAGCCATGCCGACTACAAAGTGAAGGATATATCGTTGCAGATGCATCGGCTTACCCACCCCTTAAAGGGTGCATGGTTCATGGGAGTCCAGTACCAGATGGCATGGTACGTGTGAGCCCCATACATATACTCACTGGCTGGACGAATCTTGCACTACGTCATGCACACCCAGATGCTGAAACACTTGGTGAGGCAGTAGGCGGAGTGATACTGTGGCCCGAAGCAGATGTCCTCTATACTGATATTGTATGATAAATTTTCATTACTTTACTTTGTTAGTGTGTATATATATATGAGTCAATTGATATGAAATTATATATACATGTCAAAAAGACGAGACCCACTACATTTCGGCCTCCACCTCCTCGACTACCAAGTTGGCTTCCAAGGGACCTACACGCCTCGATAGGTCCTAATTGTAGGAGTGTGGCAGTATGGATCGGTGAACATAATCCAAATTTCCCTATAAATGTTACTATTCCGGATAATGTTGTAAGTAAATCAAATGATAACAATCTATTTATACAAGTTTAGCATACGTATTAATGCATACGTAATAGAAGTTCTGGATACGTATTAATGCAGGTCAAACATTCAGAAACAACATATTTATACAAGATATTTTGGAGTTGTTTAAGTATGAATGGCTGAACACATCTATGATAGAGCAGTGGATATGGTGAGATTAATTCATAAGGCAATCTGGTTTATACATCCATATACCTTGTTTTATATACGACAATCTGGTTTCTTATATATTAATGCATACATAATACATGTTTTACAACCACTTATACAAGACATGTACAGATTTTGGGTTTTCCCATGTGGGATTTTTGGTTCCATCTTTGATTAGTCTTGTAGATACAAACCCTTCTTCAGTTACTTCATACTGCTGTGATGCTTTTGAATATTTTGGTAAAAATAATAAGACAGTGATAATAGCTCCATTCAATGTCGAGTAAGTTTACTTTGCTTGTAATTTGGACTTAAGAAAATTACATTTTTATTGCGGATATTGAGTTATTAATTTTCTACTTTCTTACCTGTAGTTCTAAGCATTGGGAGTTATTAGTGGTTGTCCCTAAGATATTCACCGTCTATTATCTAGATCCTGCGGAGAGTGAGTTGGATGTATTATATGGACATGCAATTAAAAGGCCATTATTATTGTGAGAAATATTTATATTTTTATATCTGTTAACATCTTTTACTGTATTACTATTTAATTATGCAATTTAATGTGTTACATTAACATATATAGGGCATTAAAAGAGTACAAAAAAGCTGGAGGAAAGGTCCCTAGGAAAAAAAATCTGACACTCATTTGGAAGAATGTGAAAGTAATTTCCTGACTCCAATGTATATATTTTTATGTGAACTGTGCTTATTTGTATTTTTGAATATTTAGTATGTTTTAATTTATAGTGTGCTACACAAGACAACGGCTGGGCATGT
The DNA here is from genome assembly GCA_963693085.1 of Alisma plantago-aquatica. Taxonomy (NCBI): domain Eukaryota; kingdom Viridiplantae; phylum Streptophyta; class Magnoliopsida; order Alismatales; family Alismataceae; genus Alisma; species Alisma plantago-aquatica. The sequence goes on along the minus strand of OY856411.1, from coordinate 1,192,026,173 downwards.
GCCTACTATGTGATGTGATTTATGAACCTAATCATCAAACATGTTGTATTGGAAATCGATAACATACAAAAGGTATTATACATAGTCTCGTTAGATAATATGAAATATATGAATCTTATTATATATTATTATAATTATGTATGTATGTCATTCTCTTTGTAGGTCTTTAAAACTGAGGACTTCAACACAGGTGCAAAACGTTTTGATGTACATGCTCCCTATACGAGAGATGAATTAGATGCTATAAGAGAAGATTGGGCAAAAGCCCTGCAAAGAGTGGGAATTTTTTTAATATGATTTTAATGACAATGATGACAATGATGATGATGATGAATAAAGAATAACTTTATTCTCATAATTAATTTTGTGTGAATGTGAATGAATTTTTATAAATTGTCATATGTGTGTCAGTTGCTACTGGTTTCTACATGCGTGTGATGAAAAAATAATATGAATTAAATGTTCTTATACATGAGTGTGAATCACATATATATAATTTGTCCATCATGTTAATTTTGCAGGTTTGTGGTCTGTTGTTGGCTGATATCAATGGATGTCGTAAAACCTACAGTTCATAACTGAACTGTAGGTTTCTCATCCTGCGACCAGCCACAGCAGATCTGCAGACTGACAGAAAAAAAATCAAATCATAGGCGTTGGTTATTTGTATAAAATCGACAACATACGGTTACAGTGTCGGTTGCCATACTAGTAACCGACGTCGATTTCCCTAATGAGGCCAGACACCACGGCCGTACTGGCCAGCACGGCCGTGGCAGCGGACCAGACATAAAATAGGTGTCGGATATCTGTATAAAACTGACGATATATGGTTACAGTGTCGGTTGCCATACTAGTAACCGACATCGATTTCCCTAATGAGGCCAGACAGCACGCCGTATAAGCGGGTGAGATGGCGTCGGTTTCTAAGCTGATAACCGATGCCTATACCCCCTGGTGGCGCATTTTCGGTGCATTTTCGGTGGCGCGCGAAGGGTTGTGGCATCGGTTTGAGAACCGACGCGTAACGGTTGTGCTTTTAGCAGCACCCACATAGGTGTCGCTTAAAAACTGACACTAAAGGCCTTAAATAACCGACACTAAAGGCCAGTTATGTACTAGTGTTCTGACACTGAGATAGTGCTATAGTCTTAGGAAACTACATGATTAAGGTTACACTTGAGTAATTAAGTCAATTACATATTTTCTACTACATCAATCAAGTTACATACAAGATCCTAAATTAATCTTTTAAAAATAAAGCATGGATTGCAACTATAAAAAATGTAGAACATATGAAACAGTTGTACATTACTTGTTCAACGTATATTATCCATCAATATCATAAAAAGGACACATAACAACCTGACCTATCATAATTGCTAAAAAATAATAACTCCTTAAAGGAGTCTCATTTGTATCCAATTTTTTTTAGAGATCTTAATGAGACATACACAAGACAAGCACCCAAATGTTTAGCATAAAAATACAAAAAATTTGGAAGTTATGCTATTTATAAGAATAAGCTAATGGAGGTGCCAAACCTAGCATGGATGAGCAACCTACCTTAATAGAATTTCGTCCAGTCATTATTTCAACAAAAAAATGTAAACAAAGACTGTAACATTGACATGGAATGACAATCATACGTCAAAGTTCAACATGAGGGTCTGATTTCCTCTTCTTGGATACCAAACCACCATAAATGACATTTTAGACTCTTTACACTTGCATTTCAAATTTTATTGCTTGCATGATTAAAGTAACATTAATAGTATAGAAGAAGACATACATTGGGCCTAAGCGAGACTTAAGAATCCATATTACCATCTTTCTCATACAAATAGTACATAAAACACCACCTTTTAGCATATGATGTATTTTTAGAACAAAAATTACATTATGCATGTCATAAGTAGGTAAGAAATGCATCAAAAGTATATCACTCATCTTAGAGGTGAAGAAAAATGTCAAAACAACAAGGAACCACGAAAAAGAGAAATAAGGACCTGAGATTTATCCTTCAAAAACTCCAATAAAGCTCCTATCAAGAATGAGGTGTATCTAGGGGCAAAGAGAGAAGAAAAAGGGATTCTTTTTTCCATGCACACAAGTATTTAGCTAGAAGCAGCATAGGTTCTATCCAGAAGGATTGAGCATATAGAAATAGTAGGAAAAGGGAGTAGGATAGAAGATCTTACATGTACAAAGTGAGAAACTAGGCAAGAAGCTTTGATCTAAGGTTCACAGCAACATGTGTCCACGTCTTATAAGATTTTGCCCCCAAGAAGTCTCTCCATTGTCAACTGATGGTTTCTCATTGGTCTCTAGTGGGAACAACAATTTGGATAAAATGTTCATTTGAAGGGAGTAGGGAGGGGTATATATAACTAGGAAGGAAGAAAGAAAAAAATCCAAAGACCAAAGTAGTGTTTCCATTCGTCAAAGGGTAAGGTTTACCATCCATTTGTATGTCCATAACCACCATCAGTTTGCACCTATCCTAGAAAACCATTAGTTTACAATCACCTAGAAAAATCATTGATCTATGAATGTGTGAAACTTCCATTAGTTTGTGAGCAAGTAGAAAAACCTTCGATTTTCACACCTAGAACATCCATTAGTTGTTGAATGTAGAACAACCTTCTATTCTTGAACATGCAGAACAACCTTTGGTTGTTGAATGTAGAACAACCTTCTATTATTTAACATGAAAAACAACCTCTGGTTGTTGAAACTAAGAAAACATAGGTAGGTGCACTTATTATCACCTCCACTCAAAACTAACATAAGAGGTTGGTACCTTTGTACAACAATGTCAAACAACATATAAATAAGATAAAATTTCACCAAATATTCAAATCACCATGAGACAAAATATACAAACCTCCAAATCATATTAGACCCCTAGAAAAGGAAAAATTATAGACAAGCCCACAAAAGTACATAAAATTGCATGACTTGAGAAAATGAAGTCAGAATTAGCTAAATTTGAAATGATATCAAATCATAACATAAAGTTAAAAAATGTAAACTAAGAACCCAATTAGGACAATCAAGCATGTTTATGAATTAAGCAAGGTCAGGGGCCTTACAATAATGATAGCTCTAGTTATGTAATGCAAAATGGATATATATATATATATATATATATATATAAAGAAATATATAAATATATATATATATGTGTGTGTGTGTGTGTGTGTATAATATTATACTCTATAAGAAAATGAACCTCATTACATAGTCAATAAGTGTCCAAAACTAAACTATATTTTTAAGAACAAAGTATATTGCATCATAATATAAATATGAATGTAAAACAAACACAACTCAATAAAAATAATTTCTATAAAATTGAGCTGTAATCAATTTCCAATTGTGACTATAACAATGTATATAAGACCCATTAAATTTATGTTATATTTCAGCATGAGCACAAATACATCGGTAGTTAAATAGTAGTAGAAAAAAGTAGATGAGTGAAACCAAACAACAAAAACATTTCTATCAACATCATTACATACCACCACCAGTACATATATATATATATATATATATATATATATATGTGTGTGTGTGTGTGTGTGTGTGTGTGTGAGTGTGTGTGTGTGTGTCTGTGTGTGTGATATTCTACTCTATAAGAGAATGAACCTCATTACATAGTCAATAAGTGTCCAAAACTAAACTAGATTTTTAAGAACAAAGTGTATTGCATCATAATATAAATATGAATGTAAAGAAAACACAACTCAATAAAAATAATATCTATAAAATTGAGCTGTAATCAATTTCCAATTGTGACTATCACAATGTATATAAGACCCATTAAATTTATGTTATATTTCAGCATGAACACAAATATACCGATAATTAAATAGTAGTAGAAAAAAGTAGATGAGTGAAACCAAACAACAACAACATTTCTATCAACATCATTACATACCACCAATACATTTTTTTACCTCTGGTGTCACTTTTCTTAACTTTAGTTTCAAATCAAAACCAACCCTACATCTCTATATCGTATGTTTCTAGAGAACAAACATCACTATTGGCCTAGTCGTGTTGACTATGAAAAAATGCAAGCACCTCTTTTACAATAACTTCAGTTACCATTGGAAGAACTGACATCACAGACAACCCAAAACATTCAATTTTCCAAGAATTTTTTTTTGGTGTAGACGTTTAGCACCACCTGTAAAGAAAGTGATGAGACACTCCTTCCTGTGAAATGTATTTTTCCTCCAAAATACCTATGTCATTGGTTTTCTCTAAACAAACTGACACCATAGGTCAAATAGGTGTGTAGGTTTTTGTTTCTAGCAAATATCTATTATAACTCTCTGTCATTGTCATCTTTCTTTTTGGTCTGTAGATGTGTAGTATCTCAAGGTTTATATAGTGTGATGATAGGATTTTTATCATTATTGGGATTGATAAAATTGAGTCAAATTTTTATTAATTTATATCAAGAGTCGAGATTTTTGCACATCAACAGTCAGAGGTCCAAAACTTTGAAGCTAGGGTTTATATTCCTATTGTAGACCATATGGGTGATTATTCATCCATATAAAACAATCAAGAAATAGTCGAGCAACATTTCAAGATATCAATATCGAGTTCACTATCATGGTATTCAAGTTTTATGAATGATCTAGACCTAGGTCTTTCTAGGAATTCAACCACAAGTTACTCTCAGCATTGTCATATTTCAAGATCATCATAAAATCAAGATTCAAGATCGAGTATCGATATCATTATGGATTTGACCCATTAGAGGCTTAGGTCAAGAAATCAAAATCGGGTGAAAGGGGTTACCTTTCCAAACTCTAAATAATCGATGAGGTGAAAGTTTAGAGGTAATCATAATAGGGATGTGACCTAGGTTAGTAGAGTCATGAGTCAACTACCACCCTAATCTAGTGCATTAATCTACATCACTCATGAGACAATAAGCATATCTAAAGAGGGAGAGTATCGATGATCAAATCATAATATACAATGTCATTATATTAAAATTCAAGACTATAATAGGGCAACCGTGCCAAGATTTTGAAAAATCGGGTCATAATTGCATTCCTTTCCTTTCATGATCAAGGTGATGATATAATTTGGAAATAGTGAAGTTGGATGAGGCATTTCAAGAATCAGTGCATAATAGTTCAAGATTGAGATCCATATTCATCACATGAAAATCGAGATTACAAAGAGACATAGTAATTAGTAGGGAAAATGCCTTTATGTATCAAAGTCTTACATCATGATTTTGAGGGTCTTAAGGCATAGTCATTTGATTGCATGATCATGATATATATCAAATAGGGAAAACGTTTGCTTAACTATGTTTGAGGTTTAATAAAAAATAGGGTAACATGGACTTAGTCAAATAGGGACCTCATCAAACATGACATATAAACTATAAATCCTCCTTATTTCACCATACCAAAATTATCATTTACCTCAAACATAGGAAGCATGTAGCCTAGTTCTGGTCATTAAGTTTACATGATATGAGGGTCATACATGAGTATTCTATTTCCAGATTAATTTCATTGATCAAAATTGAGTTTTCAAATTAAGGTCATATCATTGCATCATAATCTTAGTCAAATTTCATGATTTCAAATGAGTTTTAGTTTCCCCATGTATAATCCATCCATAATTGAGAAATCATGTGGTAAATAGTCATGAGAGGAACCACATGAGGAGATGAGAAAGCTAACTAATCATCATCTACTTGGGTGCTTAGGGTAGTCCTTAAAGAAGGGATGAGATGATAGAAGACTCTATAGGGTTTTAGGGAACTCCTTCAGTCCATTTTGGATCCACTAAAGCTAGGTGGAGCAGGGGAACCTCAACCATCATAGCTAGACAGATAGGAGGAAATATTGCCAGACCCCTTATGCTCTTTCTAGACACCTCAGTCCCACTATAGTGAACTTTAGGGTTTTCCCTTGGCTTACACATTAGAAATAAGCTTTCAATCCTTGTTCTTATTAAAAAGACATATTGAGACACCTCCCATTCGATATCTCATATGGTGTCTTTTGAACTAATTTAAGATGGCACATTGTTTTACTGTAAAGCATATACCCAAAAAGGAAATAGGAAGATTAGCTAGTTTTATTGATAATCACACCATGACTAACATGGTGTGATACCTTTTTTCTGACACATCATTATGTTTCAGGTGGAGTTCATTTTGATACACTATCATGGTATCTCCAAAAGGTCCTCAAACTATTGGTTTAAAATAATTTAACGTCAATCGTATCAAATTGTCTTAATATTTTTCCAAGTTAGTTATGTACTTCATTCATGATCTCTTTGAACACTTCAAGAGATTCATACATGTATTCCATCAAAATAAAAATTACCATACCTACTGATATCATCAGTAAATATAATGAGTTACTAGTAACTACCTTCAACATTTATTCTAAAAGGCCTATCTACATCAATAAGTATGGGCCCTAATAGAATAGTCACTCTCCCACTACATCTAGTGATGATGCTTCTGTCATTTTCACAATAAAAAATACTTGCATGTCTCTACTAGTTCAATAAACAAAAGAGTCTAGATAACCATCATTATGGATTCTAGAAATGCATTTCTCATTTATGCATTTTAGATGAAAATGCTATATGCATTCTTTGTTTGAGTCATCAAGTCATTCAGTATACACGTCAGACGCTTTTGTCTCTTCAATTATAAAGTATGGATTATGAGACAAAAGGGCATTGCCATAAAAGATCTTATTTTTTTAGAATGAAACATCAATTTATTCATAATATTCTTATCAAACAAGATGCATGATGTTTTCATTAATGGTAGGTACATAATAACAATTCATTAATTCTATTACATGCCCATGAATGACAACTTCCAATTGCAGTGGTAGAAGCTCTTGCTCCGCATAGTTATAGCTTATTTCTTCTCAGGGCCTAAAGTGGATATCTTAGTCTCTTTCTTCTCCTTGAGATACTCTATAAAGAGGATAGTTCCCTTTCCAATGTTCAAATAGGTGACAACGATGGCACTTGCCTTCCTTAACTTTATAAGTGGAAAGGACAAATTCCTTTTATACTTACCCTTCTCCTTGTCTTGAGTGCATAAGACTTGGATTTCATCTTAGCCTCAAAACTCTTCTTAGCCTTGCCTTTGCCCTTGGACTCACTTCCTCTGATCACCATTAGGGGTCCATCCTTCTTCAATCATGACTCGACATCAACATGCCAAGCATTTGATAGACTGACTATATGATTCAGGAAACGATTGTAGAATCATGTATGTCTCCAACTCTTGACCTAAAAGAAATCCCAGTCTCTTCACATTCTGAATCATATTGAGCAAATGGGGCTTTACCAAATCTCCCTCTGTCAATTTGCACTCAAACATCACTTTTGAGACATTATACCTTGCACGCTTTACATGATTCTTAAGATGTGTTACCATCTCAAGAATATCCACGTTTTCATGTTGTTCATGAAACTCATAGTTCATACAACTCATCATATGGTCTTTGATGTTTGTGGCAACATTTGCATGCTTCAACTAAGCATCCATTTATGCCTTAGGAGGATTTGGAGTGGGTTATTCTGGCTCAGGTCTTTTAAGGACATAGAGAGCTTTCGCTGATTGGTGAGAACGCTTCTCAAAGTCCTAAATTAGATGTGGAAGTAAATCTCATTTAGTTACCCCTACTAAAGGACTGATGGCAATGATAATGTATTTGTGATTGTCTACAATTTTTTTACAACTTTGTGTCAAAACATTTTTGATTAATTTGATTTATTAAGTTTGACGATATTAATTAGTCTTTTAATTAATTATCACTCTCACTGCTTTGTTCAAATTGATAAGCCTCATTTATCAATTTGTAAGATTGTTGTGTACAATCTTCTAGTGTGCCAAGACCCAAAACAATTGAATTATTACCTAGCCAATGCCATCAAATATTACCAATTATTAAGGCAGACTACTTTTTCCAGTTACATCTCATGCAATTCTTGGATAGATGATATTGACAACTCCTTCCCATGGTCCATCTACATGCTTCTAGGTTCTTAATCTCATTAAGGACACCTAGTTAATCCTGACCCAATAGCCAATATGATAGTAACACACCCCTTTTGGCATGCCCACATAACTACCATCACACTTCCATGAGATAGACAGTGTACCACCCTTGGGGTGCCCATGCTTAGTTGATCAAGCTTTTCATGTATTGTTGCTATTGGAAAGCACATAAGACTTAATATGTTAGATTGAGGGATTCTACGTATAAATATACATACATATCCAATCACCACATACTTATGTGTCATATACATTCCAAAACCCCAAATGAAAAATATGCAATAAAAAATAAATGGATGATGGTTATGGCTAGTCTAATGCAATTCCTTGGAGCCACAAGGAATTTCTACCACCTAAGGTCCACATTATATGGTTAACCTGTTGTTGGTGAAGATCTGTGCTTGAACCAATCCAGGTTGATCGGTTCAACACTTGAACTGACCAGCTTGCCTCTTGGCCTCTTGGTTGGGCTTTTAAAATGGTCATCTAGTCTTAAGGTTCAACTGATGTCTGGACTCCTCCATCTGATTAGTTGGGCCACCAATCAATTGGTTCATCCTCCTTTCATCTACCCTCCTTTGTCCTCCAATCTATCGGTTCATCTCATGAGTCAGTCAGTTCGTCTGGTGCAAAACATCTTCTCATACGAAACACAAATTAAAAAAATTCATATTACATTGTAAAAGGGAAAACCTTGAGTCGCATTCGAAGGGAAATAGGAAGAAGAGCATTAATTTGCATTTAGAAAGAGGAGAGAGGCTCAATATGCAAATTGACATATAAATAGGAAGAAACAACCACAACATGCATACACATATCTAGTATTATTGGCCATAACCATGCTAACATCCACCATCAAAATATTTTTAAGGTAATGTGACTGAATTTCATATATATCCTATATATATATATATATATATATATATTAGTTTGTGAATCATATGTGGTAATTAATCAGATATGCACATTGAACAATTTAATATTCACATCATATGTAATAAATAAATCCAATCACATCGATTTAAATCTAAATACACGGTAAATTGACGTAGCTCTGGTACCACTGTTGGGGAATCTGGGCAACAAATAAGGTAGCAAAAACAAAAATTTTGAAGCTTGTTTCTCAAAATAGTAAGATCGTGTCGACAATAATGTATCTAGGGAGGAAGGTTTGCAAGGTCATACCTTGTCCTAGAGCAAATCTAAGGACATTACCCTTATAGTAGCAACATGCTTCTTCTCCAAGCAGTAGAGAGCTTCTTCTTTAGCAGCACTCAGATATTTTTCCACAATGCCCTACTATTTTAGCACCATAGACAGTGGTTGATGGTGTCCTCCTAGTGGGAAAAACTCCTCACCATGCAGACCATCAGGAACTCCACATTGCGCTACCAGATCTAATGGGAAGGATTTATCCCTTTCAACGTCAATCTACTAGGATTGATTCACTCTCCCATAATTTTCTCTCTCTTGCTATCCTTCCCTCTATCAGGTAGGACTTGCTCAGGTTATCTATTGGTTACTACAACCAGAGAGGACAACAATTGTCAGAGCTAATTGTCATGTCTGGGAAGTCCCCATTACCCCTCTATTTATAGGAGAGGCCAAAGTCAAGGTTCCCAATCTATGCGGGAGTCAAAAGGTTGGAGCTAATAAATTTTCTGGAACCTTTACATGATGAACCGGTCAGTTCACCAAGCCAATCAGTCATTTCATGCATGAACCAGTTGGTTCATTTGTTTTCCTTTTCTGAATCAAATTGGTAAATAATGTACAATTAATGTTGATCATGACATAATCATCAATCCTTAATCCAATTCAATTGACCACTGAACCAAGAAACCCAGATGATGAACCGACCAGTTCACAACATGAAATGGTCATTTCACATGTCTAGGTTAGGCAAAGTTCAACCAATATTAATTCTAATTGACCTGACACAAACTAATCGATTCAACACTTGAATCAGTCAGTTCAGAGTCTTGTCAGTCAATTTTGAACCTCATTTGTTTAACTGAATACCTAAATACTTTTAGTAATCAAGTTAACATCATTCACAAATAAACTCCTATTACAAGTATATCCTATATGTGTGATCCTATAGGTCCCAAATTACGTTGGTAGTGAATGTCCATTACCAACTTATGACATCGCAAGCAATGAGCAGTGTCTAGCAACACGTCATTGCTACCCAATTAGTTTTGAAAGTTGGAGAACAACTACAAACTACAATCCATGATCAGTGTTATTGTGATCATATAGTTCCTTTGTCTCTTATATCCAGACAAAACTCAAGGCATGGAATCAGCATCATCTTCAATGTTCAATCTGTGTTCCTTGAACTAGAGATGACTGTATGACATGCATGTGAGTTCACATATCACGTATTGAATCAGATGATTATGGTCATACATTTCTCAGTCTCTCTTATCAAGTGGCATGGATATCAATCTCTTGTAGGAGGGACAAATCCCATCGATCTCACTCACACTCAATCCCCATGTGTCACAATGCACCTAAGCATCACCTTTATGGAAACCCTTATTCAAATTCATGTTGGATGATGTCTAAGTACAATGAAAAACATGTGATGAGTGTAGTGACTTCAGGTCTAAGAACCAAAATCACCACTATCACTATGAGAGTTGATTCTAACTACCGTTCCATGGAATCCATGTATCACTCTCACGGTGGGTCTATCTGATACATTGTTATCTAACATGTACTTTTTTGCTTGACTTGATATCATATATCATGACTAATGATTCATCAGTCAACATACACTCTAGTCTTATATATTACTATTGTCTATTATGCTTCTGCAATAATATCCTACTAAGGACATACAAGAATGTATGTACTCTAAATGTATTTTTTTGTAATTTTTGGATAAGTAGAGAGAAAGTTATGATTTTTTAAAGTTTTGATCAATTGAAAAGCACCAAAAATTGACGTCAGCGGATAGGACCCAATCAACTGGTCAACGTTGCTGAGTTGGACCAATCAAAAGCGGCCAACTGACCTAGGCCCAGTGCCAACTCATCAAAGTGGGATACAAAGATGGATAGGCAAAAGTACCCTATTAATCTTGGCGAGAAAATGAGGGGAGGAAATAAATTGATGGTAAAAGTAGAAAATCATCAAGGGATTCATACCCTACCCCGTACACAAGCCATTGCCATGAGAAATGGAGAAGCAACTTGTTTCTAATTTGGGGAAAACTCAATGCAGTGTCCAAACTTCAATCTGATGGTAGAGAAACAAAGAGCAAGGCTCAGGAAAGTTACTCTTGGATGCAATTGCAGACCAATCGAGCAACCTATTTGCATGATGCACTACAAGCCAGGGAGGGAAAGCAGCTTGGCGGCAGCACAAAATGTGACCAAAGAAGAAATTGGGTGGGGGGAAAGTGAGCTCAGGTTGCAGAGGAACAAGGGCAAGGATCTTTTATTTATAAGGTGGGTTATAGGGTTTATTAAAGGTATCTATGAGAGCCTTGAGCCCCAAGATATGGGTGATTCTAGAATACTCAACAAGGGTCTGAGATGAATGCATCAACTTGTGCACTTTCATTCCACGAACTCATTGGTGAAGAAATTTCAGATGAAGATCAAGTGTGGATGGAGAAAATTCAATTTTGAATTGCCACGTAGGGGCGACATGTTTCCTTTTCGGTCATGAGGTAGGTGATGAGTTGCGATTCATCCGATCGCAATCCACCGGTCCAAAAATTGTGCAAATCGACCCAGCTTCCTTATAAAATGGCATTCATAGTCATTCCAGATAAAGTGATAGAAATTTAATTTCTTTTCTCTCTCTTTCAATTTGGATAAGTAAATAACTTATAAATAAGGTGAAAATTGGTGGGTAAGGTAATTAGGACCCAAAGAATCCAATTTTGGATTCAAATTTGCCCGTTGGAAAACTTTAATTGGTGAAACTCCCATTTTGAGGAAAAGTGTATTTTCTTTATATAAATGTCTCTCTCTTTTAACCAAACCTATCCATAGAAAAAACCTAGAAGACGAATTTTGAACTTAGATGCCTAAAATTGGCAATTTTGCACAATCCATCCCAAAACTAATGAATAATCCCAATTTCTTGTATTAAGGGTTCAAATATTTTTTTTATTCTTAAAATCTCATAATTAAAGGATATTAACATCCAAGAACATACCAATCTAATAAGAAGGGTTAAACATAAAAGATTAAAATAAAAAGGATTAAAAGGTAATAATTACCTAAATTTGAGTCTTTTACAAATTTCCTCTTTCCTTGTATTGTCTTGATTTCTCCAATCTTTATGATCTCTTCTTATCGTAGCTTAATCTTGAGTGTTTCTGCATTAATTCTACTGATTTCTAAGCCTGATGCTTTTTTGTGCGTTGTTGAGACAACCACCCAACTTTTTGCTTTCTCCTACTTTGTTTAAATCTCTTTTAGGTGATATGGGTTTTGCTATTTCACAATGTAGATTGCTCCTTTATGGTGTGTTCTTCTTCCCGACTCATCTTGGCAGGGAAGTGTTTCTCCTAGTCGGTTGACTTCTTAACCCGAGCAATAACTCATCGAGTCTGGGATGACCCTGTAGACTCATCTTAGTTGCCTCCAAGCCTCAAGGTTGGAGAGAGACAAGTATCACATCACCGACCAGAGCTCAGGAAGAAACTGACAATGGCACAGGCGAGTTGGGGAGATAGTATCCTCGATTTATTTTTCACGTTTGCCCCTTTTTGTTCTATGTTTTGGTTTTTCTATGAAAGGACAATTCAGTCATTTTGCTGAGCCCTGTCATGTGTCTGACTGGTTGTAGGCCCAGTCCACTTGGTGTTCTCTGATAGGGCAAAATTAGACAGACTTACTTGTTTTGGATAATCTTGCACACATGTATTTTCCCTATATTCTGAATGGTTGAGTTTTTCAAAATTCCTAACTAATTAAATAAAGGTTAGAAAAGTAAAATAAAACATGTTTTGAAATTGGAAAATTATTCTTTATCCAATATGCACCAGTTTCATCAGCTAATATTAATCTAATAAATATATGATTTTTATGGATTTATTGAATTGATTAATATTTCTAAAATTCATAATTAATAATTTATAAATAGAGTAAACTATGATATGGACTCAGGAAAATATATCCTATAAATTGGTGTGGATTAAATAACCTAATTTACTAATAATAAAAGATGGTTTTTAGGGTTTATATAATTAATGTTGTCCAGTTTAATAAAAGAAGGAGGCACACATGGTTTAGAAAAAAAATGTTAACCTAACCCTGATATATATATATATATATATATATATATATGCCTTCGATAGGTTGCTTGTGGACTGATATGGAATAGGTTTTTTGACCTTTGGACACACAGACTTCATGGGAGGTATATTGCATTCCCTATTATTGTATATTGAGCAATCACCCAGTCTTATCCTTTGCTTGGTCCTTTGGACATGTGCATTTTTCTCTTATAGATGAATTTTCATGAGCCATGACCCCCCAACTCTCCCTTTTTGGTTTCCCCTTTTAAGAAGCAAGAAAGAGAAAGAAAAACTAAAATTACCTTCATGAGAGTGAGAACTTGACAAAATGTTGGTAGCTATATAGATCTGCTCTTATTCTAAAACTGTTACCGCAGCCCATTGAGGAGCATAAGGTAGGTGAGAATCTGTAGTACCTACATGTTTTGCACCATATTTCATTGCTCCCTTCTCTTATGGTGGGCCAATTAGGGAAATTCATTTTCAAACTAGGTGTCATTGCCTCTCATATAAGTCTGCCATTTTTGTCTTGAATAAAAAGATGTCGACCTTCACATGTGGGCCATAGACAACCACCTCAAATCAAGAAAACCATGACAATCCTTCTTGACTAGAAATCTCACACATTCCTGCCCTTTGCCAAACTGCTTATGACGTGTGTGCACCACTCTAGGCCTTGAGACTTTCTCGAACTGTTGGGTCTAGCACCCCCAAGTCATATTCTGGAAGGGGCTCCCTAGGGAGGTATCTCATTACCTCACTCTTATTCTTTTGACAATTCTTTGAAAGGATGGGTCCTAAGAGACCTGTGAGTTTTGTGGTGGGGCAGTCGGGGGGATATTATTCCACTTGGCACCTATTCTCACTATGGTCTCATTGTTCAGGTCATCGACTTGAAGACATATGTCATCAAGTAACATCATTCTTTAGACATCTACTCCCACATTATATGACTGATGAATCTCATGGTCCCAAATATCAAAATTTTGAAACAATGACTATGTTGATTCTCACGATTTATGAGTTAGGGTTTAGCTCTCATTAGGACTAGGGTGGGACCTTCCATTGATTTTGAGCATGAAATCATGATATTATTATTATGATGATGTTGACTCGAATTGTTAAAATATGAAATCTCATTCATGGATCTATAACCCCACCTAGGCCAATGTATAAGCCAGGACCCTAAAATATAGGGATTGAAATACATGGTGTACTCTTTATTCTAGAGATCTATTTGTTTGGCCTAAAATTTATCTCTCCAATTTTTTTATCTATATGATGCTCTCTCCCAATTTATGAATCATGTGATGACCTTTCCTAATTGATGAACAATGTCACTATGATTTGACCTTGATGCTTGATTACTCGATTATGAAATATTGCTTATTCCAAGTTGGTTATGATATGTGATATGAAATCCCAATCTTGATTGATAGACTATTTGAATTTTGAGGACAAAATTCTTTTTAAGGAGGGAAGGATGTGATGAAGTGGAACCTTCCACATTTATGATACAAATCTCAATTATCACCTTGTAGTATTTTGTTTTCCCTAAATTAACCTCAATTCATCACTTTTGTGATCAATGAATGGTTTTGACGTTGAAATTGAAATTGTGATGCCCTGATTTCATATTGAGTACCTTGTGGCATTCTATTTTCGCTCAATTTGTGACTTTACCCAATTGAATTTAATTTTGGACCTAACATCATCATATGGACCTTAAATTACATGTCTGTATGGGAATCATGAAGGATTCATATTGCTTCAAGGGGCTTTGGGAAAGTGTCTGCTAGCTTCATATTTTTCTACGGTGGCCTGGAGGCTCCTCTCGATGAGTGCTTACGGAAGCTCCACAGGAGCTTCATGGGCAAAGGCCTTTAGGGCTTTGCGCCTTTTGATCAACATTTGGGAGTCTTCCACACATTCCCAAGAAGGTGTGGGCTAGGGAAATTAGTAGAAGGTGATCGCAGTAGGGAGCACTAAGCTCTGTTCCAAATGCTTGAAGGTGGAACTATGTGGAGGAGTCAGGAACTGGTGGCCAAAAATTGAAAGGTTGGCACTGCTAAAGGAGGCATGATAGAGACACTGAGACCTTTAAATAGGTGTATCAAGGTCTAGGGTTGCCTACCCTGAGGTGGCTAACGGTGTCCATGGAGCCACCAATTTGTCATTTCCAATATAGAAATTATGAGTGGGATATTTTGGGTTTGTTGGATAGAGAGGAAAAAATTGGATTTAAAGAAACTATATTGACAAATAAAAGGTTAGTAAGGAGGGAGAATCAGGAATTTCAAAACCATGCATCATGTATTGTCTATCCTCCATGAGAGGTAGGTGAGGAAGATGACTCAGTTGTCTCCTCTTTCGGATCCAGATCTGGGTCAGGGCCCGAGTCCAACTAGATTAGGGAAAAGGGATTTTAGAGGTATTTTCTTCATATTATTATAACTCTCAAAAGGAACATTCAAAAATACAAAATTTAGACACTGCTTCGTAAAAGTCTTATAGGTTTTATACATCTTAGGGTTTCATGATTATATAATCTATCCAACCCTTAATTCATTAATCCATACCTCTGGGGCATTCAAAGGTATCATATTTGATTATTCAAGAACATTACTTTCATCATATAACATTAATGATCAGCAATTCAAGGTATGAGTTCATTTCTCATCCTCATCATGGTATGATTATATCATACACATCATTTGGGATTAACCCCATTCTCAAGGTGCATTAATTAACACTCTTCAAGTACAACAACTCATTACATTTCATTGTAATAGTTGTATAACACACTAGATAATAAGAAGATAAAGTTTAAAACTAACAACTACATCCCATCAACATAAGGTCCCCATGTAATGTTCATATTAATGTCACAGTCTTTATTATCAACATATATGGTAGATGAAATAGCATATAGTTCTTTACTCATTTTGACTCACTAACATCAAAGGAGAATTGTGAGGTCAACCAAGACCTCAATATGGCCTCGTAAGCTTCCCTCCTCGATCTCACCTCTTTGGTTTCTTCTCCTACTTGTTTTTCCATGATGCGAGTAAGGTCTCCTACTTGATGGAACAAACATGGTCGTGATATCACTAAAACACCATAGGTCTTTCATGCTTAGGAATTTA
The DNA here is from genome assembly GCA_963693085.1 of Alisma plantago-aquatica. Lineage (NCBI taxonomy): Eukaryota > Viridiplantae > Streptophyta > Magnoliopsida > Alismatales > Alismataceae > Alisma > Alisma plantago-aquatica. Next base: position 1,192,009,681 of record OY856411.1, on the reverse strand, counting down.
TGGACATGGGCATTTTTGCATTTTTTCCCCATATCATGGACCCTCTGAGCCAAGCTATGGCTCAGGGGTCAAAGGGACGATATGCAAAGTCGGATCCCTCCCCTGATCCCTAAAGCCAAGCTTACAATTTCTTTTTTTATTTTTGTTTTATTCTTCTAGCAATTATCTCATTGTTCAGTTTTGTAAAATTGATTATAAATAGCTCATTTGTCAAAAATTCTAAAAAATATCCATGTGCTTAGAAAAATATGTACTTCAATATGAGACCATAGTTACTCTATCATATTGGTTTTTGATTAAGTTAAATCATATGTCTCTTTTTATCTTAGCTTTTAGAGTTCTATTATTATTTAAAGCCATATACTATTGAAGCTCCTTATTTTCCCGATCAAATGATACATGATGACTTTGTTAGACTTTGATCATATATTGATAACTATATTGCATGATTATGACTATTGGATCATATACAATCTATTATTGGCATGTTTATACATGAAAATGACTACATCATTTAATATCTTTAATCCCTGATATTACGCACATCAAATCGGACCTAATTCGACTTATCAGTTCTCAGTCATATGATCCTAGATCTATACTCTTAATGAGAATAGGGCAACAAATACAATGAGAACAAGAATACACAAATTAATATCTTAGTAAGTCATTAGAGTAATGAACCATATATTGATACATTTTTGTTCTCATGTTGTGCCATGATCTCATACTTGTTAAATTTGTTGATTTGGATATTGATAATACTCTAGACACCAGAAGAGGTTTGCTATTATACTTTCTCTTTGAACAGAGTAGTGATATAGATGACTGGTATGCACCTCTTGGAAATATACTCGGCTATGTATTTGTTTAAGCTACATGTTCCCTACTGAGTAGTCTTCTAAATTTCCATATTATAGCTTGCAACAAATATGAAATAGAAATGATATTGCACATTATGACTACTAGTAATAATGATTGTTGATATTGGTACAAGTGACCTCCTCATTCGTAGGGTGGAACTTGTATAAATTGTTGACCTCCTCCCTTACATGGAGAGATGGATCTAGGTGACCTCCCCCATCTTGTTGGTGTAATGGAACCATACATACACAAGCATGCTTTTTACTATACCTAATGGGAAACTCATAATAAAATCATGTCAAATAAATAAAATTTTGCAATTGCCTATTGATTAATTGAATAAGTCTTGCGAAGTATATTATTTTGTTCTAAAACTATTTAAATTATTTTTAATAGAAGACCATAAAATTTCATTGATTGTGTCTTGAATTTATTAATTTTAGGTCATGCAAAGAATTGAAGAATATGCACTTGTGTGCCCTTCCACGGAGGTATTCCTCATCGTACTATTATCCTTCATCCTTGTTGTGTGTGATTGTGTTTCAGTCGTCGTTTGGTACTTGCCTTATATACTTCTTTACTGTTGTGGATCTATAGTGATGTGGCTGAATTTATTGTGGTGTTGCTAGATTTGTAATGGTCTTGTTGGATTTGTAATGCTGAAAAAGTTTCCTTCATGTTATACACCACATTTTGATGAACTTCATATTGAATGATCTTAAAGATAGACTTGGTGTATATACCTATCATTTTCTCCTAGGATAGAATGAAGCCAAAAGGTTGATTGCTATATTTGTCATCAAAATCCTTGTAATTTTCTATCTCTCAGACATGAGAATAAGAAGCTTACAAGCTACAAATAAATTCAAATAGAGTCTTTCGGGTATTTAATGTGTTCACAAATTATCACTATTTGGAAATCTAATTTGGTTGCTTTCTTTGTCTTTTGCTCTTAATTGAATATATTTTCACAATATTTCACCAAATTAATATAAAATTAGTGGTGCATCCATTTTTATATTTTTAGATGAATTTTATATATTTTAATTATTACAATATTTATTGGATTTAATTCACTGCTTATTTTATTGTAGATAATTATTATTTACTGGAGCAAAGTCGATACCACCGACATGCAACTCGGTGGCACTGACATGGAATCAAATTACAAAAAAATATTATTGCTCCGGATCAAAAAGAAAAAAAAATTATTGCAAAAAGTCAGTGGTCCCAACTTCCAAGTCAGTGGTACCGACACAAGTGTTGACATTCTGGATTACATGTGTTAAATCCAACACATATTGTTATGAACAATAGTTTTTAGGTTTTCAATCAATCTAAACATGTATGATGGGTATAAGAAACACCATTAGAACTGCCATTTGGAGATCTATGGCATCGAGACAACACGAATGGCGAAAGGAGGGAGAAAAGTGGAGAAACCCTACTCGGTGGACCTCAGAGGTGTTTTGGCGGTAGAAATGACAGCAAATCCTCTCCATCTTCTCCAGATCCCTCCTTCAACCTTGTCACTGATTTACAATATCTTGAAATCACTGTTTAGCATCTTTTCAATTTACTATTATACCATGTCGTCTATTTTTGGGTGAAAATCATTTTCCCAGGACCCGAGATTAGCCTGACATGTTATTGTGATTGGATTCATGAATTAATAATGTGATTTTATTATTCTAAACTTGAAGTTATGATCTCGATATTGATTTGATTATGCTTGATCAATAAGCAGAGTGTTAGATTTCTAGTTGCTTCGAGAGAGAGAGAGAGAGGTTAGAAGTTAGAAAAATCACAATTTCACATAGCTAATAACGTGCTTTGAGAGATTGCTAATAGCTATGAGAGTATAATCTAGAGAGTATTATTGGCCTAGATTATGTTCCTAAACTGCTACGGGAATGGGGTTTGGCTTAATTTAGGTAGCTCATTATGATGTGAGAGCAATTAATGTTAGTTATAGATCTCTAGTTCATGTTTAATATCAATTTATTATAGATAAAGAAAATCTAATTACAATGTGCGTCGTTGTGAAAGCATAAGTTCTAGAGAATACTCAAATCTTATTTACAATCACTAATAATTTAGTTTTCTCAATTCTTGTCTTTAGTTTAATCACTCTAAATCAACACTTTTGTTCGACTTATCTGATTGGCTCTTAGTTAGTAGTAGTCTCTGGTGTATGATTTCCTGTATTCAACAACTTGGGCCTCTTTTGGCCTAAATTACATGACACATGCATTTGCATTTTGCACACACATTCTATGTGTGTCAAGTTTTTGGCACCGTTGTCGGGGAATCGACATTATCAACACTACAAGAGCTGAGACCGACCACTGTTGGCCATTGTATTTATTTTTTTTCCTTTTTTTTCTTTCCATTTATCATTACATAAAACTACTCTATTAATTTAGGCATTATTCATGTTTCATCTAGATATTTCTTTATAATTATTTTCTTTCCTTTTGAAAAATAAATAAATAAAAGAGGCGCATGGCTCCTATTTGTCCTAAATGTGGAAATGCACATGTAGGTTATGTATGTCTAACTTCACCTCCATCACATTGTGGAAAAACCTTCATGGATAATCATCATGAGCTTATTAGAATTATGGTTCAATATGTTCTAAATCACCAATGTCCTATTTCAAATGGAGGTTGGGGTAGAGTAGAGAAAATGGAAGAAGTTGAGGTTGAGGATAAGGAATTAGAGAGTGAGGAGAACATAAAGGAAGAAATTTTAGAATCACCTCTACCACATCCTTCCATTGAGCCCACACCTACACCCTCAACTCCTAGGATTGATCTTGAATATGATTGGGGATCTGATGAGGAAGATGAGGAGAATGATGCAAGTAAGGTGGAAGACAATTTGAATGCATGTGTTTGGGATATAAGTGAAGGAGAGGAGGATCCAGAAGGTGCTTAACTTGATAGTGATCTTAGAGAAGAGGAAGAGAGTGAGGAAGAGGATACTGAGAGTGAAAAGGTGGAGGAATTTCCCACTACCCATCACATAATTCCTTCACCACAAGACCCAACTCTTCATTTCCTTATGGAGGATCTTATTTGGGATATATATATCTAGATGATCATATTGAAAAATTTTGAGAGGATATTAATGGATGTGGGGAAAATGAACAATTAGAAGAGAGGGGGGGGAGATGAATTCACCTTCCATATAACCCCTCCATTATGTATAGATAGGAGTGATACATTGGGGATGGCTATAGAAATTAAGGAGTAATTATCATTATACCTTTCTCCTCATGGCTACCTATTTCCGCATGTGCTCCCACATCAAGACTTGATTGCAATTCATGTTCATGATCTTTACAATAATAATTTACTTTTGAAATGGAATGTCGACAATATACTCTAGTATTTTGATTATTATTTGCTTTTAATCATTGTTTCAAGGAACCAGATGTTTAGAAGAAAGAGGTAGAAAGAGCTTCACCCTTCTCCACGACCATCTGATTATTATTGATTGACATGTGTCCATCCTAGGACATTAAATCAGGGCACTTGTGGGAGAATACACACCAATTAGGTTTATTTTTTAAACTTTCAATTCTATTTTTACATTCCTATATGTAGATTGTTGATATCTAGTTTTGATGTAAGTAAAAAGGGTGCCTTGATATGTGTATTCAGTGTATAGGAATGCACTAAGTCGATACCATCAAAATGCCGGTGGTGGCACTGAGTCAGTCATTTATTGTTATAGGAAATGAGTTTACAGACTCAGTGGCACCGATTACATGGTTGGTACCACTAACAATTCATTAGATATTTACATGAAATTTTTGAATTCACCTCGGTGCCACCGACTTCATAGTCGATGGCACCGACATAAGTTTCTTTATCAATTTTCCAATGGTGGAAAGGAGATTTTGAGGAGGTGTTTCTTTGTGCTATCACCTACACTCCTCAAACAAGTTCATGGGTGATATTAGATGCTTCACTAAGATCGAGTGCTTATTGAAGGGCACGTATTCATGTAGATCCCACCCTCCCCTCTTTTGCCTTAGATATTACCTCATATATCGATATAGTCATTCCATTTGTTTTCCTTTGCTTTTTACATTGGGAACAATGTCATATTCAAGTATAGGGGGAGGAATGGGTTGGTGCTTCTATCTTTATCTCATACATCTTTACTTTTTATCATATATCTACATTTTTTAATAAAAAATAGATCTTCCATGTTTGTTTTTAGGGCCCAGTTTTATCTAGTATAATTTAAGATGAGATGTAAAATTTTTGGTTAGGATTAGCCATTTTTTGGTGATGCGGTATCAATTCTAAAAAATCTAAAAAAATCTGAATGTGCTTTCATGCTTTGCTCTTTAAGATAAATTACAGTGTTTAAGAGTACATAACTGGAGGAATTGTTTGGATTAGTCAGCTTGAAGACCTACTATATGAATGGAAAACCTAACTTAACCCTATGTATTGTGTTATGATGATGATGTTTGAGTCCAAACCAACCAAACAGTAATGTGATCTATAATGTGAATTTTAAAAATAAACTTTAAGGTTATCATGTTACACAAGTTGATAGGAGAGAAACATATCATGGTTGGGAAAGACATTGTCTTTTAGTCTTGTGATCTCATCCACCTTCCATTCATCTTCATTCACCACCATAGGATTATCAAACTTAATCCAAGTAATTTTCTCTTATTTGCATTACATGGCATGATTGGAAGCATGTAGTTGGTTCGTCTTCTTTTGCATTGGAAAAGAAAAAAATTCATATAATCTCATTTGAGAACTTGTAGTTTGCTTAACAAAGTTACATATAGTTGCATTTGCATTGCATATTTCATAAGGTGTTACATATTTGTTATCTTCTACGACCTTCTCTCATGAAAGAATGTAAAAAAAATTGTATTTCCTTACTCCTCCATATTTTAAAAAAAGTAGAAAATCCCAAGCACAAACTATTTATCTTGCTAAAAAATAGGGTAGAAAAAAGAGTTATTGAAATAGGAAAAGAAGAGGAGAAAATGAGGAAAGGATTTTTTAAAGTTCAATGGCATATTCTCTCTAAGCAATAAAGGAAATTGTGGATTTTTTTGTAAACATTCCACCAACACTCATCATTAGGATGAGACATCCATTGCATGCATAATTCCACTAAAATAAAAAAATAGGCATTAGATGGCATACATTCACATTTTATCCATCATATAGGTGCAATTTTTACTTCTTGCATAAATAATTTGGATAATTCTTGTGAAACCTATTTTCATACTCAACCATCTTTTCCACTCATTGCTCTACATGGTAGGCCACTGATATGATTATTCCCCTCATTCATTATTATTTGGGGATCTGCTTCCAAGTAGTTTATTTAGGTAGATCAGAGAAATTTAGATAGGGAGATCACATGATGCATCAAGCATGTGTCATGCTGGCCATGATGTAAACTGCTTCATATTGCTAGTATTTTTCATTGATCTTGTCATGGACATCTATTATAAATATTATTGATCGCTTTAGTGTATTTACTTGTTTAGTGTTTGACAAGGAACGATTTGGGACTGACAGGTGGAGGGTGGTTAGAAAAAGTAATTCATAGGTACTTGTCTGCTAGCTAACTTTTTTAAACAAATCCAAGAGTAGTGTTGTTCTAGGACAAGCAATATTCAAGCTTAGAGGTGTGATGTGTGTACAAATTGTCACTATTTGGATATCTAATTCGGTTGCTTTGTATGTCTTCTGCTTTTAATTGAATATATTTTCACAACATTTCACCAAATTAGTATAAAATCAGTGGTGCATCAGTTCTTATATTTTCACATGTATTTTATATATTTTAATTATTATAATAATTATTTGATTTATTCTATTGTTTATTTTATTCTAGATAATTATTATTTATTGGAGAAAATTCGATACCACCGGCATGAAACTTGGTGGTACCGACATAGAATCATAGTATAAAATAATATTGTTGTTCCAGATGGAAAAGAAATATGTCTTTTATTACAAAAAGTCAGTGGTACCGACACAAGCACTGACGACCTAGATTACATGTGTTAAATCCAACACATATTGTTATGAAAAATAATTTTTAGGTGTTCTCTCAACCTAAACATGTACAATGTCTCTAAAAGGAACCATTAGGATGACAATTTGGATGTCTATCAAATGGGGACAACACGAACCGTGAAAGGAGGGAGAAAAGTGAAGGAACACTACCTGATGGACCTCAAAGGTGTTTTGATGGATAAAACAACGACAAATCCTCTCCAGATCCCTTCTTCAACCTTGTCACCATTTTACAGTATCTTGAAATACTTGTTTAGCATCTTTTCGATTTACTGTGATACGATGTCATCTATTTTTAACTAAAAACCATTTCCCCAAGACCCGAGATTATCCTAACATATTACTGTGATTGGATTCATGAATTTATAATGTGATTATATTATTCTAGCTTGAAGTTTTTGTTTATGATTGATCACCATAATCAAAGTGTTAGATTTCTAATTACTTTGAGAGAAGAGTTAGAAGTTAGAAAAATCATAATTTCACATAGCTAATAACGTGCTTCGAGAGTGCTAACAACTATGAGAGTATAATCTAGAAAGAGTTACTATTCTCCTATATTATGTTCCTAAACTACTACGAGAGTGGGGTTTGGCATAATTTTGGTATTTCATTATGCTGCGAGGGTGGGTAATGTTAGCTACTGATCTCCAATTCATGTTTAATAACCATTTATTATTAATAAAGAAAATCTAATTGCAATGTGCGTCATGGTGAAAGCGTAAGTTTAGGAGAATCCTCAAATCTATTTACAATCACTCATAATTTAGTTTTCTTAATTCTTATCTTTAGTTTAATCACTCCAAATTCATACTTTTGTTCGGCTTAGTTGATTGGTTCCTAGTTAGTAGTAGTCTCTGGTGTATGATTGCCTTAGTTCGACAACTCGACCTCTTTTGGCCGATATTACACAACACTTGCACTTACATTTTACACGCACATTCTATGTGTGTTAGTATTGACATGTCATCTAATGAATAAATTCAAACTATCACGCCTTTGAGTTGTCCTCATGCAAACAAAAAAGAATGTTGCATAAAACACGACACCCACTTCCATCAAATAGTGTAAACATCACAAAACCAACTAATGGACAACAATCCATTATCTTCAATTATAAAACTTCACATAGAAATATTTGAATATTACAAAATGGAAGATAGATAATTAAGATTAGAAATGAGTTCATTGCTATAAGTGAATTATTATTTATTGACTGAGAGGTGTGATTATCATTCAAGATAAAATTAAGATAAGAAAAGAAATAAAATGAATAGAGAAATACAGAGAGAGAGAGTCAAGAATATAGTATATTACATCTATTATTATTAATCATATTTATCCACATTATTGAAATATTCTACCACTCGTATGTCAATAATTTTGGCTTACCCTGGCTATTGGAAAATATATCATTATATTGAATTCGAAACATTATCTTACTTTAACAAATAAATATAAAGAGGAAATGTTTGAAAATGATTTGGACACCTTCATAAGGGGTAGCGACCACATGAGCTATTATAAATAAAATAACATTGTTTAAAATAATAATAATATATATTAGTGGGGCAGAGTTAATGAGTCATTTTAGAAGATGATGGTATTTGAACTCTGAATGGTAATAAATATGTAGATGACAAGGATTACATTTTTTTTAACTTAGAACGTTCACCAACATGAACCAAAGAGTTGGTATTTTTTATTTATGTAGTATGAACAAAATATGTTTCATATTTTCTATGTTGTTATTTTTATTTATTGTATAGAATATGTAAAATATTACTATTGACTAATAATAAATTATATTCACAATGTAGTGTGGTGTGGTGCGGTGTGTTGCAGTGCGGTTAACTATAATTTTCTATTAGTGCAAATACAATTTTTTATATGGTAAACACTGTGGATATGGTGCATATAAGATGTTTAATTTTTCTATCATGGTGTGGCTATGGTTTTAATATATTCTCCGTTTGACAACGTTTTTGGTAGCATCCAGTGAGCAGACAGTTCCGGACAACATTTAAAAAGTTCTAACGGTGCTCCTGCTAGCATCGATGAAATTGATATTTATTATCTTCAATGTCTTTAAAGAGATAAGGAACGATGAGATTCGTACAAACACCTCCAAAACATATTAAATCAGTACAAAGCCATAGAGACCCACTGTTTTTCTAAACAATACAATAAATGACACAATATCTACATCATTGTCATTTCTATATGTGTCTAAAATATAGTTATGCCTTTATTTTGAAAAACCTACAAGTATGCTCTAATTATTTATACTATATAAGAAATCCCACAAGTATGAATTGGTCTTTATGTTAGCAACATCTATTTTTTTTATTCTTGGCCATTTTCTAAAATTACAAACTAGTACATGTGTCTAAAATACATTTTTTCCTTTCTTTTTTTTTAAACTACAAGCCGAACTTGTGTATTTCAATTTACATCTATAGTATATAGCATAAGCCTATCGGAGGTAATATGAATTTTATGGTCATATTTTGAATAATGAATTGGTCATGTATATAAAAAATATTTTTGGTGACAAATATAATTTTTCATTACTTTTTTAGAACTACAATTACTCCTTTATTCTAGACTACATTATATAAGAAAGATCACAAGAGAATTTTATGCAATTTTTAAAAATTTATAAAGTGATCCTTATATATATATACATATATACGTATATATATGTATATATATATATATATATATATATATATATATTATATAAGAAGTCACCCAACGGTGGCACAACTGGTCAAGGCGCTTCCTTGCCAGCCCGCCCGGGTTCGACTCTCTTCAGGAGTGAGCTCATAGAAAAAAAGACTGGCAGGTGGTGGTTTAACCTGCTAGGGTGAGTCCATTAGTGTCTCTACCTAGGAGGGGTTCTGATGAATGCATATTCATTAGTTGATTATTTAGAGTTTTGATCAAATCTATTGGCCTCAATTGTAAGATTAAGCATTGCACTATGTGCACTAGCTTAGGAGACGGTGGCCAGTGCCTTCATCAGAAAGCATCCTCATCGGTTAGAAGATTCATCAACGCAAGCCCATCGACCCATAGCAATACCCCCCATGGGGGTGGGTTTGTTCCATGAGGGTAACGACCGCTATGATCAATGTTGTCAAAGAAGTGTAGCGACCGCTATATGACCATAATAGGCCGCGATCAAGGATATTGTTGCGAGTAAGACATCATCGTGACATAAAGGATGGTCACGACCGTAATGCAAAAAGGTGTCGCGACCGCTATTAAGGATATCGTTGTGACATCAAAAAGATGTTGCGACCGACACCAACAAGATGTCTCGACCATTACGACCAGAGATCATCGTGACCGTAACAACAAGGATGTCGCGACCGCAACAATGACAGAGTCTTGACCGCAATTATAGTCACAACCAGATTAGTAGTCTCGATCGCAACAACGAGTGCGACCGTGACAATAGTCTCGACCGAGACAACAGTTAAGTCGGTGCTCTCCAGATCCACACTTATAAATACCAGACCCCCTCCTTCATTTGGGGGGATCGCTTCCACTCCACGACAACGAGAGGCTGCTGCTCTGTGCCCAACCAAGTAATACGATCAACCGCCACCAAAGACTGCCACTGTGGTGTCCTTGATACTCCGCCATTTCCGCTCCATAAAGATTTATCTCCTAGCCATGAAATTTGTGGAATTTCAAATCTGTAGCACCCTCCGCCATCAACCATCTAACGCTCCATCTCCAGTGAGTAAGACTACGAGAAGAGAAGGAAGAAGGAAAGAGAAGATCATCCTCATCCACCTTGGTATTCTTCTCCTCCTCATCCAGATCTACCCCGCCATTGTGTAGAAGACTATTTCTCCACCGAGCAGTGACCATCTTCTTCACCATGACCATGATGGAATCTTCCCTCTCTCTTGTTATTTTTGTTTCTATCATGAGGAGTGAGTAGTCCATTTCACTGGGGTGTGGGGACTAGCCCCGCTGCCCATGCTTACATGTCTATTTTATAACTTTCCATGGCTTGTATATAACTTTCTATTTCATTATAAATTGTTTAATGGCGCTTTGTAGAATGATCACCTGTCTTGCATGATCTATTATATTCCTATACTACGAGAACTTCAACACTTAAGATTTGAATATTGATTAACATAGTTGATGCCTGGACGAGAACTTCTGAAGGGATATGTCCAGAGTAGTAAGTGTGTGATATGTGGGTAATGAGACAATGAGCCTATAGAGATGCTTATGCAAACTCTATCTCCTAAGAGATGATTTTGATTACTCCATTTGGATTGTTGTATCTTGCTTGGATGTGTTTTGAATGTATTTACATGTGTAGTGGTGGTGAAATCCAATTCCACTCTGGTGATTCCCATCATTGATCTAAACTCATCTTAATCCTACTCTTTTACTTTCCTCACAATTAGTTTAACTAAACCCAAATCAACTCTTTATTCTAAATATTAGTCTTAGTTGATCTAGATTCAGCTAGTAAGATTCTTAAAAACATTATCCCATGGGATTCGATCCTTAACTATACTACAAGAAGACTCTTCTAATTGTAGGTGGTACTATTACACAAGATGGATGGTTTTCAGTTTAGAAATCGTAGACTGAAACAAAGTAATTAATCATTTTAATCGCTTGTCAATCCCAACAGATGTGACTGTGGAAATCGAGATTTAGAATGCCTAAACTAATGTTTTTAAAACCGAACCGAACCGGCCGGTCAGACCGGTGAACCGGTAGCTGACCGGTCTGGAAGCCTAAAAAATCAGTTATGTGTCTTTCTCCGGTCCAATTGGTCAGAAATACGGTTCAACCGGTCTGACTAGCCCGTCGGACCAAACTAGATTGAACAAGTGGTTCAAAGAGAATAAAAAATAGAAGGTAGAATATGTATAGGAATTTACCTTGTGTATATATATATATATATATATATATATATATATATATATATAATGTGAGGAAGTCTGTATCGGTCGGTACATGTAACTTATGTATACCGGCTATTAAAATAAAACATGGGACATGGGGAGTATGTTGACAAAATCCAACCATATGGATTGATTTAGTACTATATAGATTAGACGTGTTCAAAAAATCATAGCCATATCTCATATATATCGTGAGATATAACAATATATCATTCAATGGTTTATATAATTTCTGCAACTTACCGTTGATTAGATAATACATATTTTCTTTCATTGGATGATCTATGAATATCAGATTGTGGTGAATTTTTGTACACATCTTATCTAAGGGGTATAATTTACATCAATATGGTTGGATTATTCAGTAATATTTTACAAACATCATAAATAAAGGTGGGCACATGTAAGCTACATGTACTCATGTACACAATTCTTTTAGCCATATATATATATATATATATATATATATATATATATATATATATGCACATATACATGTATATATCTACATAATAATATATATGCATATATATATACATACATATATATGTATGTATGTATACATCTACATAATAATATATATGGATACATATATATTTATATATATAAATATTTATACAATGTATATATATTGATATAATATATATGAGTGTGTATGAATGTACACATCTACACAACAATATAACAATATATATGTATACATATATATTTATATATATAAATATATATATACAATGTATATATATTCAAGTATATATATATGTTGATATAATATATATAAGTATATATACAAAGAATATATATAAACGTATATATATAATATGCCCGGTTCAACCGGTTTGACCGGTCTGACTGTTGTTTGCTTTTTATCATGGTGACCGGTTCGATTTTTTCGATTTAAAATTTTTTATGTCATGCTAACATCATTTTCGATCCAACCGGTTAAACCACTTTGGTTGAATCCAACTCAATCCAGTCTAAGTCAGCACCGGTCTGACCACTTGTTCGGTTCTGAAAACATTAGCCTAAACTGACTTCACGAGGATTTGGATGCGACCGTGAAAAATTCTCTTTAGGATGAAGAACATGGATACATGAACATTGGGACCAATAGGTTCACATGGAGTTCCTCTTTTGCGTTTTGTTTACGAATAAATCGCATACCTACTTTCTTCTTGTTTGTCGCATGTCGCTCAATTTTATTTTAACAAGGGCTAAGGTGGTGAAACTCCTAAGCCTTAACGCCTTCTTTCTTGATTTGAAATCGTTCTTTAAAGTTTGATTTCAATTCACCTTTTAAATTTCAACACTTTACCTTTATTTAAATAATATTGTGTGCTAACAAATTTCTTCTTTTACTCTCTTTTGTCTTAGAATAATATGTGTCTTCTTTTGTATTAGTGTAATATTTTATTCTTCTTACAATTTACTTTCTCGCATTATATTTATCAACCCCTCAAATCGAACTTTATTTTCTACAAATATTCCAAAATACCAAAAAGAAATAATTTTAAAAATCAACCGGGTTTAAAAGAAATGAATCTTAAAAATATTGTCCTGTGGGATCGACCCTTCTATACTAGCCTTAACCCGAAAGTAAAAAAGGATTAAACTCTCAGATAATAGTTTCTAGTGAATTGGTGTGCTCTTTGACGCATATCACAAACCCTCATATATTGATCCTCATGTACATTAAATATTCAATTCCAGTAAGGATTCAAAATTTCGTGTGAGCAACTTTCTTATTAAGTTCATAAGAAAGTCGACCATTGGGTTGGTTTTAAAAAAAATTGGTGTAAAACAATATAGTTCTCCATACATAAGACCTTCCATGTACTTTAGTCAATAGATTATGAAAGAACTAAATGCAAATTAATGATAAGAATCCAGATCAGTAGCATTTGATTTCGTAAAAAAATCCCAATTGGTTACCCAATTGCATTAAATTACTAGCAATGGTCTTGATTATTTTAGCCAGATATAATTAGGCTTTCAGCATGATTACAAAGCTTAATAGGGAGAGAAACACTCATCTAAGGTGTAAAGAACCTTAAAAACATAGTCCATACTCTAAATTTCTAGGAATTCATCATTATTCTAGAAATTGAATCCATTTCTTCCTCCTCTCAACTCTAAAACCCTAGAAAAGGAGAGTAAGAAAGAAACAAAAAATATAGTGATTTTTGTATCCTTGGTTTAAATCAAAGTAGGGACAAAATATATGCTTGTGAAAGAAGAATCAACAAAAAAAGATATCTAAAGAGGACTAACTTACTTGATTCTATCATTTTATAAGAAGATGAAACCATAGATCATCAAATCCACCACCTTTTCCTCTCAAAATTCTATTTCTCCTCTCTCTCTAAATTTTCATTTCTTCGACAGGAACCAAGAATTTTGGGATCTACTACAGTTTTAGGTTGATCATATATATCAATTAAGTTTCTTGAAACAATTGCAAACAAGCTCTTCATTGCATTTTTTATTTATTCAAAATGGTTGGTCGATTGAGTTGTCATTGTAAGAAACTCGACCAACACCACTCTCTGGATCTGTTGGTCATCATCCATAAATTATGCAAATTTAACCTAATGTTTGAAATGAATATTCCAAGATAAATTAAAATTTAGATCATTTGCATGTACCAGTAAAAAGATAAAAATCAAATGCTAGACTGATATATTTCTTCCAAAATGCATGGTCAGTTGAGTTTCTCCTGCAGAAACTCGGCGGACAAATAGGTCAAAAAAATACTCAAAAATTATGATGTTTTACAAGAACACTTACGTTTGAGTTGTTCAAAGAAAATACAAATTTCAAATAAATTAGAATTGTACATAAAGTACTAAAGTTCATTTACTATAACACTATATTTATGAAATTTTGCATTTTTATTCTACCAAAACCTTAATTTTGGCAACTAGGGTTTACACCTATCAAATAAAAAATTCAAAATAAAAGCATCACCAAAGCTTCTCATTATGTTTAAAACAACATAATTAGTATTGTTATTGATCAAGCATAAGCAATGATCAATCTATTAAGCATGCAATCATACTTGTAAACTCAAACTAGATGGCTAATTTCAAAATGGGTTTTACAAATATGATGTTGGAATGTTTTAAAAACTACAAAGTTTTGGATTCTGAATTCTTTTATGTATATCTAAAAGATTCTGGTGGTTGTTTGACACATTTATTTTGGCCTGATCTGATCTCGAATAATGGATATGCATTGTGTAGCGATGCCATTGTATTTGATTCCACTTATCACACTGATGCAGTCCTATTTTAGGGCTCCAATTTGTGCCATTTTATACTTTATTCACATCTAAACACAGTAGAATGCAAGTTAAATCCCTCAATATGAGTATTACTATCAAATGAACTTGTGGACATTCTTTGTACTATTTTCAAGTACTTGGACCATGCTTTGGATGGATGAGAGAGAAGGAATGAGTTTTAGGATTCCTCCACTCATGGAGGGGCCCAAAGAAGGCCCCAAATCTCCCTCAACCTACCCCTAATGGCCAAGGTTCAACATCAAGCAAAGAAGTCCACGAATGATGTAAATTGAAGTTCATTTAGCCAATGGAGATCCCAACACAGCCGTGGCCCCATGGCCACAGGTTGTGTCAATTATTTTGAAGAATCAACTAAGATGTCAGGTTGTTGCACCAAACTCACCACAGCTGTGGCCATCAGCACGGCTGTGGCACATTGAAGACACCATGGCCATGGCCCCATGGCCATCGGTCGTGCCTTTTTTATGAAGAACCAACAATGAGATTAGCATTTTGCATCAAATTCACCAAGGCTGTGGCCATCAACACAGCCATGGTCAATTGAAGACACCACGATCGTGGCCACTCACCACAGTCATGGCTAGAAGAAGAGAAAATGCACGTGCTACCCCCCATGATCAAGACTTCCTCCTCCAAAACAGCCGTGGTACACCACCACGATCGTGGTGCCACTTACCCAACACGACTGCGGCACCCTGTCATGGCCCTGGACACCACCTATACTTATCCTTTTCACCCTCCTTTCACACCTTGACCGTGGCCACTTCCCCACGACTGTTTCCCACTACCCCACCACGGTCGTGGTACATCAACACGACCGTGGTAACCAACCTACCCAACCCAATTTTTATACTATTTTTACTAAACTACCCCAACTTACCCTAGTGCCTCCTCACCACCTATATATACATAGGTGGTAGCTAGGGCACAAAGGTTACACCCCCTAGCTGTTGCTACTCCACCCTACTCACCCCTTTGGCATTCATTACACTACACCTTGCATTTATGCTCTCCATCCACCACTTCCACCTCATCTCCACCTTGGAAACCTAGTTTTCTAGGTTTTCCTCCATAATCCCCCATATTCTCATGTCCATCTACACCATTGGAGGAGGAAGGACGTCCCCAAGCTTCTAGGAGGTGAAGAAGGAGGCTTCTACGTCAAGCTTCATGGAGTTCTACCCCCTTCTTCCCCTTTCTTTTGTTATTTTCCTGATCATGTCTAGCTAAGCCCCTAGTGGTGGGCTGTTTGGGGTTAAAATGTGACTTTGATACCATGTTGGGGGAAAATAACTTGTAATGAACATAATTTCTATCTATGATGATTGCTTCTTGCTTCCATCTTATTTCCTATTTTATTGTATGTGGTCTGTGCTTATAACATGGATTGCTTGCTTTAAGATGTTTGATGACACTTAGCTTCTAGGAGGAATTGGAGTGTCTGTGGCCAATCTTAGGAATAGCTCCTAGGTCCAATTAGTGGATCCCTATCTATCCCCCTTTGTTCCCACAGACACATCCCTCCTTCTACAAGTGAGTGTGAAATCTAAGTGGCTAATGTAAGTTTGATTAGTGCAATTGCCTAGAGCTTCCTAAAGGCTGGATGGCTAGTGGAATGAGGTGAAAAACCCTCATCTCTACTCACATTTCTACCATTTCTCTCAATTGTCCTAATACCACTTACATACCTAGACTTGACAAGTCCTACTAGAATTACACCTAACCATAGTTCTCCAACTAGTAGTATAGGGTGCATTCTAATATCACTTGCCTTGTTGTTTGGTTTGGTAATCTAGATAGAATTGTGATAAATTGCTTGCTATGTTGACAACACCCAACTAATATCAAACCACATCCCAAACGGCCCACCTACCTAATCTCATTGCTTAAAACCCAATTTGCTTTCTTAGATTGTTCATGCTAATCTTGTGTAGTTGCCTTTGTTCCAACTAGTTTATTGCTCTGTCTTGCTCTTTAGTGTTACCTTAGGTTTTTGCTCTCTTCCTTGTGGTTAATCTAGTTCTTAGTGCTAATTGCTCTTCTAGTATAGTGTAGTTAACCTTTTCTCTTACTCTATTAGTTACTTCATCTAGTTCTTTAGACTTGCTTGTTTAGGGTAATTTAGAGTTGTGATAATCAAGATTTTATAATTGTCTTTACTTTCTTATTCACCTAGTTTAACAACCAACCAAACCCCTTTTAAACCCTTCAACCCTAGTCTCTACAATAGAAACACATCCAACACTAGCCTAGCTCTACTACCCCCTCTGTCCTTGAGGATCGACCCCTACACTTTCCCTTCACCTATGCTACAATAGTTCTCCGTGGGCTTGCGGGCAACCTATTTGGTATTGTGATCGACTTTGTTAAAATTAATATAAATCTCTAAAGATCCACAGGTGTGTCCTCCCTTAGGGTTGCATATAGCCACCTCTAGTTGGCTAGTGTGTAGCCTTGGTGGGAAACCCACCAAGCTTTCTGACGTCGTTGCTGGGGATTAGATGCGCTCGACCTAGCTAGTTAATGTATCTTAGCCTTTAATTTTGCCCTCATCATTGATATTTTTTATTCTTTGTTCACTTTTGCATATTTCCATTCTAACTTGGTTTCTTGTTGCTTCTTTGTGTATTGTGCAGGTGACAGTTGTGCATGCACCACACGCGTTCCACTTGTACTGACTTGGTGTTGTATGACCCCGAGATAGGTAGAAGGATATGCCAAAGTCACCACAACCAACACCGAGAAGATGAGATGACAGACAACAACCCTCAACAACCTCCACTGCAGCCCAACACCACTCCACGAGTATTTCACCCATGGGAACTACAATTCTCCCATTGCCACCCTATTTGACCAAATGCCAGGTCAACAGTTCTCCATTCCACTCGCACTCCTTGGCCTCCTCCCCACCTACCATGGGATGGAGAATGAGAATCCCTATCATCACATTGATGCATTCCTCGAGATGTTCTTCACTTTTTGTACCCCGACGCTACCGATGACTCCATCTGAAGAACCCTCTTTCCATTCTCCCTAAAAGAAAACGCTAAAGAGCAGTATGTTTCAAAGCTAGAGTTGGTAACTTGGAATGAAGTCAAGAATGAATTCCTCAAAAAGTTCTTCCCAATTGCTAAGATAACCTACATGAGAAGATGCATCACCTCCTTTTCCCATAAAGAGAATGAACCCTTCCACGAGGCATGGGAGTGGTTCCAAAAACTCCTCCACGACTACCCCCACCATGTAGTGCCATTTTGGAAACTAGTCTAAACCTTCTACACCGGGCTTGAGGAGTTGAGACAAAACAACATCGACTCATCATGTAGAGGTACTTTCATTGCAAGGCCACCTGAGGAGTCGTGGCCATTGTTCGAGCACCTTGCTGAAAATTCCCGCCATCAAGCTTCTACAAAAGGGGAACATTGCGACCGAAACTATGTTCCTCCACCACCTTCTGTTGCTCCAGCCCACAATGTTTCCAACCCCGACATGATGAAGATGATGTCGGACATGATGAATATGATGAAGAACCAAGATGGTGGTTCTTCTACTCAATCCACCATGGAAGTCAATTCTTTAGATGAAGAAGTTCATGCCTTGCACTCTTTTGGGAATCAGAACAATCAAGGCCCCATGTCCAACACTTACGAGTGGAGGAACCATCCCAATTTCTCATGTAAACAACAAAATGAAGATGGTCAAGGGCAATGGAAGCCAAGGCCAAGGTATAACTCTAAATTTGAAGATGAAGTGCTCGGGAGGTTGAGAAATTTTGATGAGGTAAAGAAATAGGTGTCCTCACAAGGGCAAAATATTATCTGCCTTGAACAAAGGCTTGATCAAATCTCAATCTTACTTTCCCACCATGAAGAAGGAAGACTCCCATCTCAACCAATGGAAAATCCAAACAACGATGGTGGCTATGTGAATACTACTCAAGGTGCATACATCCCATAGCAAGGCCAAACACCCCCACTCCTCCAATATCAAGGACCACCACACTCATATTCTCCACCACCTCACTAACCCCCATTCAACTATCAATACCCCCCCCCACTGCCTTCACATACCTATCAACTACCACCTCCACAACAACCTCCCCAACAACCAACTTGCATACTCCAAAATCCTAACTCACCTCATCAAAGACCGCCACCATCTCCATCTTCACAAGCCCCCTCCCCCTCCTTCCCGTGAACAAGTGAATATGGTGTCTATCATATGGGGGAGAGAAGCTACTCAAAGGTTTGAGAAAAGGGAAAAGAAAGTGATTGAAGTTGATAATAAAGGCTCGATGCTAGAAGGGTATATCAAAGATCACAAAAGCGCCAAAGAATCTGCTGCTCGATTACTGATTGAAAATGCCAAGTGCACCCAAGTTTCTGTTGTTCCCGGTGTTGATGTAGAAGCACCCTCAGCTGTTCCACCCTCTCTTAGAAGAGATGGAAGTGCAAGATATTTGATTCCTCTGTCTATTTGTGACAACATCACGTTTTCTACCCCACATGTTAGTGACATAGCAACACTTGATGCAATACCTTGTTGGGAGCCAAAACCTCCTCATGAGATGAGAATCACCATCATACCTCCTCAAGGCCCTCTAAGTGTTGTGAAAACATTTGATGCAATTGAGGGGCAAATATATGAGACTTTAGAAGGTCCCTCCCTCCAAGAAAAGGGTAGTAGTATTATGAATCTCCTGGGATCCTTGAAGCAAGGAACAGAAGGCATCAAAGCATTCTTTTTGTTAGTGAAAGATGTTTGCATGGGGAAGAGAAAACTAGTGCTATTACCACCCAAAGAAATCATTGCTACAAAATCAGTGAATTTCATCTTTGACCTTGGCTTTCCAAACAAAAGGGATGGTCCGGGAGTTCCTCTCATTACCTACTTCATTGGTACACAACCTATTGAGTACGCTCTCCTCGATTTAGGTGCAAGTACAAGTATCATGCCATGGAGCATGTATCTATGACTTGGCATTAATAAAATGGAACCAGTGGATTGTGTCCTTGTCTTGGGTGATGGAACTAAGAGGAAGCCCTTGGGGATATTGCAAAACACAATAGTAGCAATGGATCAAAGGATAGACATTGCTTATGTGACTAATTTTCTGATTGTGGATTCTGGACCTATTGATGGAAAGGAGTACCTCATATTGGGGAGACCCTTCTTGTCTACCGTGGGTGTGGAAATCAATGTGCATACGGGCACTCTGACGGTCACTTATAAAAGGAGAAAGTTTAATTTCTTTATATTCACTGAAGAGGAGAGGTACAAGCTGGGTAATGAAGACTTCAGCGATAGTCTATGCTACTATGATCCCTTAGAGCTGTGGAAATCAAGTCCATACTTCCGTTTGATATACACTCCTTGGGATGAAGCCCATGTCATCATAACTCTAGAAAGGATCACTGTGGAAGAGAAGGAAGACACCGTGGGTGTCAATACTTAGCGAAGAGAGCAACAAGCCCGAATGAAGGCTATAAATTTAGCACTAGTGGGAGGCAAGCCACGTGGTTTGAGATTCTTGAACCTTATTTTATCATACTTTCTTTTAGTTTTCATAAAATACACACACATGTGTTTACTAGTTTTCTTTGAGTTTTGATGAAATGGAAGGTGGTAGGTACTAAAGAGAGAGGAATCAAAGGTGAATCATGGCCACTATGACCAATTTGTGGTGAAATATCAAAGAAAAACGAAGTTGTTGAATTTGAGTTGAAAAAGTTGAAGGAATGACCGCAACACGGTCATGGATCTCGACCATGACCGTGGTAGAAGTTGCACAAAATTACCGTGGCCCACGGCCACGGGTCGTGTCTTTCTTTGTGTCAAAGATGTCAAAGAAGTCAGTGTTTTTGGCCAAGAGACCATGGTCGTAGCCATCGGCCACGACCATGTCAAAGACATCTCACCATGAATGTGGCCCCACGGCCATGGGTCGTGTCTTTTTTGTGTCAAAGATGTCAGAGAAGTTAGTGTTTTTGGCTGAATGGCCACGTCCACACCAAATCATCCATTAATCCACCATCCATCACCAGTTTCTCCTCCATTCTTTCCTATAGCCATCCCAACCTAAAACCTCCACCAAAACCTCTATTTCTCCCCCAAATTGAAACCTAATCATTTACACACCATCTATACCCCCATATCCTTCCATTCCACCCCTCAATCCACCTCCATTACATCATCTACCCAAAAATCCATTTTCCACAGCCCTACCACCTTCTCTACCTCCATAAAATGAAGGGGATCACCAAGGCTGTGAAGGAGGCTCAAACAAACCTTGATGTGATTACCGGAGGCAAGGATCACACCAAAAGAGCCTCCTCCCAAGTCTCCATGCCTTCCCACACCCCTTCACCATCAAATTACATTACCCAATCACTTCCTCGATCGATGTTCGTGCATTCATCTCGCACATAGTAATTCAATAGCTATCACATCACCGAAGAGACGTACCAGGGAGATGAAGAGGAGGAGTCTGAGGAGAACATGGGCAACTTGGTGGATGAGGTCAAGATGGTAGTTGCTAAAAGAAGCCAGAAATCAAAAGTAGCACCATCCTCATCAATGCACCCGCTGAAGCCCACTCCAACACATCATTTGAAGTCTCACATGGCAGCAAAGCATAGAGAGTAGCCACAACCTAGGAAGCAATTGCGCTTCGATGAAGGGCAGTTCACACATTGGTACCCCAAACAACGGGTGCCAATCAACCTTGATATGAGTTCAGGGTCCCAATCATACATGTTGGATGAGGAGGAGGAAGACATTGAAGATGAGGAGATGCATCTGTCAGCTGAGGCAGAGGACATTCTAGCTCAATTGAAGGAGGACAAGTTGAAGGCCTTAGGCAAGGCCCCCATTGGAGTGTCCTATGGTAGAGGACACAAGCACAAGAAGATTGCACTCACATACCCAGAAGCAATGACAAGGCGAATCATCGCCATAAGGTATGGATGCAAGAAAGTTATTGAGGAACTCAGAATCAAGGTGGCCGTAGAAGAAGGTTTGAAGAAAATGGGGTTGTGGGACATTCTTTTCATAAACACCCAAGCTAGCTACACTTCTTTGACGCAAGAATTCTTTGACATTCTTGAGAAGACGAAGGTGAGAGGAAATGATGCTATCAAATTTTCCATGTTAGGCAACATGCATACTCTCACAACAGCTGATCTGAATGGTATATTTGCTGCCAATCCTGAAGAGGTCGTTAAAATGAATGACGGCCTACTAGAGAAAGAGGTAGATTTCAACTATGTACACTCCTGGAACCTCTTGATAGGGAGAAAGGATTACTATGCATGGAGGTCAAAAACCTCAGCCATAAGCAAATCCCTGTTCTGCTATGTGCGAAAGGTCTTGGCAAACATAATTGTGGGCATGTATGATAATCAAGGCATAATTTTTTAGAAGGATATGTTTGTCATGATAGCAATGCACCATAAGCAGTATATAGACATTGGAGAGTTGTTAATTGATCATATGAGGTCCATACTCTCCAAGAGTAAAACACCTTTTGTTATGAGGCAGTTTGTAACCTCAATCGCACTTGCTTTGGGATATGACCTCTCTGGGTTGGAATATGAAATTGAGCATGAGTTTGTGGACTTAAACTATCTCATCTGCTCACACACTATCAAGATGAAGGACCAAAGAATGATATATCATGCAAGTAGTGTGCCAAACATTGAGCTTGAGCTTCCATACCATGTTTTACCACTTCTCTCCGTGTTGGGAGTCCTCCATAAACTAGAGGTCAAATTCTTGGAATGAAAACAAAACAACCCAAGAGAGACATACAATAGGGGAGCCACTACCGCACAAGAGGAGATTGCTGAATCTAATGTGCAAGGGAAGGAGCAAGAAATTGAAGGACAAAGGTAGCCCCGAAAATCAAGAAGAAGGGATGACGGAACATCCCAGCTGCAACAGCCCTCAACAAATGCCTACGACATGTCTGCCATCCAGGCGCACCTTGAGAGCATACAAAAGACACAATGTGACATGCAACTAACCCATCAATACATGTGGAAAGACCAACAACAAATGCACCACTAGGTCAACCACTTGTATCACTACCACCATGCCCAAGCAACAAGAAACCCCGAATGGGGTGGAGATTTTTGGGGTGGCATTACTAGATATTCAGAGACATACCCTCTACCCTGAGATGACTACTGGGGACATTACTACCAACATCATCCTACAAGCTCAGCTCCTCCTCCAGATCCTCCACACTCATCTGACCAGTAGCCACAGTGGCCATGACACTTTTCCTATCTACCCTAAGCTATGGTTTCATGTTGAGGACAATATGATTCTAAAGTTTGGGGTGGGTAGGGCAGTATGCACCACCCTATCTCTCTTTTAGTGATTTTGTTCCACCTTTGCCGTCTAGTTTAGTTTTCCTGTTCTTGCTAATTTTACTGCATTCTTACATAGCATGTAGTTAATTTCATGCATTTTTTGCCTAATTTCCAATTTTTTGCTCCGTTTTGCCATGCATTGCATTTCATGTAGATTATTGGTAGTTTTAGCTAGTATTTGCTTGTTTTACTACTTTAAGTTCAATAATGTAGGTTTAAGATGTGATTGAAGGAAAATTGGCACCATTTTGGCCAATTTTGCCCAAACTTGAATGTTCTTGCCCAAAAAGCATGTTTTGACTTAATCTCCACTGTTTGAAAAGAAATTTTTAATCCTTTGACAAATGTATGCTGTTTCTTAGAGTTTATTGCTATGTGGTCTTGTTTGTTGACTTTTTACATGTGCACCACTTCTCTCAAGATTGTGAAAGTTTTAGTTGTTTTGTGAGTTGAGCAAGCTACAAACGCTTAAAGCTTATGGAATCACTTAATAGAAATGTGAATGTCAGTTGTTCTATCATGTGGTGTGATATCATTTGATGAAGTGTTGGATTAGCTTTCATGTAGAGAGTCTTATGTTGAAGACTACACTAATGGCCCCTCTTTGATCCGGCTATTCTTTCACCATATTCATACCTCTCCGCCTCATGAAAAGATACCCTGGTGCACATAATTAGCCTTGGCCACCTCCAAATGTTTGGGGTGGCCAGATGTTTATCTCCCCACTTCACTCTATCAATTGTTGACTCAAGGTTAATTAGGTCAATGTTGACTCACGTCTAAAATGACTAAACCTATGTTTTGATGATGACTAATCATTCCACATATTGGTGTCTAATGTCTCTACTTGAGTGATTTCGGATTAGGTATAGACACACTCCAAATGCCCTATCTTGAACATATCAAATTGGAGAAAAGATAAGTCAAAATCAATACAAGTGCATGTTTTTGTAATATGATGTAAATCCATTAGAATCATGTTGCAAATCACTTGTAATGATTTTATGACGTGTAATTAAGCTTGGAAAAATCAGGAGCACTTAGATCGAATGTTTAAGCACTTAAAAGCCATTTTCCAAAATTCACATCAGGTTGTTCATCAGTCGAGTTGTCAATACATAGAACTCGACCGATCCTGATTGGATCTTGAAAATGACTTTTGATCGGTCGAGTTTACACTTTACAGAACTCGACCGATTGAGTACCTGACCAATGTGATTTTCATTGGTTGGTCGAGTTTCCCCAGGACAAACTCGACCGATAGTATGAATATCGGCTTTGTCTTTTACTCTATCAGTCGAGTTACCCTTATAGAAACTCGATCGATTGCACTGTACGGAAAAGTGCAGAAAAATGCTTCTAGCCATTGTGGAGTTGCAACAAGTGAAAATATATCCATTGCAAGCCAGAAAACTACTAGTTTTCATTCTTAAGTGTTCCCAAAGGCTAAGAGGCATCCCCATCTATAAATAGGACCCCTTGGGCTTCATTCCAAGGTTGAGCATTCAATGCAAACTCTATGTGAGGTTCCTATTCTATAGTTGAGTGCTTCCTACAACCTCCTCTCTCTCTCTCTAAGCTTAATCACTTGCTACATTAGTTAGAGTGAGTAGGAAATCTATAAGAGAGCTAGTCCTACATGTATATCTTGTGAGGCTCTCACTTCCACCACCTCCCTATATCTCATTTCAATGATGAAGATGAAGGTTCTCTCTCTTGGCTAAGAGAGGTGAAGAAGAACAAGGGAAGGCATCCCTTGGTGAAGATCAAGGCTGAATATTTGGAGCAAGAGTGGGTAAGCCCTTGGTGAAGGCAGAAGACTCCTTGCTCAAGTGGGTAATTCCTTGGTGGAAGCTTCTCCAAGTGAAGGTGAAGTCAAAGGTGGAAGATCCAATAAGAGTGGGTAATCCTTGCAAGGCTGAAGACTTGTGCAAGAGTAGGTAGGCAGAAGACTCCTTGCAAAGTGAATAAGTCCTTGGTAAGGTTGAATTCTCTTTGTATTTGATAGGTAAGTCCTTTTATGGTCATGTATTGTATCTCTTATAATGAATATAATGAAGGTGTAAGGTTAAGAAATCCTAGAGGTTGACCTCTCTAGGTAGTGAACTGACTCACTTCTAGTTTGAAGTGTGGAACCACTCTAAATAGCTTGTCTACTTGTGTATTTTCAATCTCTCTCTCCCTTGGTATGCATGTTTTAGTTTCACACGAATTTCCTATTTAGCAACCTTATCTTGTGATATATCTTGAAGGTCTAATGAATTTTGTTTAAGTGCATTCAGCTCTATTCACCCCCCCTCTCTAGAGCATCTAATCACCCATCTAGGATCCAACATCCACCAAATGCCTTATCTACACCAAGGGCAAAGAAAAGAAAAAGAAAGAAAAAATAAAATAAAAGGATGCTCCTATTTAAGAGCATTCAAATAAAGAAAAGATGAGTGTTCTATGTAAAAGCACTCCAAAAACCTTTCCACAACCCTTTCTTCTATTTTCATACACATTGAGCTAGAAAACATAAAATCTAGCTCACTTTACCCTTTTCCACAGCTACGTGGGTTGTTTAGTGTGGTTCGAGGCATAAGATTGAATGCATGAAAGTGAAACAATACTCCTAGTCATCTTTGATTAACACCAACATGAAACGGTTTACCTGAAATGATATGAAGGACATATGGACAACTTGTGTATTCTATGATTTATATTTGAAGTTTGTATGCTCAATGCTCATTTCATGATTGGTATGTGATAGAGGAGAGGAGAGAGGTGGAATACATGCACTTAGTCACTTCTAAGACCATGTAGTCAATAATAATTTTTTGTTGCTATGCATTTGTCACTCTTGCTTATTGAAAGAAAACTGAAAAGAGAGATTAAGTTGGAGCATACTTGAGGACAAGTATGTTTTAAGTTTGGGGTGGTGATGCAACCCTATTTTAGGGCTGCATATTGTGCCATTTTATACTTTATTCACATATAAACAAAGTAGAATGCAAGTTAAATCCCTCAATATGAGTATTACTATAAAATGCACTTGTGGACATTCTTTTCACTATTTTTAGGTACTTGGACCATGCTTTGGATGGATGAGAGAGAAGGAAGGAGTTCTAGGACTCCTCCACTCATGGAGGGGTCCAAAGAAGGCCCCAAAGCTCCCTCAATCTACCCTAATGGCCAAGGTTCAACATCAAGAAAAGAAGTCCATGGATGATGTAAATTGAAGTTCATTTAGCCACTAGGGATCCCAACATGGCTGTGGCCCCATGACCACGGGTCGTGTCAATTATTGTGAAGAATCAACTAAGATGTCATGTTGCTGCACCAAACTCACCACGGCCGTGGCACATTAAAGACACCACGGTCGTGGCCCCATGGCCACGGGTCATGCCTTTTTTTTATAAAGAACCAACAGTGAGATCAACATTTTGCATCAAACTCACCACGCCCATGGCCATCGGCACGGCCATGGTCCATTGAAGACACCACGATCGTGGCCAGTAGAAGAGAAAATGCCCGTGCTACCCCCCAAGATTAAGACTTCATCCTCTAAAATGGCCATGGTACACCACCACGACCATGGTGCCACTTACCCAACATGATTGTGGCACCCTGCCACGGCTGTGGCCACCACCTATACTTTGCATTTACACCCTCCTTTCACACCTTGACCATGGCCACTCCCCAACGACCATTCCCCACTACCCCCACCACGATCGTGGTACATCAACATGGCCATGGTAACCATAGCCTTTTCACCCTCCTTTTACAACTTGACCGTGGCCACTCCCCCACAACCGTTCCCCACTATCCCCACCAAGGTCACGGTACATCAACACGATCGTGGTAACCAACCTACCCTACCAAATTAAAACACTAATTTTCCTAAACTACCCCCACTTACCCTAGTGCCTCCCCACTACCTATATATACATAGGTGGTGGCTAGGACATTAAGGTTAGACCCCCTAGCTACTGCTACTCCACCCTACTCACCCCTTGAGCATTCATTGCACTCCACCTTGCATTTATGCTCTCCATCCACCATTTCCACCTCATTTCCACCCTGAAAACCTAGTTTTCTAGTTTTTCCTCCATAATCTCCCATATTCTCATGCCCATCTGCACCATTGGAGGAGGAAGGACGTCTCCAAGCTTCTCGGAGGTGAAGAAGGAGGCTTCTACTTCAATCTTCATGGATTTCTACCCCCTTCTTCCCCTTTATTTTGTTATTTTCTTGATCATGTCTAGATAAGCCCCTAGTGGTGGGTTGTTTGGGGTTAAAATGTGACTTTTATACCATGTTGGGGGAAATAACTTGTAATGAGCATGACTTATATATATGATTATTACTTCTTGCTTCCATCTCATTTCCTATTTTATAGCATGTGGTTTGTGCTTATAACATGGATTTCTTGCTTTATGATGTTTGATGACACTTATCTTATAGGAGGAATTGGAGTGTATGTGGTCAATCTTAGGAATGGCTCCTAGGTCCAATTAGTGGATCCCTAACTAGCCCCCTTTGTTCCCACATACAAATCCCTCCTTCTACAAGTGAGTGTGAGATCTAAGTGGCTAGTATAAGTGTGATTAGTGCAATTTCCTAGAGCTTCCTTAAGGTTGGATGGCTAGTGCCATGAGGTGAAAAGCCCTCATCTCTACTCCCATTTCTACCATTTCTCTCAATTGTCCTAATACCACTTACATACCTAGACTTGACAAGTCCTACTAGAATTACACCTAACTGTAGTTCTCCAACTACTAGTATAGGGTACATTCTAATAACACTTGCCTTGTTGTTTGGTTTGGTAATCTAGATATAATTGTGATAAATTTCTTGCTATGTTGACACCCCCAACTAATATCAAACCACATACCAAAACGGCCCACCTACCTAATCTCATTGCCTAAAACCCAATTTGCTTTCTTAGCTTGTTCATGCTAATCTAGTGTAGTTGCCTTTGTTCCAACTAGTTTATTACTTAGTCTTGCTCTTTAGTGTTAACTTAGGTTTTTTCTCTCTTCCTTGTGGTTAATCTAGTTCTTAGTGCTAATTACTCTGCTAGTGTAGTGTAGTTAAGCTTTTCTCTTGCTCTATTAGTTACTTAATCTAGTTCTTTAGACTTACTTTTTTAGGGTAATTTAGAGTTGTGATAATCTAGATTTTATAATTGCCTTTACTTTCTTGTTCACCTAGTTTAACAACCAACCAAACACCTTTTAAACCCTTCAACCCAAGTCTCTGTAATAGTAATGTAGCCAATGCTAGCCTAGCTCTAGTGCCCCCTCTGTCCTTGAGGATCAACCCCTACACTTGCCCTTCACCTATGCTACAATAGTACCCCATGCGCTTGTGGGCGACCTATTTGGTATGGTGATCGATTTGGTTAGGGTTAATATATGTTTCAAAAGATCCACATGTGTGTCCTCCCTTAGGGTTGCATCTATCCACCTCTAGTTGGCTAGTGTGTAGCCTTAGTGGGAAACGCACCACACACCAATAAGTATTTCATATTTTTGGAACATTGGTTGGTGTTGATCGCCATTGTAAGATAGTGCTATTTTCTTCAGCTTTGTTATCAAATAAAAAGTATGATTCATTTTTATGATTTTTCAATAAACATCTATTGTATTTTGGGAATGATCCTATTCCCATTGTATTAGGTCTAGACCCAACAATGAATGTTATGATTATTATTATTTTCAATCATCTAAGCATCATTTTTGAAGCTGGCATATTTTATATGAACTTCCTTCCAAACTTGGTGAAATTTGAAACAAGGACCACATAATTACTAATTTGAATGATTGTGTATGGAACATAGATGATATAGAGTACTTGAGTAGTCTTTTTTGGTAGACATGGCTTACATGGACTTCAACTTTAGGACCACGGGATGTGTTCCTAGTCTGACTTTTGGGGTGTCCCTAAGATTATGTTATTTTTATATATTAATTCAAAATGTATGATCTTGACTTGTTACTCATATGAAAGGATTGTCATTCTGAATCAAGTAGCATCAACTATTTTTTTCATAGACATGCTCTAAAGTATGTTTTAAAGTTGGATTTGGTCTTAGTGATCACCTTATCTAATTGATTTGATTATTATCATAAGATGGATTTGAGTAATTGCTAGAACTATATGATAGTCTTTTCAATATCTATAGATTTCTTTTAAATTCATTACACTTAATATAATTTTGATGCTTGTACTCATCTTGAGTGGGGGTATTCACTCATTAGGGCTCAATATGAGTCTATTGAGATTTTTTTGAAAAATTTCGGTATAATTCTACCCAAAGGAGAGGTTTTGACAAATAAGATGTACATAGAATAATCTAGATAGATTACAATGTCCTTATACTCTATCTTTCTTGAATGGGTATTATACTCACTTTTTAGTTTTATATACATGTAACTGATGTAAATTGAATCACATAAGCAACAAATTTTGATTCTGGTCTTATTGGAGTTGAATATGGTTTGTGGTGATTGAATATGTTATCATTGATGTGACATTGGATATAGGGTTTTATGAGAAAGGAAAAATAAGAATCTATGTATGTTTTCTTTTCATATATTTTGTTAGTCATGCTTGGTGAGAACTAGTTGTTTTGCTTCATTATCTGTGTTAGGTTTGGGGTTTTTCTCTAATGGTTGGCATTAGTGGTGATCAAAAGAGAGGTCCATACAACATGGTATATGTGCCTAGGTTAGATGAGTCTACATGGATAATAGGATCTAGGGAAAAATTATAATATGTATGTTGTACATCAGCAAAATTATATGTTTACTGTCTAAACTCAATGTTTGGCTACTCTTGTCAAATATCCTTAGTATTGGGATAAGACAATATGGGACTATTGGTTGTACATTTTTATGGATGCCCTGACCTAGCATTGAGATAAGATAATTTTGGAGTATAACAAGATGCATGATTGGAATAAAAATGATATGGTTGAGAAAGATAATGATTATATAAGAAAATATGGAATCTAAGATAAGATGGAAATTTCATATGAGATAGATGAATGCCTTTGAATGAGTATTAAGATAATTCCTAGTGAATTTGATTATAAGTATGAAACCCAAAATTGTAAGGAAAAAAGTGAGAACTGAGAACATCACCCATTAAATGATCTTCTTTATGAAGGGAACTTATGGATGCAGATAATAATATAAAATGAAATATAACCTAGATTAATGAGATACATAAATGAAATTTAAAAGAATAAGAAAGGTGATACAAATCATGCCTTGATAAGTTATGTATTACTAATATTTGTGAAATAAGTTTTATAATACTCAAATAGGGATATGGTGATGATAAAGGATGAAATATCCTTCTAATTCAAGTAAATTCAGAAATCTAATGTAAAAGAACCAAGAAGCGAGGAAATTGTGTAATAAGAAAGAAAAAGGAACTTCAAATCAATCTAACAAGACATTGAGAGAACGATGAATGATTATAACATATGATCTCCACATCTTTCTTGGATCTTGGGACAAAATCCTAAAAGGAGGGAATAATTTGTAACATCCTATTTTTAAATTAGCCATCTAATCAGGGTTTACTTGGATGATTGCATGTTTAGCTGATTGATCATATATTATAATTGATCACTGTTGATAGTCTAATTATAAATTTTCAAACGTTATGATAAACTCTAGTCATGCTTTTATTTTGAATAACCAGGGGTTGAGAAGTGTAAACTCGAGTCACTAAAATTAGGGTTTTGGCAACATATGAATGCAGAATTTGATAAATACACTAGTTTAGTACATGATTTTTATTATTTATATACAATTCCAATTTTTTTAAAATTTGTGTATGGTTTGAAAAACTAAAATTTAAGAATTTTTGCAAAATATTAGAAATTTTGAATATTTTTATGACCTATTTGTTGGCTGAGTTTCTATAGGACAAACTTAGCCAACCAGGCATTCTTATGGAAATAAATCAATCTAGTATTTTATTTTTTCCTTTTTATTGGTACATACAAATGATTTGAATTTAAACTATAGCTTGGAAACTTTTTTTTAGAAAAAAAATTTGTATGACACTCCACTGATCCAGAGAGTGGTGTCGGTCATGTTTCTTACAGTGACAACTTAGCCAACCAACTAGTCTAAATAAATAAAATATGCAATGAAGGGCTTGCTTGAAATTATTAGAAGCAACTCAATTGATTTATATATGATCAACCTAACACCCTATTATCTCCCATAATTCATGGTTCGTGTCCAAGAAATGAAAACTGAGAGAGATAGGAGAGATAAGGTTTTGATATGAGAAAGTGGTGGAATTGATGACCTAGGGCTTCATCTTCCAAGAAATTATAGAATCACGTAAGAGTTGATCCTCTTTAAATATATATTTTTTGTGATATTATCTCACATGTATATATTTCATCCCAACTAAGACTTGAACTAAGGATATAGAAAATCAACATGTTTTCTCTTTCTTTCTCTTCGATTCTACTTTTCTAGGGTTTGTGAGTTGAGAGGAGGAAGAAATGGATTCAACCGCTAGAACCATGATGGAATTCTAAAAATTGTATGACTTGTGTTTCTAAGGTGCTTGGAACCATAGGTGATAGTTTCTCTCCTGATTAAGCATTTTAATCATGCTAATAGACTAATTATATCTAGCAAAATAACCAAGATCATTGGTAGTAGTTTGATGCAATTGGGAAATTTTTTGGGGAATCAAATGCTATTAATTAGGATACTTCTCATTAATTTATATTTAGGTAGTTCATAATATATTCATTAAAGTACATGGGAAGTCTTATGTATAATAACTATATTGTTTTACACCAACTTTTCTTAAATCCATTACAATTGGTGATTTTCTTGGAAATTTAGTTGAGATGTATGTAATCATATCTGAACTCAATAAGAATGAGTTTATCAATTGAAATTTAGAATCCTTATTTGAATTGAATACATTGTGTACATGAGCATAAATACATGAGGATTTGATATTGAGGAAATCCATGTCTAGGATAAATGTTAATGAATGAACTCAAATGAGTTAATGAATCATTGTCAGCTTGTAAATGATTGGTTGATTGTGTGGAATGTAAACTAGGGTTCCCATGTGTCTTGAATAGACTAAATTAACCTTTGTACAACCTGATGAAATTACTAGATAATGTGATTCTTATGATTTATTGAACTAAGACAACCTCTTAAAAACCCTAAAAATTCAGTATTGAGCTGAGTCTGAGAGATAAAGCTTGAAGTTGTATATCATATTTTAAGTGCGATGAAATGCTCAATTGATGGTATAATTACTTCAATTGAAGATAACAAGTCTTATTAAGATGATCCAAACCTAATGCATCTATTCTAGTATAATATATGGAATAATGTGTAAATCATGCATGAATAAAAGACTTTTATTCAAGTCATATGATAATGAATTGAGAAGTTGATAAGAGGTTTAGATGCAAGAAGAAGTAACCCTAATCCATGGTATCTTATAATATGAGAGTTTTAAAAAGAATAGAAGGATTGCTTTTATTTACTAAAATTCCAGCCTGAGTCAAGTGACTTGGTACATGTATCCAAGTGCAAAATAAGAAATGGACAAAGGTGATGTTAATTGTGATGATATGTAATGAATGCAATACAAAAAAAAATAAGTTTGAGGGAGTCTTTAATGCTTTCACATTAAATATATCTGGGTTGACCTAAAATGAATGGAATACACTAAATTTAGAATGTAAAGGATTTCAAAGAGAGATAAAACTTTATGCATAAGTAAATATAGAATGATTTATAGCACGAGTAGTAGGGAATATGAAATGAAGGAAGTGGATATTAATGACTATGTATTGAAAGGAAAATTATAGAAACAAGTAGATGGAACTATGAACCTAAATCTAACCCAAACATGATGATAAATGTAATGCTAATGAATCATGATCTCAAATGAGGAATTATGGAATTCATTTAAGTACAATTCAAACAATTATAAGATGAGGTTCAAGGATGTGAATTGATTTATAGAAATGTGTTATTGGATTGTAATTGTTTGTTAGAATACTTGCACTCTGAGAATGGTTTATTCTAGTGGACTTCAAATGAGAATCAAACATGTGTTGATTAGTAACCCTTACTGAAGAATGTAAAATAATGTAAGCAGATAATCAAGTGTGCTATTCACATTTATACTTGAAATTAAATTACATCTATTAGAATTGGATAGAGTAAGTACATATTGTGTGATGAAGCTGTTCTAAACATGATGTATGACTTAAGATGTCTATATTCCTATAGTTTTTTCTATTTCTAATGACTCTATGAATATATGATGATAAATTGTGATATGGAATGAATCCACAAAAAATATGTTGATATTGAATTAATATAGATCAATTATATTTGAGAAACCTTATTTATGGTGAATGTTGGATGTTGAGATGTTGTCTCAGGTTGATGGCCCACTGATGATAAATCATGTGAAATAATGTGGAAATGGAAAAGAAACATGAATGTTGTAAATCATAGATTGTTTTAGCTCTTTATATAATACTAGTCTTAATTGATAACCCTAATATTCTTTGTGTCATCTAGTTGTGCGCGAACATACAAATATGATAATTGATTATTTGGATTTTCTTTAAGATGAGTAAAAAGTATTAACAACAAATGAAATGATGATACTTTTATTATAGTTCCCCTAAACACTGTGAGTTTCCACAGAGTGCCACACTAGGGAAATGAAATGGATCTCCTTGTATTAATCAGAGTATTGTGAGAAGGATTTTCAGAGTGTGTATATGAAGATAAGACCACTAGGATTTAGGGAAGAGTCATCTGGTTTGATCCTTACCCTAAATACTCTGTTGTGAAAGTCTATGCCCATGAGGAATGAACTTTGATGAATGAAAAATGTGATAGATGGAAATAAGAGAAATGTTATGATATGTGATATATTGTTTTGTTGGTTCCTATCACGTGTACCTGAGATGAGGACTTGAACTTGTTTATTCAACCATATGGTGGATCAAGGTTGTTGTTGATATCTTAGGGTGACCGTTAAACCCAAAATTAGTGATGGTGAGTCTTTCACAAGAGAATCATATGTGGAAACTTCTATTTTGTGAGGTACAAGCCAAACAACTTTAGGGAAAATGAATAAAAGATGAAAAGATATGTAGAATGTAAGTTGAGTGTTTGTTGCATGCTTTTCTACTATTTGATAGACCTGATGTTCGTTGAGTATATTTCTTGTTGTGGAAAGTAACCATTCTTTTATAAAGACAATATGCTTCCATATTATTATTTGTCTGGTGTAGCATCTGAACTTACATGTTGGCATGTGCTTGATGATGGGATTTAATACATATCCACTTTGAATATAATTTGTATATACTTGTTACTTGAATAGTCATGTTTGGAAAACATGTCTTATGCAAAATTCATCTTAAGGAATGCATGATGTCTTCATGGTCCGTTTGGTAGGATGTCACAAAGATGATGTTTTTGTTATGTATTAATTCTAAATGTATAGATCTTGAAATGTTACTCATACTAAAGGATTGTAATTCTAAATCAAGTATCATCCACTAATTTGTTCATAGACATGCTCTAGAATATGTTTTAAAGTTAGATTGGTCTAAGTGATCACCTTATCTGATTGGCTAGATTATTATCATAATTAGATTTGAGTAATTTATAGAACTGCCTGCTAGAGTTTTCAATATCTACAAGTTTATTTAAAGTTCATTACACTTAATCTGATGTTGATGTGTGTACTTAGGTTGAGTGGGAGGTATTCTCTCACTAGGGCTCTATATGAGTCTCATGAGGTTGTTTGAAATGTTTTCAGATGTAATACTATCCAGTGGAGAGGTCTGGATAAAAATATGTAAATAGATTAATCTTGATAGCTTAGAATGTTCATATATACTCTCTTCTTGGAATGGCAGTATACTAAGCTTGCAGTTTTATATACTTGTAGATGATGTAAATAGAATCACATATGAGAGATAATTTTTTATTCTGGTCATAATGGAGTTAAGTATTGTCTATTGTGGTGGAATATGTTGTTATTGATGTGACAGTGGTTATGGGGTCTTATGAGAAAGGAAAAAGAATTTTTTTTTTCATATTTTGTGTTAATCACATTTGCTTAAAATTAAGTTGTTTTGCTTCATTATCTGGGTTATGTTTTGGGTTCTATCTAATGGTTGGCATTTATGGTGATCGATAAAGAGGTCCCGACAACATGGTATCAGAGCCTAGGTTAGATGAGTCTTTAGGGACAATAGGATCCATAGCTAAATGATAAAATGTATGATCAAGATCACCTAAATTATATGTATACTAACTGAACTCAGTATGGGTACTCTAGTTGAGCATCTGATTATTGGGATAATCTAGTATGGAACTGTTGACTATACTTTTTTTGGATGCCTTGACCAAGCATCAGGATGAAGATAGTTTGGGGTATAACAATTTGCGTGATTTTAATCAAAATGATAAGATTGAGAAAGAGAATGAATTATATAATTGAATATGGAATCTAAGATAAGATGGAAATTCAATTTGAGAAAAATGAATGACTCTAATTGATTATTAAGATAATTCTTAATGAATTAGTTTATGAGTATGAAACCCCAAATTTTAAGAAAAAATTAGAACTGAGAACGATGCCCACTAAATGATCTTCTTTATGATGATAACTTTTGGATGTAGATAATAATACATAATGAATTATAATTTTGATAAATGAGTTACATAACTCAAAATCAAAATGAATAAAAAGGTGATGTAATTCACATCTTGATAAGTTATCTATTACTATGATTTATTAAATAAGTGTATGTAATAATAAAATAGGGATATGTTGATGATAAATATGAAATATCCATCTAATGCCTGTAATTCAGAAATCCAATGTAGAACATTCAAGAAGTGAGGAAATGATGTAATATGAAAGAAAAAAGAAGCAAAAGTCAATCTAAAAATACATTGAGAGAGATGCATGATTATCAGATATTATCCTCACACCATTATTGAATTTTAGGATGAATTTCTAAAAGGAAGGGAGAATTTGCAACAACCCATTTTCAAATTATCCATTTAATTTGGGTTTACTTGGATGATTGCATGCTTAGTATATTGATCATTACTTATGCTTGATCAATGATGATAATCTAATTATGATGTTTTATAATAATTAGAAACTCCATTAATTCTTTTATTTTAAACAATTAAGGTTTGCTAATTGTAAACCCTAGATGTTGAAATTAGGGTTTTGGTAGCATATGAATGCAGAATTTCATAAATACAATAGTATTGTAAATGATTTTTAGTGTCCTGTCTACAATACTATTTTACTTGAAATTTTTATATAGTTTTTATAACAAAAACATGAGTGTTCTTGAAAAATATAACAATTTTTGGTATTTTACTGGCCTATATATTGGCTGAGTTTCTACAGGACAAACTCAGCTAACCATGCATTATGGATGAAATATATCAATATAGTATTTGATTTTTATCTTTTTATTCATAATCCAAATGATCTAAATTTTAAATGTAGTTGGAAACATCATTTTAGATATTAGTTTAAATTTTGGATGACTCCCAATATAGGCAGAGAGTTGTGTCAATCAAGTTTCTTATAGTTACCATTCAGTCGACTAACTGGTCTAAATAAATAAAAAATGCAATGAAAGGTTTGTTTCCGATTGTTACAAGTACCTTAATTGATATGTATGATCAATCTAACACCCTAGTTGCTCCCAAAATTCGTGGTTCCTATCCAATAAATGAAAAATTAGAGAAAGATAGGAGCGATAGTGTTTTGAGAGGAGAAAGTGGTGGAATTGATGATATAGGGTTTCATCCTCCTAGAAATGATGGTATCAATTAATTTGGTCCTCTTTTTATATCTTTTCTTGGTTATTCTTATCATTCATGTATATATTTATTCCCTCCTATTATTTTAACCAAGGATATATCAGATTATCATATTTTCTCATTATTTCTCTCTTATTCTCCTTTTCTAGGGTTTCTGAGTTGAGAGGAGGAAGAAATGGATTCAATTTCTAGAACCTTGATGTATTTCTAGAAATTCAGAGTATGACCTAATTTTAAAGATTCATGTCACCTTAGGTGAGTGTTTATATCCCTATAAAGGTTTTTAATCATGTTGAAAGGCTAATTATATCTGCCTTAAATAATCAAGATCATTGCTGGTAATTGTCTACAATTGCGTAACCAACTGGGAAGATTTTTAGGGAATCAAATGCCAATGATTTGGTTCTTCTCATAAATTTATATTTATTTATTTCATGATGTATTGACTAAAGTACATGGAAATTCATATGTATAGAGAACTATATTGTTTTGCACCAATTTTTCTTAAGAACCAGTTCAATGGTAGATTTTCTTTGAAACTTAGTTAACATGTATGTGATAATATTTGAAACCAAGAAGCATGAGCTTCTCAAAAATTTCAAATACCTACTTGGTTTGAATATGTTATGTACATGAGGATCAATATATGAGGGTTTTATAGGGAGGAAATTTGTGTCTAGTGTAAATGTTGAGGGATGGACTTAAATGAATGAATCAATCATGTAAGATTGTAAATGATTGGTTGATTGTATGGAATGGGAACTAGGGTTTCCATTTGTCTTGAATAGACTTAATGAACCTTTGTACACCCTAATGACATTACTGTCTCATTTTATTCTTATGATGTATTAAACTAGCCGACCTCTTGTAAACCTTGAAAATTTAGTATTAAGTCAAGTATGAGAGATAAAGCCTAAAGTTGTATATCATCTTGTAGATGTGATGAAATGCTAAATTTGAAGGTATTATTAATTGAATTGAAGATGAAAAGCCTTATTAATATGATTGAACCTAATGTATCTATTCTAATATAATATATGGAGTAATGATTAAATCCTACGAGAATGCAAGACTCTTATTCAAGTCATATAATAATGAATTGAGAAGATGATTAGCAGTTTAGAGGCAAGAAGAAGTAACCCTAGTCCATGGTATATTCAGATTTTGAGAGTTTTACACTAAATAGAAGGATTGATTTTATTTACCAATGTCCCATTATGAGACAAGTGGCTTGGTACATGTATCTAGATGGAAAATAAGAAACTGACAAAGGTGATGTGAATTGTGAAAATATGTGATGAATGAAATACTAATAAAATAAGTATGAGGGAGTCTTTTATCTTATTACTTTTAATATATATAGATTGAACTAAAATGAATGGAATAGACTAGAATCAAAGTATAAATGATTACAATGAGAAATAAATTTGTTTTTTGGAAATAGGTAAATATATTGCCAAAAGAGAGTGTATAGCTACGCTATACTGTACAAGACCGACTACAAAAAGTATATAGGACAAGCTCTAATGAATATGAATTGAAAGGAAAATGATGAAAGCTAGTAGATGGATTTAAGAACCTAACTCTAGCCCTAAAATGATGACCTATGTAATGCTAATGAATAATGATCTCAAATGAGGGATTAAGGAATAAATTTAAGTATAGTTCAAATCAATTAAATGATGAGGTTCAAGGATGTGATTAAATTACAAGAAGGTGTTCTTGAATTGTAATTGTTCATTAGGATACTTATACTCTGAGAATGGTTTATTCTAATGGACTTCAAATGAGAATCAAATATGTATTGATTAGTAACCCTAACTGAAGAATGCTAAATAATGGAAGAGGATAATTATGTGTAATGCACGTTTGTGCTTGAAATCAATTTATATCTATTGAAATTGATGGAATAACTATATATTGTATTGTAAACCTAGTCTAAGAAAGACAGATGTCTTAATATGTCTATATGCCTATATTTTTCTATTTCTGATGTCTCAATGAATACTTGATAAGAAATAGATACTTTAGAAAGAATAGACCTAGAACTAGGGAGACTCATAAGAGTGGATGAATACTCCATAACTCACACCAAGAGCAGGTTCACAAGATTAGTTGTGGAAATCAATACCAACAAATCAATGCACCTTGCCATCCTATCAATGGTAGAGAATACAAGATAGAGTATGAATTTCTACTAAATATTTACCTACAATGCGGTAAAATAAGACATATTGCAAATGATTCCAAAGGTCCGAACAAAGAAATCACAAACTTTCCACCACTACAAAAAGAAGATGAAGCAACAGTATGATGGGTGGATGAGGAAGATAAATGGGAAGTATATTATGAAAAAAAATAAAGAACCTCCCAATAAAATCAATCAAAAAATCAAAGGTACATCTTATTTCTACCAACTATTAGAAGCTAAGAAGAGGTTACAGATATCCAGGAAGAAGGGAAAAGTACTCAACACCAAAACAACTAATAGGAAAACGATGTGGGACCAAATATATGGGGTAAATTTTTTTAAACATAACAATCCTTCAATTTTTTTATAAAACTCTCAAATTATAAGATACCATGGATTGTGGTTACTTATTATTTCCTCTAAACCTCTAATCATCTTCTCAATTCATTATTATATGACTTAAATAAAAGTCACGCATTCATGCAAGATTTACTCATTATTCCATATATTATACTAGAATAGATGCATTATGTTTAGATCATCTTAATAAGACTTGTTAATCTTCAATTGAAGTAATAATACCTCCAATTGAGCATTTCATCACATTTACACAATGATACACAACTTCATGCTTTATCTCTTATACTCAACTCAATATTGAATTTCTAAGATTTTGATGATGTCGGATTAGTTCAATACATCAAAAGAATCATATTATCTAGTAATGTCATAATGGTGTACATAGGTTCATTAAGTCTATTCAAGACACGTGAAAACCCTACTTTCATTCCACACAATCGACCAATCATGTACAAGCTTATAATGATCCATTGACTCATTTGAGTCCATCCCTCAATATTCATCCTAGACATATATTTACTCCACATAAAACCCTCATATACTATATCCTAATGTAAATAACATATTAAATTCAATTAAGGATTCAAAATTTTAGTTGAGAAACTCATGCTTATTGACTTCAGATATTACTACATACATGTTAACTATATTTCCAAGCAAATAAACCATTAGGATGGTTTTTAAGAAAAATTAGTTTAAAATATTATAGTTATTTATACATAAGACATTCCATGTAATTTTATCAATATATTATGAACTAAAAAAATACAAATTAATGGGAAAAATCTAAATCAGTACCATTTAATTCTCTAAACATTTTCCTGATTGGTAACTCAGATGCATACAATTACTAGCAATGATCTTGATTATTTTATCCAGATATAGTTAGGATTTCAACATGATTACAAAGCTTAATAGGGATATAAACACTCACATGAGGTGTCAAGAACCTTAAAAAAGTGGGCCATACTCTGAATTTCAAGAAAACCATCAAGGTTATAACAATTGAATCCATTTCTTCCTCCTCTCAACTTGGAAACCCTAGAAAAGGAGATTAGGAAAGGAAGCAAGAGAAAATATGGTGA
Organism: Alisma plantago-aquatica; assembly: GCA_963693085.1. Lineage (NCBI taxonomy): Eukaryota > Viridiplantae > Streptophyta > Magnoliopsida > Alismatales > Alismataceae > Alisma > Alisma plantago-aquatica. The sequence goes on along the minus strand of OY856411.1, from coordinate 1,191,968,596 downwards.
TTTTCTATATCCTTTGTTCAAATCAAAGGAGGGACTAAATCTATTCATGTGAGAGAATAATCACCAAGAAGTTATATCTAAAGAGGACTAACATACTTGATTCTATCATTTCTAAGAAGATGAAGCCCTAGATCATCAATTGCATCTCTTTTTCCTCTCAAAACCCTAGTTCTCCTCTCTCTCTCATTTTTTGTTTCTTAGATAGGAACCACAAATTATGGGATCTAATAGGGTGAGCATATGGGAAAGAAAAAGGATTTATGTTATTGTGGGAAAGAATACTCAACAATTTACTTTACAAGAACAACTTCTCCCTGAACTTGAGCCCATCCACCGCGCTGCCCAGAGGGGTCATTCTGGTTTATGACTAGTTTAGGTTTGATCATATAAATAAATTAAGGTGGTTGTAATAATTTCAAACAAGCCCTTCATTGCATTTGTTATTTATTCAGACTTGTTGGTCAGGTGATTTATCATTGTAAGAAACTCGACCAACATCACTCTCTGGATCAGTTGAACATCATCCACAAATTATTTAAATTTAATAATGTCTAACATAAAGTTTCCAAACTACAATTAAATTTTATATCATTTAGATGTATCGATAAAAAGAATAAAAATATATTATACCGATATATTTCAGCTAGAGTGCATGGTCGGGTGAGTATGTCTTGCAAAAACTCAGCTGACAAATAGGTCAGAGAAATACTCAAACATTCTGATATTTTACAAGAACACTTATATTTGAGTTTTCCAAATCATATACTTATTTTAATTAAATTAGAATAGGAGATGAAATACTAAAAATCATTTATGATGCCACTATATTTATCAAATTCTATATTCATATGCTACCAAAACCCTAAATTTTGGTAACTAGATTGGGGCATTTATAAAATCCTATTCATTCAAAATATAAGCATGACTAGAGTTTCTTGTTAAGTTTAAAACATCATAACTAGACCTTCATCATTGATCATTTTGTCATTGATTAAGCATAACAAATTATCAACCTACTAATCATGCAATCATCCAAGTACACCCTAATTAGATGGCTAATTTAAAAACTATCATTAAAAATTCTCCCCTCCTTTTAGGATTTCATCCTAAAAAATGTTAAGATCATATCTTGTAATCGTTGATCTCTTTCAGTGTCTTATTAGATCGATTTTTAGTTTCTTTTTCTTTCATATTACATCATTTCATCGCTTTTTGAATCTTTGACACTAGATTTTGAGTCTATTGCAATTCAATGAATATTTTTTCTTGTATCATTATCATATCCCTTTTTGAGTATTACTAAAACTTATCTCACAAATCTTAGTTATACATAACTTATTAAGCCGTGATTTGCATCACCTTTCTTATTCTTTTTTAATATCTCATTGATCAAGATGATAACTCATTTTGTATTATTTTCTGCATCCATAAGTTCTCTTCATAAAGAAGATCATTTAGTGGGCATCATTCTCAATTCTCTTTTTTTCTTACAATTTTGGGTTTCATACTCATAATCAAATTCATTAGGAATTATCTTAGTAATCAATTAGATCCTTCATCATTTTCATGAAAAATTTCCACCTTGTCTTATATTCAATATATAATTATATAATCCATTATTTTTCTCAATCTTATCATTTTTATTGCAATCATGCATCTTGTTATACTCCCAGACTGTCTTCATTTGGATGATTTGTCAGGGCATACTAAAAAGTATAGTCAATATTTCCATATTAGTTTATCCCAATACTAAAGATACTTGATCAAAGTAGGTAAAAAATAAGTTCAGTCAGTATGCATATCATTCAAGTGATGTTTAACATACATATTATCATTTATCCATAGATCCTATTGTCTCTATAGATTAATCCAACTTGGGATCAGATGCCACATTGTTGGGGCCTCTCTTTTATCACCGTTAGTGCCAACCAATTGAGAGAAAACCCAAAAAAACTTAGACAGTGAAGCAAAACAACTAATTCTCAGCTAATGTGTCTAACACAATATACAAAAAAAAACACATATAACATTTTCTTTTTTCTTTCTCATAAAACCCATAACAAATTTCACATCAACAACAACATATTCAATCACCACAAACCATATTCAACTTAACTAAGACAATATTCAAGACTTATTGTTCATATGTGATTCATATTACATGAGTTACATGTATATTAAACAACAACCTCAGTATATACTACCCATCCCAAGAAGGACAAAATATAGGAACATTCTATCCTATCTAGATTATTCTATTGACATCTTATTTTTCATGACCTCTTCGCTAGATAGCATTATAACTAAATACATTTGAAAAAACCTCATGAGACTCATTTAGAGCCTGAGTTAGAGGATACATCCCACTCAAGCTGAGTACATGCATCAACATTTTGTTAAGTATAATGAACTTAAAAGAAATTTATAGATATTGAAAAGTCTAGCATATAGTTCTAGAAATTACTCAAATCCAGTTTATGATAATAATCTATTCAATCTGATAAGATGATCACTTAGACAAAATACAACTTTTAACCATATTTTAGAGCATGTATATGAACAAACCAATAGATGCTACTTGATTCAGAATGACAATCCTGTAGTATGAGTAACAAGTCAAGATATATACATTAAGAATTAATATATAACAATAAAAATCATATTTGTGACACCCCACTAGCAAGACCAAGAACACATCCTTCAATCCTTAAGCTAAAGTCCACACAAGACATGTCTTCCAAGCATGACTATTCAAGTAACAAGTGTGTACAAATCATATTTAGAGCATATATTAAATCCAAGCATCAACATTTAAGATCAAATGATACACCATACATATAATATATGGAAAATATTATATTTATAAAAGAATGGTTACTTTCCACAATAAGAAATATACTCAACACAAATCAAGTATATTAGCTAGCAGTAAAGCATGCAACAAACATTCAACTCACATTCTGCATGGTATGTCTTCTTTTATTTTGTTGCCTTGAAACTACATGGCTAGTACCTCACCAAGTAGAATTCTCTATGCATGATTCTTGTGTCAACGACTCACCATCACTATCTTAGAGTTTAACTGGCCACCCTATGATATCAACAACAAACCCTCATGCACCATAGGGTTTCCTAAAGAGGTTTACATCCTCATCTTCAGTGCATGAGATAGGAACCAAGAAAACATTATATCACATATTAAAAAAAATTGATATTTTCATGTTTCACATTTTTCATTCATCAGAGTATATTCCTCATGGACATAAAATTTCACAATAGAGGATTTGGGGTCAAAATCACACCAGATGACTCATACCTGAATCCCAACTATCTAACCTTCAAGGTCTTAATCCACACTCTCAAAAATCCTTCTCATAATACTTTGATTACTACAAGGAGATCTCTCTCATTTCCCTAGTGTGGCACTCAAGGGACCTCATAGTTTTTAGGGCACCTAACTAGATGTATCATCATTTCACTTGTTATTAGTACTTTTTACTCATCTTAAAGAAAATCCAAATCATCATTTATCATATATATGTTCTTGTGCAACTAGAATGACATAAAAAAGATTAGTGTTACCAACATAAACAAGTATTATATCAAGAATCAAAACAATCTATGATTTACAAAATTCTTGTTTCTTTCCCATTTCTGTATCATTTCACATGACTTATCATCATGTGATATCAGTCTGAGACATCATCTCATCATCCACTATTTATCCTAAACATGGTTTATCCAATATAATTAATGCATGTTAATTCGATCTCAACATTTATCATGTCAATTCAATCCATATAACAAATTCTTTTTCATGGGGAAGTCAAGAGGGTATTTTACTCTACCTACCATCCTCTTGGAGGGGTAATGTTTAAACTCATTACATTGTCAGAAGAAAATTGAAAGTTTGTATAACTTTCTACCATTAAGAAAGGGAAAGTGAGAGAGTGACACATATGGCTGAAGTGAGGGTCTATATATATTAGACCTTCCATAGAGGTATTAAGGTGATATATGGCCGGATAACTGACAAGGTAAATTATTTTGTGGACTATTGGTGTGTCCTCCAGAGGTGTGCACACAAACCAATTAGAATTGACTAGATGTGCCCCACGAGATCAGAACACACAGTGGATTTACTTTCAACATTTATAATGACCTAGACTTAAACACACCTATGTCTACCAAAACACTATCCCGCAAGCGCACAGGGTCATGTTATAGTATAGAATGGCAGAAAGTATAGGGTGGATCTACAGGGAGAAAAGGGGGCACTAGAGCTAGGTTGGTTTTGTGAGGTTCCTACTACGGGGACTAGGTTTAAGGGTTTGAAGTTGATTTTGATTGTTAAACTAAGGTGAGAAAGAAATCAATTAAAGGAAAGAATGAAATCTAAGTTAAACCTAGACTAGATTAAGACTAAGTAAGCAGGAAAAGACTAAGCTAGGTATGAAAAGGCAATTTACACTAAGGTAAGTAAGACAAAGAAAAAGAGAAATTAAAGAGCTAGACTAGCGAGAACAGAGCAAGAATATGGCAAGAATTTGTCTAAGATGGAAAAGAGCTAATAAAGCTAACACTAGCTAAGAAACATGGAAACTAGGGTTTTTACAGTAATTAAGAGAGATGTGGGTTGTTTAGGGGATGCACTTATCACTTAAGTTGGGGATGAAATATGAACATTATGATTCCATTTACATTATCCAAACCAAAAAACAAGTTAGAGTCTAATGAGTTATCCTAAGCTACTAACTGGCCATGGATATACTAGGTTGTGTATAGGGGAACTAGTCCCAAACACTCCCTACTATCCTTGTAAGGCTCAATTGGGTTAGGGTTCAGGTGTAATTCAATTAGAGTCTAAACAAGCCTAGGTTTCTAGGTTAAATGATCTTAGGATGATTAGGGCTGAGATTAGTAAAGGGGGTGGAAGTGAGGTTTTAAGCCTCCCATCACCCACATTTTAACATTGATAAAGCTCCATGCTAAACACACCAATTTCATCTAAACTAGCTACTTAGACCTCTCAACTAGTGTTAGAGGAATTGATTATAATGTAGGAAGATGGGTAGCTAGCTAGGGATCCAAGAATTGGACCTAGGAGCAAATCCCAAAATTCAAACATATAAGAAATTTCCCTCAATTCCCAATTGATTTCAAGCACAAACCAACAAGATATTCATGGAGAATGAGACAGAAATAGAGCATAATCATTAGAAAATGGAACTACAAAGTTTACATATCATTTTACCCCAACATGGTATCAAAGTAACATTTTGCACCCCAAACAGCCCACCCAAGGGGCCTAGCTACTCATAACAATGCAAAGTACAAAAAGAGAAGAGGAAGAGGAAGAAGTAGCCATGGAGCTCAGTGTAGATGAGTGAATCCTCCTCTCCAACTACTGCAAGGTCCACCTCCTCCTTCTTCTTGGATGGAATGGTGTGGAATGATGGTGGGAAGTGGATGGAAGGCTTGGAAATGAGGGTTTTGGTGGTGGAAATGGTGAAATGGAGGTGGAAATGGAGTGGAATGGATAAGGGGGGAAAATGGGGAGCTATGAGGTGGTAGAAGGTAGCTAACCTCAACCTTCAGCCGCCACCCCCTATATATAGGTGTGAGGAAGAAATAGATAAAGTAGGGGTATATTGGGTAGTGCAGCGGAAAAAGTAGCTAGGTTTTGTGAGTAGTACGGCCGTGGTGAGTAGGGGTGAGCATGGTCATGGTGGGGTAGAATGATTGTGTGAATTAAAATGGTGAAAATCACAGGTTGAGGTGGTCACTTTTGTACTGAAGCTGGCACGGTTGTGGTGGTCGCCACAGCAATGGTGGGATAAGGGTAGCATGGCTGTGGTAGTCACCACGGTCGTGGTGGTTCAAAATGCTCAGGTCGTTCTCTGTTCCACGACCATTCTACCTCTGTTGTAGCACGGACGTGCTAGGTAGCATAGCCATGGTGGTTGTCCCTTACACAACCATTATTTATGGCATGGCCATGGTGTTGTATGTATCTGCACTTGGGCTTGATTCTTTGGACTTTCTAGAACATCTTTGCTTCTATGGATCTTTGGCCACTAGGGGTAGGTGAGGGAGCATCTGACTTCACTTTGGCCCTCTCCAAGGGTAGAGAAACCCTAGGATCACTCCTTCTCTCTCTCTTCCATCAAGTGTGGTCCAAATGCCTGAAAAACATGCAAATAATGTCCATAAGTGCATTTTACACAAATATGCATATTGAGGGAAATAACATATAATCTAATAGGTATAGATGTGATTGAAATACACTATGACACAAGATGAAGCCCTAAAATAGGGCTGAATCACCACCCCAAACTTGAAACATACTTGTCCTCAAGTATGCTCCAACTCAATATCTCTACAAATTTTCCACAATCAAGAAATGACAAATGCAATGTAAAGGATGATTATTAATGAATGGGATCAATAGTGACTAAGTACATAAATTCCACTTCTCTCCTCTTTTTTTTTTCACAAACCAATCATGAAAAGAGCACAAAGCATATGAACTCCAAATATAGTGCATAAAACACACAAGCTATCCATATTTATTTCATGTAGTTTCGGGTAGATCGTTTCATGATGGTGTTAATCAAGGATGACTAGGAGTGTTATTTCACCTTCATGATTTCAACCTTATGTTTCAAATCACACTAAATGGCCCAGGTGGCTGCGGAAAAGGGCAAAATGAGCTAGGTTTGATGTTTCCTAGCTCAATGGGTATGAAAATGGAAGAAAGGGTTGCGGTAAGATTTTGGAGTGCTATTAAATAGAGAACTCATCTTTTATTTACTTAGATGCTCTTAAATAGGAGCACCTTTTATTTTCTTTTTGCATTTTTTTTCTTTTTCTTTTCCCTTCGAGTAGATAAGGCATATGGTGATGAGAGTGAAGCGGTGAGATGTAGATATGGCCACCCCAAACTTTTGGAGGTGGCCACAGCTGATATGTGCACTTTGGCATCCTTTCATGAGGCGGAGGGGTAAGAAGATGGTGAGTGAATAGTCAGGTCAAAGAGGGGTCACTGGTGTGATTCCCAACATAAGGTATCCTGCATGAAAATTAATCCAACACTTCATCCAATAATGTCACACCACATGAATGAACAACCTGAAATTGATACTTCAATCAAGTGATAGCCACAAAGCGCTCATAGCTTTCTCAAGTCACAATTCTACCAAATCATTCACAAACACAAGAGAAGTGGAGCGCATGTAAAAAGTCAAGCATTGATACCATTTAGCAATAATTCACTTACATTTGTCAAATGTCATCATTTTTAATCCAAAAGGTAGAGATTGGGTCGAAACACACTTTTAGGCAAGAAATCTCAAATTTGGGAAAAATTGGCCAAAATGGTGCCAACTTGCCTTCAACCACATCTAAGCCTATATTATTGAACTTAAAGCAGTAAACAAGCAAATCCTAACTAAAACATGCAAAAATTACCAAAAATCTACATGATATGCAATGCATGGAAAAAAGAGCAATTTTTTTGAAAATTACATAGAAATGACAAGAAAACAAACTACATGGCATGCATAAATGCAAAGTAGGAAAATTATGAACCAAGGCAGGCAAAGGCAAACAAATAAAAGTAAATGGTAGGTGAAATGCAAAATAAGAGTGCAAATGAGATAGGGTGTACCTCCCTACCACCCCAAACTTTTGAATCATGTTGTCCACAACATGATACTAAAGTCTGGGAGTGATAGGGTAGATGATCACTGTGGTGGCGGTGGTCCTCCCTGTGGTGGAGGATGCTAGTAGTAGGAACCCCAATAGTCTAACTGTTGAGGTAGGTAGTTGTCCTGATATGCTGACAGTGAACTCCACCAATATTCCCCTCATTGGGGGTTCCTCTGTGTCTGGGCATGCTGGAACTGGTATAGGTTGACCTGATAATGCATCTACTGATAGTCTAACCACAAGGCATTCTAAGTACGCTGAAAACCCTCATGTTCCTACAAAATACCCTCGTGGGTGCTCAAAATGTAGTCTTGAGTGCTCTGAATACCCTCTAGCTACGCATGTTTGGTGGACATGTCATATGTGTTTGTTGTGGGTTGTTGTTGTTGTTGTGATGTTTCCCCCTCACGGTGCCTCACCCTATGGTTCTCTCACTCCTCATCTATCCTCCTCCTCTCGGCGGATGTGTGTGACTCTCCAAGCCCCTCAGGTAGATCTATGGGCTGTTGCTGCCATGTGTCTCTAGGATGCTCCTCTTCCCATCTCCTCATGATGTCTAGAAGATGGGCCACATCCCTCTAGGAGAGGAGTGTCATGGTAGGGGACCTCAAGTGAAACCCCATCGTAGGGAGGGTTGACCTGGTAGAAAATCTTCTAATCAACCACTGATATCATCGATGACCGGGTCAAGTAATGCAAGTCAACTAGCTTTCCTCCTTCCGCCTTTGTGTAGCCAGATACATCATGTCCTAGGGCCAAAGCAATGGAAGTAACAATACCTCCCATGATAAATAGATTCTTAATCTTTGATGGGATTGTATTCATATGATCAATGATAAGTGACTCCAGATTTACAATCTTCCCTTGTACCATCCATCCTAACATAAAAAGGTCTTTCCTTGTACAACTGCCTTAATTTTCATATTGGGCGAAGATGGTGTTCGCTAAGACCTTCTGAAAGTACCATAGGACAGGGTTGTGAATTAGGCTAGTCTTTGATTTACTAGATATAGAATTTCTCTTCCCGGTGAGTTTCTTCCAAATAGAAACATAATTTGGATTAGTTTCTCTATCAGTGCTTCCTTCATCAAGTGACGTTGCTACCTCCGGAGTCAAAGTAAAGATGATATTTACAAAAGATGCAGTAATAAGGTAGGTGCTACTCCCCAAGGTGACATTGATGGTGTCCTGCGAGACCTTCTCTAATGTGGCAAAGAATTGTTGTGTAAGATCCACATTGGTCTCATGCACAGTAGTCAACATCTCAACTAGCCCAACGGGCTCCACGACATCCTAAAAAAAATAAAGGTGCCCAAACTGTTCCTCGTATCCTGGCATGCGTAGAGAGTGCAATCACTCAGCATGTCAAGCTCTTTGGATGCTTGGGTTTCTTCCCTTTCTTACTCTGATTGTTCGGTGTTGCCTCATGACGCACTTCAGGTGCATCCTCTGGATGTGCGTCTAGCATGACCTCATTAGTATCATCTACCTATAGCCACCGTCATGCTCTCAACTATTTTTGTGGCTGCAGTGCCATAAACTTTGAGGGGCATGTAGCTAAAAATGACATCTGAGCTGCCGAAACTAAAGGATGGGCTTCTGAGACTAATGGTTGGGCTGCTGGCCTACCTCCGCTAGTATAAGGCCCCTAAACTTGCTTAATGAGTTGAATAGGCTTAATTATCATAATTGAATTCTTATAACCCTAATATAACCTATTGATATGCTTTGAAATCATAAGACAAGCTTAAGTTTCAAATTTGGTCCAATTTGGACATTGTCTGAGCAAGTTATGCAATTTTATGCACATTTTGGACTTTTCTACAATTTACCCAATTGAGAGGTTTTATTTGCAATTTATCACTTGCATTATGTTCCTTTTACATTCTCTCATAATTATTGAGCTTTTTGAGCCATGGGGAACCTATTTAAACCTTGGTTTGAAGGTGTTTTCCTCAAGGGTATTTTAGGATTTACCCCTTCACGGATGAGCTACCTTTAGTAGCTATCAACTAATGATTTATTTGTTTTTCTTAGAAATTCAAGAAACTAGGGATAATCATGTCTCTATGGACGGTGGGGGGGGGGGTTCTTGTGTGTGTTCTTGTATATTCTTAATAGTTTAAGGCCATGGACACTTGGAACGATACTAGAACTTCAACTTTTTCTTTTTCTTTATCTTAAAGTTTCATATACTTATCCCTAAGCACCAAAATGAGACATTTTCTCTCTACCAATTTCCTCCTTCTATGAACCTTGTTCTCCCTCTGTGCTTCTATGAATTTCCTATCCAAGGAAGAAGAAAGAGGGGATCTTCTTGGAAAAAGAATCTAGGGTTGCAATTGACTTCCTTTAGGGTTTAAAAGGCTTCCTTCTAGTGATTTTGACCTAAAAGAGTAAGAATCCCCTTATTTCCTCCATTTATTTCTTTTTTATCCTTTCTTGTACCTTTCTCCAGGTCGAAACCTTTCTGTTCCATGGTATAAATTGCTCTAAAGCTCTAAAACCCTACCTTTCTTGTTCCTTATGCATAGGGTTTGCTCATTTGATGAAGAAAGGTGCTAGATGGATGAGTTCACAACTTATACTAGAATTTTCTACCTACCTGCTCAAGTTTTCTTCTGTTTGTAATTTCATCTTCTCATTAGAGGCAAGTTTTATAACTTTCTCCACATGTATTGCAAACCATAAGCTTGCTAGCTCATGTTCTTGCTTTTAAATGATGATCCATGCACTAAAAAGCTATGCTTGATTTGGATTTCGATTTTTATAATGCTCCCTATTCTGATTTCAGTTTTATATGAACCTATGATCATGTGTACATTATTCATAAGGTATTATATGACTTGGATCAGGTTGGTTTGACAACCAATGGTGCTAAACACCTATCAACCAATGGTCAATTATAGGGTTTAAAGTTGATTTCTTCTATAAACACATGACTCAATGGTGGTGCCATTGCAACAACCGATGGTGTTGTCTTCATGAATACTGATGGTGGTGACCAAGGGTGTAAATTCACTTTCACCCTTTAGGTCAGGTGTTGGCCTAATTAGAATCTTAGTGATTAACCACTAAGTACCCTAATGATGCTATCAATCAATGGTGATATTAGTTTGATATTTGATGTTGATTAATGAATATAGTGTTGATCTAACAACCTATGGTGACTTAATGGTCACTAATTGGATCAGATCTCCAAAACCTATGGTGAGTTAATCATATAGTTGTAGCATCAATTAAGCCTTAGACCAATGGCTTCTTGGGTCACTTGATGCAATGGTCGGACCTATACTGTAATTAATGGTTTAAACATATGGACTTGACCCAATGGTCAAGATCTAATATTTATTCCAACAATAAAGTGGAATGATGGCTAATGTAATATGTTGGTCTTAATAATGTGATTTAGATGGTTTCCTTTATATGATCAACTCAAGGAGCTTATTTGTTGACAAAGGATGGATTGTTTTAAATGAACAGTCGATTGTGGGTTTTACCCTACTCTCAATAGAACCCTTATTGGTATTAACCAAAGGATGTCTAGGGTTAAATGGTGAACTTTATAGATCACAACTCAATAACATCATAGATGATTCATTTAAAGTTTTTACTTATGTAAACAACCAATGGTATTACCTTTTAAACATCCAATGGTTCTGGGTGACATTGTGGTATGGTGATATGGGTTGAATGATGATTGAACAAATGGAGGGTTACCCTTAATAAGGTAGTCTTACCTATTCACTCATATGTATAGAAGGGATGATAACCATATTGTGTTGATATGTAACCCTAATGAGGTATAGCTTGTTATACCTAGCTTTAATATTATGAAATGATGGTCATTGGGTATGAATAGTCCTTGAATGATTAATACAATCATGGAGTACTCTCTTATTATTTTTGAAACCCTAGTATGCTACAAACTGATGGTTACACCTTGATAAATGTGTGGGTTCATACTTGAGAATACTATGGAATGTGATGGTGATGCTTCACCTTATGCATCCATGATCTAATGGGGATGTCGTGAGTTAGGGTTTGGGTATGAGTTTTTATTAGTAACATTAATATAACTTATCTTGTTGAACCTAACTCTAATGCAAATAGATAAAGATGAGTATTCATGTTTAACCTTCTTATATGATGGCATGATGGTGAAATAACCTCCTTAATATGATCATAACCTTAATGTGTTAATTGATGGTTATCATAGCCACATGGTTGATACTTTCTTATGCTAAACATGTGCATTATGAATATGATGAGGGTTAATCATATCTAGATTCCTTGCATGTTTATGTAATAAAGGAATATTCTTAATGCTAATATAACCCTTCTATTATGGTTTATGAATATCTCTTATCTCACTAATGCAATATTGTGTTGATCTAGTGTATTATACGTAAGTTATGTTGTTGAGTCTTGTTATAAGGAATGGAAAGATAATGATGATCTTACAGGGAATAGTATGATGGTCTTAATGACCTTTCGGCATGGTTGCGCCCTGAATGAGGTGTAATCCTCTTGTGTTGATAAGGGTTGATACCATGTGATATTGTGAAATGGATTTATATCTTGTGATAGTATGATGGTCTTAATGACCTTTGGGCATTATTGAGCCCTGAATGAGGTGTAATTGTCTTGTGTTGATAAGGGTTGATGCCCTGTAATATTGATGTATATCTTGTGTAGCATGATGACTAGTGTAGTCTCATGAATGAAAAGTGAATAGTACCATGTGATGATGAGATGAGAAATTGTGTTTTACACATTTTATAACTTTTGAAGTTGTGATACTTATATACGTGCTAGATGTGAATTAGGGTTTGTATGTCCATTTGTTTGTTGTAGCCTTAATTCACCCAATTGGAGATAACTAATGAAGTATAACTCTAATCATGTAGTGCCATGTTCCATATAACCATCTTCAGTGTCAGAACTTGTTGGATGGTGATACGAGTATTCCTAAGGGAAACTCAGAGCACATACTATTGAGTATGCAGGGTGCTTGTCATTCTGACACCAAGTGTTTCGGGAGGATGGTTGCGGTCGTACCTAGCCCACTTTTTGAGAATGACTTTGGTCGGGTCTCAGTGATTATAACATGATGTGATTAGAGGACAACTACGGTTATACCTCAGTGATTGGGTTTGAATACCCTAGATGCTAGCACCAAGACCTGTACCAAGGTGGGCTAGTTACAGGACTATATGTCATAGTTTTGTAGTTTGACTATATGTCACTGCGGTGCAGACTCGTACTGACTAAGTATGGAGAAGATCTTGGAGTCTGGCTCTTCCTAGATCCTCTATGGAACTGATTGCGACCAAGCGGTGGTCAGTTGGACTTTGAGTGGTATGACTCAAACTCCCTAGGGCGTAATAAAAGATGTAATACAACCATGTAGCATATTTATTTAGACTCATACACAACGTTTCATATTGGATGATAACCCTTGTTTGTTATCTTTACATAAAGTTGATGCTTAGTGCAATTAAGAGATAGTAGATATACTTAGGTTGTGGATACGCTTAAGATTGTAGATGCACATATACAGTAGCTATGCTTGTGTTAATAACTACACTGCTACTGCTGATTATAATCGTGATGCTAGCTATCTCATGTTGTGAGTTATGTTTATCATGCTAGCCATGCCTTTGTAACTAGACATGCATATACTGCTAATAATTCTTATCCAGATCGTTGTGCTTATGTTGTAGCTCTTCTTACGATTTTTATATGTTCAACTTGTTAGACATGTTGATGTTGTTAGCTATGCATATGATACTAGACTTATTCATGATGTTAGAGATTCTCATGTTGTTAGACTCCTTATATTGTTAATAGGGATATGAGAATAGTCTAGCTAATGAATATAGTTATTATCTGGTCCTTTATGTATTTTGTTAGTCATCAGTGTTTTTGAGCATATTTTTTATATATGATTAAACTACTTAAACTGTCTCATTACCTAAAAATGTTGGAATCAATAAACATTGTTCAAGGTTATATCTCTTGCTGGGACATGGGTCTCACCCTTGTGGTTCGGCACATTGTTTTTAGGTAATTGAAAGTGACAAAAACAAACATATGGCAGCAAAGAGGAGCTATAGTAATGAATCTTTAAGAAAGTTGATTAGATGCCTAGTGTGTCCTAGAGTTGTCCATGTACTCTCAGATCCAAGTAGGAAATGTTTGTATATGGTGTTTCAAACAAATTAGAATTTTTTTAGCATATTAATGTTTGTTGTGTGGCATTTACAAATATTGCTCTCTTGTATATATATGTTGTAGCTAAGGTGATAGAATAATTTGTATCAAATTCTTGGCATAGTATGGATACAATAAATATATTGGGCTCTTATGCAAATGTTTCTGAGCGAGTGTTGATGTTGAAATCGGTTTTAATTTACCAATATTTTTGGGTATGTGGTTAATTGGTGATTGATTGTGTTTTATGTTTTGAGTAATCTCATTTAGTGTAACGGGTTCTCATAGCTAGGTAGCCTGAATGATTCCTCCATCATTGGATCCACTGCTGCAGCCGCATGGGGTGATTCCCCTTGTGAACTGGAGGTTGCCGAAGGTGTCGGGAAGGCAAGAGGGGTCGTCAAGGCTGAAGAGGATGTGTTCTTGGGTCGACATCCATAGTAGATCACATCCTTGGTCTTTGCTACAGCCTTCTTAGCTATTTGCTTCATTTTGGCTCGAAATTGGTGTAGAAAAATAGGATTTTAGGTTTTCTTCGAAGAACAGGGTTGTTGGGGCGGATTTGAGAGAAGTGGGGTGTTTTGTGGATGGAAATGGGAGAAATCTGAAGATTGAGGTAGTGGAAATGGTGTGGGATTGACTGGGGATGGATTGGGGGTGATTTGGTGGAGATTTGAAGGTGGTAGATGGCTGGGGAGTGTTGCACGACTGCCGTTCACCAGGAATGGCCGTTGTACTCACAGAATGGCAAAATAGAACTATTTTGTGATTTTGCAAATTGGCTGACTTAAGTGCTGAGTCGGGCTGCAGCACGGCCATTCTACATGGCACGACCGTGGTGGCTCACCTACTGCATGGCCGTGTTGGCCCACACGGCCATGGTGGCTCACCTGTTGCACGGCCGTGTTGGCCCACACGACCGTTCTGCGTAGGTAGCTACACGGTCATGCTGCCTTGCATTGCCATGGTTGCTCTATTCTTCAATTTTGATTTTTCTTGATTGCCCTGTTAATTGTGAATGTATAACCAAAACCGTTCCATGTCACCACAGCCGTGGTGAGTACTGTGGTTGTTGATTTCAACTCAAATCTCATCAAATATCAAATCTTTGGCTCAAGATGACATTTCATGGATCCCTTTGTCAAAATCTCATCTAATTTTCCTCATTTCACCCAATTTTCACCCACACATCTTAAAACTAAACAAAAACTATTAAAACAAGTGTGTGTGTGTGTTTTCTTGGAAAAAGTGTAAAAGCAAAGCAAAAGTATCAAAAATGGAAGGTTGGGTGAAAAATTCCCAAACCTAGGTGGGTTGCCTCCCACAAGCACTAAGTTTCTTTCCATCAGCTTGGCTTATTGGTGATTCTTCAATAATTCATCCACTTGACATCATCATGTGCCCATTCTTGCAATAGATACATCTCTCATTTGCACTCAATCTATATCCCTCATCCCTTTGATCACCAAGGTTGTCCTCAAATACTTCATCTTGATCTCCTCTTATCGAATGATCAATAGGACTCTTGAAGTCACCATATCCAATATCCTTATCTCGAAATCGCCAATTTGAGGACTTGTATATGTTGATCTTTATCTTCATGTCCATGAAAGAGATTGTCATTATGCCGCAGCGAACATGTATCTCGACATCAGTTGTAGATAAGAACGGTCTACCTAAGATGATGGGGATCTTCCTATCATCTGGCTCCATGTCAAGAACAATGAGATCAGTTGGGAACACAGGTCCTCTTTCCTTATCCATCATGACCAAGACATCATCCACTCATCCTCTAGGCACTTTGATGGAACGATCTGCCAATTGGAGAATGCAATGTGTTAGTTTCAACTTTCCTAAACCCAACTCAACATAGACATTGTATGGCATCAAATTCACACTGGATCCCAAATCAAGTAGGGTTTGGCCTATGTGATGTCCCCCAATGTAGCTAGGTATGATTGGGGCTCCCGGGTCTTTCCTCTTCACTGGGAGTGAGTGTTGGAGAATGGAGTTCACTTGATCAGTCAACTTCACTTTCTTTGATATCCTCTCCATTGACCTTCTCTTCATAGTGCATAGGTTCTTGAGGAACTTGGCATATGATGAGATTTGCTTGATAGCATCCAAGAGTGGAATGTTCACCTTTACTTGGTGAAACACCTCAAGAATATCCACATTGAGCTTTTGCCTCCTCTTCATTTCTGGTGGCTATCTAGTGCTTCAATGAATGGAGGATCATTGGATTTGGCCTTGCTTGCATCAACATGAGGTGGGACACTAGGAATGGTGGGACTTGCAAATGGAGTATGAGGTAGAGCACATGGTATCCAAAAATCAACATGATGTATCACTGAACCATATTTGGCAATTTCAATCACAGTATCACCACTTGTCCACCTTCACTTTGCTTTGCCAACCTTTCATTGACTTGCGGGCTGCTCAAGAGATTTCCCAGTCCTTAGAACTGACACAACAATTCCTTGCTCATGGTAGAGAGGGGGAGATAGTTGTGGTTGTGGAGGAGGTGGAGGTGACACTTGGTGTTGAAATTGAGGTGGAGGGGAGAATTGAGGTTGGAAGGTGAATTGTTGGGAAAATGGTGGTGATGGAAGGGGAGGTGGAGTATAAGGCTTGGGATCGCCTTGGAAATGGTAGATGGGCTGCACTTGCATGGGAGGTGGACTATAGAAAACGTGATAAGAGGACATTGGTCCACTTGCTTCATGGTAGATCATGATGGGTTTTGAAGACAACTTTTCTTCTTCAAGAACAATTATGGAAGATAGTTTCTCTACTTTCTCTTCTAGCCTTTTAACATCTTTTTGAACACCCTCAAATATTTTCAATCTAGAGAGAACCTCTTCCTCAAACTTTGAGCTATATTTTGGACTTTGTGGCTCTTGGTAGCTATAGGAGTTAGGTGTCTTCTTTTCTTCACCATAGAACTCAATAGAATTGACCGGGTGGCAAGGAACGTTTGTCACATGGTTCTTCATGAAACGGCTTGTGGGGTGCATTTTGGCCTTCCATCTTGTCTTCCCCGAATGGCTTGTCACATGTACAAAGCAGAACCAAACAAAAGAAAACAAGTTAGAAAACAAATATACACAAAGAATGCAAAGAATAATGAATTAAGAATAGCAATGATGAGGGAAGTAGGAAAAGTCAAAGCAAAACTAACTAGCTATGCCAAGCACCTTTCTCCCCAGCAACGGTGCAAAAAATCTTGGTGCGTCCACCAGAGGTGCGCACAACAACCGATTAGATTCGACTGGATGTTCCCCACGAGATTGGAACACACGGTGGATTTACTTTCAAAATTTATAATGACCTAGACTTAAACACACCTACGTCTACCAAAACACTATCCCACAAGTGCACGAGGTCGTGTCATAGTATAGAAGGGCGGCAAGTATAGGGTCAATCCACAGGGAGAAAAGGGGGCACTAGAGCTAGGTTGGTTTTGTGGGGTTCCTACTGTGGAGACTAGGGTTAAGGGTTTGAAGTTGATTTTGATTGTTAAACTAAGGTGAGTAAGAAAGAAATTAAAGGCAAGAATGAAATCTAAGTTAACCCTAGACTAGATTAAGACTAAGTAAGTAGAAAAAGACTATGCTAGGTATGAAAAGGAAATTTAAACTAAGGTAAGCAAGACAAGGCAAAAGAGCAATTAAAGATCTAGACTAGCAAGAAAAAAGGAAGAATAGGGCAAGAATCTATCTAAATAGGAAAAGAGCTAACTAAGCTAACACTAGCTAAGCAAGATGGAAACTAGGATTTTAAATCAATTAAGGGAGATGTGGGTTGTTTAGGGGATGCACTTATCACTTAAGTTGGGGGTGACATATGAACATTATGATTCTATTTAGATTATCCAAACCAAACAACAAGTTAGAGTCTAATGAGTTATCCTAAGATACTAACTGGTCGTGGATATGCTAGGTTGTGAATAGGGGAACTAGTCCCTAACACTCCCTCCTACCCTTGCGAGGCTCAATTGGGTTAGGGCTTAGGTGTAATTCAATTAGAGTCTAAGAAAGCCTAGGTTTCTAGGTTAGATGATCTTAGGATGATTAGGGGTTGAGATTAGTAAAGGGGGTGGAAGTGAGGTTTTAAGCCTCCCATCACCCACATTCTAACCTTGAGAAAGCTCCATGCTAAACACACCAATTTCATCTAAACTAGCTACTTAGATCTCTCAACTAGGGTTGCAAGAATTGATTATGATGTAGGAAGATGGGTAGCTAGCTAGGTATCCAAGAATTGGACCTTGGAGCAAATCCCAAAATTCACACATATAAGTAATTTCCCTAAATTCCCAATTGATTTCAAGCACAAACCAACAAGCAATTCATGGAGAATGAGATATAAATAGAACATAATCATTAGAAAATGGAATTACAAAGTTTACATGTAACATCCCTAACCTGGGTTATGCCTTAACCCAAGATGTTTTGTTAATAAAGTTAAATTATATGCTTGCTCTTATCTCTTGAAAAGTAATTAAGGCTCAAGAGGAACTTATGTTTCAATTTTAGTTCATTTTGAATAATGTTGAAACAATGTTTTGTATGTTTTGGACTAAAGTGCAAATTACCCAAGTTGAGGGGGTAAATTGCAAATTTTATATGATAAAATGTTCCACAAGTGTTGAAGAATCATAATAATGAGAATGATGCATAGGAATTTCTTGTGGAAGCCTGAGTACCAAGAAAGAGCTTGTTAAGCAATGTTTGTGCATTAAAACCTAGTTTTGGTGTAATGTGCAAATTACCCAAAACCTAGGGTTCAATATACAAAATACCACCTCTAGAGAGTCCCTAATGTTTCTTGGCATCATGTAGAGAAAATAAAATGAGAGGAGAGTCTCATTTGAATCACTTTGGAAGAGAGAGAATCTTGATATTAAAATAATCAAGATTTAAGCATAATTGAAACCCTAATTCAATTTAATGCAAAAATAAATATATTAATTGAATTGCCCTTCAACCAAAAATGGGATGGTTGAATTTTTATAAGTATGTACGTCCTTGTGTCTTGCTATGGAACTGAAAATATCCTAAGTGAGTGGAGAGCCCACTCACAGTAGTTAACTAAAAAGTAATATCCACTAAAAATGGGATATTAGTATTATATGAATTAAGGTGCTTAATTGCTTTTCCTTTAATTCAGGGATAATGAAGAGGAATTCGAAGGTAGGGAAGATGGATTTGCATGCAAGGATTTGAGAGGAAGATGTGGCACCAATTTTGGGAGTTAAAGGATTTTTATATCACTTTCTCTCATTGAAATTCCCTTATAAACACTTCATTTTCTACCCACCTGGAGACTCTTTTTCGGATTTTCTTTTTCTCCTTGCTTTGGTTGAACACAAGGGAGCTTAGAAGCAACAGTAGGAAGTGCCCCAACCTGTAGGTAAGCTCCTTAATCATCTTCAACCTTGATTTCATGATGGAAATCGAAAATCAATGCTTGATTTCTTCTTTTCTGCATTCAATCTTCAATCCTAGCCATTTGTTTTCACTCAAAGACTTGAGGATGAGCCTTGTGAAGTTGAGGAAACTTCATTCACCATTGAGGACGTGAAGGTTGAAGCTTGGATTCAATTTTTAAGGTGGGTTATATAACTTGAACCCTTAAATGTTATTATTACATTCAATTCTTCATCACTTGTTGATCATTTTGTTCTTCTTGAAATTCATTTAAATAATTGATGAAATTTCCATAAGAATGGCAATAGATTTTAAAGGATCGAAGCTTGATGATGATGACATCATCATAAACACATACCTTAATGAATATCTTGAGCAAACAGTTTTACTTTTGAGACTAAACGATCTCAAGATCGTTTGGTGAACAAATAGTCTCAAGACCGTTTGAGGTCAAATGACCTCAAGACCCTTTGAGGCCAGGAGATGTCATGATTGGATGATGATCTAATGGTTCTAATTGATTGACTCGTAATAGGTTCAGTGATGGATAATCCACTGATTACAAACTCCAATCGATTGAATTGATTGAAGCCTTAATTGATGGAATTGATCAAGACCGAATGGGTAAAACCAATCAAGACCGAATGGGTAAAATTGATTAAGACCGAATGGGTAAAATCAATCAAGACCGAATGGGTAAAAGTGATCAAGACCGAATGGGTAAAATCAATCAAGATTTAATGGGTAAAGTTGATCAATATCGAATGGGTAATTTGATCTTCAAAACTATTTGGTCATGTTGACCATTTGGGAGAGTTGACTGAATGGAGGTCAAGTACCTCAAGACCAAATGGAGGTCAAGTACCTGAAGACCGAATGGAGGTCAATAACCTCAAGACCGTATGGAGGTCAAGCACCTCAAGACCGTTTTAAGGTCAAGGAGGTCAAAATCGTTTGGAAATTTAATAGTTTCAAAGTTATGAAAGACCGATTAATCCCTTGATTGTTAATAGCATATATCCAAGATTAATCCAGTGGTTGTACCTCTAAAGCACTTAGATGATTAGTACCTTTAGAGTGGTTAACCTTTGATGCTTATGGAAGCAATGACTTAATACACTATGCTAACCCTTCATTCAAATTGATTCAACCTAATCAAGATTGAAATAATTAACATCCTAGAAAGGATGAGAGAGAGGAACTCATACATGAGTGATAATCATGTAGTAATTAATCTTCAACACTTTCAAAATGAAATATGTAATTAGGGTATGATCCAGGATGATGTGATCATAAAACCCTAATCGAGAAGGTTAATAAACCCTAACCCTAATTTAGGGCAATGCTAAGTGAAACCCTAATCCAGGGTGATGGTGTAACCCTAATTTAGGATAATCATATGATAAACCCTAATTCAGGGTATTTTATTGGTAAACCCTAATTTAAAAGAGGATGTTTCATGAAACCCTAAATTTGGGTAAAGCTTCATGAAATCCTCATTTGGAGAAATGTTTTAAGAAACCCTAATTCAGGGTAATGATGTGTAAAACCCTAATACAGGGTGATGTAATGTGATATTAAACCCTAATCCAGGGTGATGCTATGTGTTGCTATGTGAAACCCTAGTTTGAAGACCTAACCCTAATACAGGGTAAAGGTATGAGAAACCCTAATTTTGAGTTATAGTACATGAAACCCTAATTTTGGGTAATGAGATGATTAACCATAGCCCTAATGATGGATAATGGGATGAGTATCCCTAATTGACATGAATCGGGAAACCCTAACCCTAATAAGGGAATAGTGGTGTTATCCTTGTATTGCATAGTGCAGATAAGTAATTGATATAGTTGTTGTCATGATTACTAACCATGCAGGTATCATGAGATGATGAGCATAGCCAGGTATGAGATATGATGTTTCATTTATTATTGTTAATGGGCTTTGTGAGCCATGTGAGATGCTTGTGTAGCAAGTATCACGTTTACCTTGGTAAGATGACCTGAAGGTATTAGTTACCTGATAAGTGGTAACAAATGTTCTTTAATGAACTGAGGGTTTGAATACCCATTTTATTATAATAATGATGATGAGTTTGTGAAAGGATGAGAATGCCCCTGATGAGATGAGGGATTGAGATCCCAATGCTTTATTAAATATTTGAACAGTACTTGATGAAAGTATTACACATTCTTTGTAGCAATTGTTAAAATAATTGATGTTTGAGAACTTGTTTGATGCTAAAAGAATATGGTAATACACTTAATTAATCAAGTGATATCATATAATGTAGTTGCCCTGACCACAAAGCCATCAGCAGAACAATTTGCTAAATGGTGAAACGAGTTTAACTCGGAGCACATATTTTTGAATATGTGGTGGTAATTGGGCAATTATATCCATATGCCCCATAGGAATGGATGCAGGCTATATCTTATGCATGGGATTGGTTACTGACCATACCCTAGTATGAATATGGCTACGGGCCATGACTCCATGATATGATACCAGGCATTGGCTACGGGCCATAACCCTGAAGAGAGTATATGGTACAGGCTATAAATCTATAGTGAAGATGCCACTATACCCTGGCAAGCTAATTGCAGTTTGATATGTGATGTCTCTGCCATGTAATCTCGTACTGACCGAGAAGGTTGAGGTCTTGGAATCTGGCTCTTCCATTGACCTTGTGTGGTACCAATTCTTTACATAATCATGGTCGGTTGGAGCATGAATGGTATAATTCATCTCTTCAGGGCATTAAGTATGATCGTAAAATGTAATCATATGTGTTGCGTATTTGCTAAAGGTTGAAATGAGATAATCACTAGTTGATATTATCTTGCTTAGTATATCGGATAAAAGTTATACATGTTCTTCATATTCCTTATTGGATAAGTGACATGCTGCTTTATCAAGTTATAGTTGGATTACTTTGAATACGAATATTGCTCTAACCTATTTAGACACTGATTTAACTATTATTGAATATATATGACTCCTCTGCTCAGTTTTACTCTAATAAACTACAATAATAATGTTTTTGGCGGAGATTTATATCTCTCGCTGGGACTGGGCATCACTCTGTTGGTCACCAACACTTTTTAGGTGGACGCGGAGGAAGAGGCAGAAACCCTACAGTAGGGGAAGAGCAGCAGCAACAACAGGGACAATAGTGAATTCTCAAGTGGAGACATTGGCTGTCATGTCTTGTATATAGAGTCCTATGTGTCGTCTCTGTACTCTTAGATCCTCAGAGTCAGTAGTTAGTTTAATGAATCGATCTGAGATTTTTGGCTTGATGCCTCAACGTTTCAATGCTGCCTGTGTATAGTTTTAAACAAGGCAGTTGATGCTTGTAATCCTCGAGAAGAAATGGTATAAGATATGTACTTGTGAAATAGAATGTAATTGAATTACTTTGGTTCTTTTTGAAAGTGTTTTCCAGTGTATGGATCTCTTTGTAAATGGTTTTAATTTTTAGTGGTTTTCAATAATCCTCTGCTAATGATCGCTTCTGCTTAAGTAAATCATGTTTTTGAGATTCGTCTACCACAAGTTTAGTGGTATCAGAGCTCTAGGTTCGCTGAGTCTAAAGAGACATATGATTAAGTCATTGAGTCTGTTCCAGTGTCTTCCAGTTTATCTGATAGTGACTTATGCTCATATAGGAGGAGAAGAAGAACTTGAAGATGTCTGGATCACATGAAGAACACGCTGCTGAGAGCAATGTTGCTGCATCAGGAGGAGGTGCAAGAGACCAGACTAGGGAGGAACTGGCACCTGAACTTCCCCAGTTTGACCCAGCCATGATAGAGAACCCAACTTTCCATGCTCTGTTTGGGCAGTTCATGGCAACAATGACACATATGGCGGATAGGATGCCACCACCTGCACCAAGGGCACCAATCCCCAATGAGGGACAGGGAGCTGGAAAGACTTTTGAGAGACTTCACCGGGTAGGAGCCACATAGTATGCTGGTACAACTGACCCAGCAGATGCTGACTTATGGTTGACTGAGCTAGAGAAGGCTTTCAGAATCCTTAATATCTCGGACGTCAAAAAGGTGATACATGCAGTGTACCTTTTAAAAGGGAGTGTTGGCCATTGATGGACAATAGAAGAGGGCCAGATGTCAGGTGTCGAGGTCGGATGGCAAGAATTCTGACGAGAATTCGTCACTAGATACTTCCCCAAGACTTACCTAGATGAAAAGATATCTTAGTTTGAGAAGAGAAGACAAGAATCAATGAACATTAGTGAGTATGAGGCTAAGTTCATGGAGCTTTTGCGGTTCTGTCCGCATATGGCAACTTTATGTGTCAAAGTTATGACGGTGCATGGAGAGTCGTCACCCTGGGAGCAGAAAATCAAGACAATTGGGGTAGATCTGTAGGTAAAGGAGTCTTGAAAGTAGCTATGGCCGAAGCTACTCCCGAGTACAAGTCTATCGCTGAAACCTTGAAGGTCTTAGTCGCCAAGCAAGATGATGTGATGATTTTGAGTCACATTTATAGACTTGTTTCACTCACATTTTATGTGTTTATTGGTCATTTTGGTGGTTAATATTGCATAATTCATTTATTTTGGTCTTGAGCCTTCTCAACATCAATTCTCCCTTATTTTATTATTTTGAGCATAAATGATTACAATAATATGTTTTATTTCGGCTTATGTGGTTTTTTGTTGCAATTTCAGGAAAAATGCATATCTGCAGTTGTTGATACTATTGACGGCTCTCGATACCATCGACACAGCTACAGGCAGCCAGACGCAAGGAGCAGCATAAAGTCGATACCATCGACCCTTGTGTTGATGGTATCGAGTTACTATTAGGTTGCTGTCGAGAAGATAGTCGATACTATCGACCATTAAGTCGATACTATCGACCCCAGAAGATTCAACGATGGAAAATGACAAAACCGACGCCTTAGGGTGTCGATACCATCGACCCGCGTCGATGGTATCGAGTCAGCATCAGGCGCAACGAAGAAAAGAAAAGAAGATTTGCCGATATCGTGCAGGGTCGATACCATCGACCCACGTTGATGGTATCGACACCGTCAGATGCAAGTTTGTTTCAGATTGATCTAAATCCGACAGCTATGATATTTTTGCAACTTAACTCGGTGATTATACTTAATGACGGCGGCCAGGAGCAATCGATCACGTCATTAGCCGCTGTACACGTCCCGAGAAGGTGTGGAGAGAAGAACGGAGCCCATAAGCACGCCCCAGCCGTTCCGGAAGCCGAAGAAGATGTTTTCCACCACCGAAAGGTTGTAGAGCGTGCATTCCATGCCGAAGAACGCTTGGATCTTCTCTGTTCAGGGGTTTCTTTACTTATTCACACTTTTTTCCATGTTTCCCCTTTTCTCTACCATGTTTTGCTCTGAGATGAACATGCGAGGCTAATCCCCTTTGTCTTTAGGACCGGGAGTAGCCCGGGGAAGCATTGTATGACATTTTTATCATAGTAATTCATCATTTATCTCTTAAATCCGTGGTATAATTTCATTTTCTCAATTATATTGTTATGCTTGATCACCATAATGATAATCTAATATCTTTAATTACTTTGAAAGAAGAATTAACGATTGAAAAGAGACAAAATTCACATTAATTAACAAATCCCTTGAACAAGGTGATGTAAGATTAATGGTGGAAACCCAGAGGTTGATTCTAATGCGCCTAATTTAGGGTATAGGTTACTATGATGGTGGAACCGACCTAGACATAGGTAGTGAATTGTACCACGATAGTGGGCAATTCTGACTATAGGCCACTACCCGGATCGAGAGATGAACCTGAATTATTATATGGAAATTCATACAATGATGACCCGCGGTGAAATCGCAATCCTAAAGATATCCATTTGAATTGATTAAATTAAACCTTTAATCGATTGGTTTGTTTTATTTTATTTTCTTTTTAATTTTACAACAACTCTCAAACTCTTTTAATCAGTTTAGCTGATCGAGAACAGTTAGTAGTAGTCTACCGATAGTTTAGTGTCCCTAAGTTCGACTCGGGCCTCACAAGGGCCTATACTACATTGATGTGTACACTTGCATTCTACGTACGATAAAAGCGTACCAAGTTTTTGGCATCGTTGTCGGGGACACAGAAATTGTCGGCACTACGAGTGCTGCAAGCGGCCATTCTAGGGCACTTTTTAATTTTTATTATTCTTAAATCATTTTAAATTTTATAGTTTATCTTGCACATTTTGTAATCATCTAGCACGGTACTGAACTGAAATTATCATTTTGTAGGTACTGTGCATGGTGCAGACGCATAGCACCGACTACACACAACAGGCACTAGAGGTTCCACTGTCGGGACCTGACGACGAGGAGGATTACAATCACGACCAACCGGAAGATATAGATTCCAGCTCAGAACAAGAAGCCATGGCCGAAGAGCAGACGATATGGGAGAAGATAAAAGCTTCTTCCTCATCCTCTTCAAAGGGGCCAATTAAGAAGCAGGCAATCAACATTCCGACTTATAAGATTGATCATGCATTAATCAACTTGGTCAAGTCAAATGCATTCCATGGGCTAAAGAACGAAGACCTCGTGACTCACATTAGCTAGTTTGTGGAGAACTGTGATATGATAAAAATAGACAGGTTTCCGCAGGAGACACTATACCTGAAGTTGTTTCTGAGCTCTCTGGCAGAAAATGCATGAGAATGGTTGCACAATCTTGACGATGAATATGTGGAATCATGGAACCACATGGTGGAAGTGTTCTTTGAAAGGTTCTTTCCGCCTGAGAAGACAAATGATATGATCAGGAAAATCCATAATTTCAGCCAGAAGGCAGGAGAGACTTACTCTGAGACCTGGGAAAGGTTTCAGATCATGCTTAGGAGGTGCCCACATCATGGGCTTGACAAGGAGACGCAGGTAAAAATCTTCTATTTTGCTCTCTTTGAGCATGATAGAAGTAACATGGATTCTGTAGGTTCAGGGTTCTTTTTGAACAACACAGACATGAGGTATTGGGAAATTCTAAAAAACATGGCCAAGAAGCAATCCTGGGGTGACAGAGACGCCGTAGAGCACGTTCGAGCTGCGGGGGAGTCAAAGGCCATCAAAGAGTTGAATGAGAAGATGGACCTTCTAGCCAAGAAATTACTTGCAAAAGAAGATACCGAATCCGAGGATGAAGCTCAAGTCAAATTCACACGCCAGCAGCAGGGGTACAGAAACAACGATTCCTCATGGAGGAAGGACAAGAAATTTTACTGGAAAGATCCGAATAACTTCTTACAGGACCCCAATGCAAAACCCCAGCCGGCGGCGGAGGATAAGAGCACGGAGTTGCTCAACCAAGTGATAAAGTAGAACCAAGAACTGATGGACACTTTTGGCCAGCAGATCAAGCAACAGGGGGAAATCATGAATCAGTTTGGGTAGACATTACAAAGCCATGGGGCTCAGATGAGGACGATAGAGACGTCTATGGTGCAAATGGCAGCTGAGATAGCAAATCTGAAGAAGCCAGCACATCAAGGCTTTCCGGGTAATACAAATATTCCAGGGGGAAATCAGCAGGCAAAGGCAATCTTGCTACGGAGTGGCAAGAAGATTTTAAATACCAGGGCCGATGAACCAAGCAAACACCAGTCAGAAACCGAAGGTGAGGCCACAGAGGAAGTGCCAATTCCAGTCACAGAGCCGGTTGAGGATATAGTAGAGGAAGTCACAACTGAACCTATTACTGCTGAGGAGGAGACAAAGAAGAGGACACCATATATGCCACCACATCAAAGGGCACAGGTTGTCCCGGTCCCATATCCAAATAGTGTGAAAGCAAAGAAAGTGGACGCCCAGTTCAAGAAGTTTCTGGACAATTTTAGAAAGCTCTCTGTCAACATTCCATTATTAGAAGAAATCGAACAGATACCCTCCTACGGGAAGTTCTTGAAAGACATCATCACAAAGAAAAGGAAAATCCCTGATACTGAGGTTGTGGTTCTCAAGGAACAGGTAAGTGCCTTCATCATGGGCACATTGCCACCTAAGAGGCAGGATCCAGGCTGCTTCAATATTTCATGTTACATTGGTAAGGTGAAATTCGGAAAAAGCACTGTGTGATTCCGAGGCAAGCATAAACATGATGCCTCTCTCTATGTTCAAGAAATTAGGATTAAAAGAATCAAGGCCGAGCAATATGACAATATAGTTGGCGGATAATTTAGTGGCGAAGCCCTATGGTATTTGTGAAGATGTGTTGGTGAAAGTAGATCGGTTTGTATTTCCAGCAGACTTTTTTGTAATGGAGATGCAAGATGAACAGGGTAATGAGTTACTCCTTGGACGACCCTTCCAAGCCACTGTTGACATGATACTTGAGATGGGGAGAGGTCGTTTGACCTTGGGTATCGCTGATGATCGGTTCGAGATGGTCATGCCTTCCAGCACCACGCAATCTAAAGTTAAGGAGCAATGCCGCATGGCGAAGCACTTTGATCAAAATATCTCTCTCTGTCTAGGGAAGCCATTTCTCGATATGGCTCATGTGATGACTAGAGTAGAAAAAGGGACACTGGATGTAGACATCATGGAGCAGACCAAGGTTGTGTCTCTTAGCAAGGCTATGGGTTTTCCTAATGATGAAGAGGAGGACATCCCTCCCTCTACTGAAGATGAGGCCATAGCAAGTTCTGTATCCAATGCATATCCAGAATTACCGCTTGAAGCCTGCCTAGTTAATATAACACATGATTGGATGAGAAGCAAGTCACTACAAGAGTGTTCCAAGATGCTTCAGGTGCTTCCATGTTTTTATGCTAGGTACTATGAAGACCTTGGAGAACTTCCACCACCACTTCAGTCATCTTTGATCAGCCCGCCAGATTTAGAATTAAAGCCATTGCCACCGCACTTGAAATATGCATTTCTAGCTGAGGATGAGAAGCTGCCTGTGATTATTTCGGCATATCTGAGTGCCGAGGAGGAAGATCAATTGCTGATTGTGTTGAAGAACCACCGAGGTGCATTCGGGTGGTTGGTCACAGACATCAAGGGGATCTCCCCTACATTGTGCCAACACAAGATCCGGCTTGAGGAGGGAGCCAAACCGGTGATTCAGCCACATCGTCGACTAAATCCTAGCATGATGGAGGTTGTAAAGAAGGAGGTGATCAAGCTCCTTTCTGCAGGTATCATCTATGCTATATCCGACTCGACGTGGGGAGTCCTACACAGGTAGTCCCTAAAAAGGGGGGAATTATTGTTACACATAATTTGTTAAATGAACCTATCACTACCCGCTTGGTAACCGGGTGGTGTGTGTGTATAGACTACCGTAGATTGAATGTTGCTACGCTTAAGGATCATTTCCCTCACCCATTCATTGATCAAATTTTAGAGTGATTAGCAGGTCGATCTCATTTTTGTTTTCTCAATGGTTATTCGGGGTATAATCATATTTCCATTGATCCTAAGGACCAACAGAAGTCCTCCTTCACTTGTCCTTACGGAACATTTGCATACCTCCATATGCCATTTGGGTTGTGTAACGCACCGGCAACCTTTCAGCGTTGCATGCTTGCCATTTTCTCCGATATGGTTGAACGCTGTTTGGAAGTTTTTATGGACGATTTCTCTGTCTATGGTGCATCTTTCGACAAATGTTTATACAACTTGGACAAAGTTTTGCAATGCTGTGAGGACACACATTTGGTCCTAAATTGGGAGAAATGCCACATGATGGTCAGCGAAGGGATCGTGCTTGGACATAAAGTGTCTAGCAAAGGGTTGGAGGTAGACCCGGTAAAGATCGAAGTTATTTCCAAATTGCCCCCACTGAATTCGGTTAAAGGGGTACGGAGTTTTCTAGGTCACGCCAGTTTTTATCGCCGCTTTATAAAAGATTTCTCTAAAATTGCCAAACCATTATCTGAGTTGTTGGAAAAGGATGTTGTGTTTGATTTTAATGAAAAGTGTCTACATGCGTTTAACGTGCTTAAAGAAAAACTGATTTTGGCACCGGTTGTGCAAACATCGGACTGGACCAAGCCGTTTGAATTGATGTGTGATGCGTCAGATTTCGTAGTTGGGGCTGTTTTGGGACAACGTGTGGACAATAAACCCGCTGTGATTTTCTATGTGTCTAAAACTTTAAATGACGCACAGTTAAACTACACGACAACTGAAAAAGAACTTCTCCCCATTGTTTTTGGTTTTGAAAAATTCTGGCAATATCTTGTAGGATCTAAAGTCATGGTATGGACGGACCATGCTGCCATTAAGTACTTGATGGAGAAAAAGGATGCCAAACCTAGATTGATTAGGTGGATCTTACTTTTACAAGAATTTTATATTGAAATCAAAGATAAGGCGGGAATAGAAAATGTGGTTGCGGACCATTTATCTAGGTTGGAAAGGGTAGATGAGAAGGATTTGCATATACCCATTACTGAGACATTTCCTGATGAGCAACTTTTATCTGTGAAATCTAAAGATCCTTGGTTTTCTTATATAGTTAATTATCTTTCTTGCAAAATTATCCCGGATGATTGGACATACCAAGATAAAAAGAAATTTTTCCATTCTTTGCGGTATTATTTTTGGGATGACCCTATTCTGTTGAAGCAATGCAGGGATGGTGTGTTGCGTAGGTGTGTACCGGAGGTGGAATACGAAAGTGTCCTTCGTCATTTCCATACTCTACCGACGGGTGGCCACCATGCTAGTTCTCGAACTGCAGCCAAAGTACTTGAAAGTGGCATGTATTGGCCTACTTTGTTCAGGGATGCCTATGACTATGTGCGGCAATGTGATTCCTGCCAACGGGCAGGTAACATTTCAAAAAGATAGGAGATGCCCCTTAATGTATTTCAAGAAGTCGAGGTGTTCGATCTGTGGGGTATTGATTTTATGGGACCCTTTGTGTCCTCCAATTCTAACTTGTACATTCTATTAGCTGTTGACTATGTATCGAAGTGGGTAGAGGCAATACCCACCAGGACTAATGATGCTGCCATAGTGTGCAGGTTTTTCAAAGAATACATTTTCTGTAGGTTTGGTGTACTAAGAATGATAATTAGTGATGGAGGTAAAGCACAACATTGGAACCATGTACCACCCGCAGACACAGGGACAAGTGGAAGTCTCCAATAGAGAGATTAAGAAGATCTTGGAGCGCACTGTCGCTTCCACGAGAAAGAACTAGAGCACCTTGCTACCGGATGCTTTGTGGGCATACAGGACGGCGTTTAAGACATATATAGGCACTACGCCTTTTAGGTTGGCTTACGGTCGGGCCTGCCATTTGCTGGTGGAATTGGAGCATAAGGTGCACTGGGCGCTTAGGAGGCTGAATTTGAGCTATGATGAGGTAGGAAAGAAACGGTTGCTTGAACTGAATGAACTTGACGAGCTGAGGATGAATGCATATGAAAGCTCATGGATCTACAAGGAGCAAACAAAGTTGATTCACGATCGACATATTCAGACGCGAGTCTTCAAGAAAGGAGATCGCGTACTCTTATTCAACTCCAGGTTGAAGATGCATCCCGGGAAATTGAAATCCCGATGGAGTGGACCATTCACTGTAGAGGAGGTCAGGCCACATGGCGCAATCATGGTGCGTGATGGCGACACAACATTCTTCTTTAATGGACAATGCTTGAAGTTGTATTTCGGTGAGGATTACACAAGGAAAGTGAATGAGGTCAAACTCATTGTGCTTCCAGATAAATGAGGAGCTTGATTTCATCTAGCCTAAGACATTAAATAAGGGCGCTTATTGGGAGGCAACCCAGCCATCGGTAGTTTCATTTAGTTTCTTTCACATTTGTAGGTTAGTTTGATTTAATTTTGTTTTTAGTATAAAAATGATACCTTGATCGTTTGTTCAATGTGCAGGACTAAGGCAGGGTCGATACCATCGACCCTTGTATCGATGGTATCAAGATGGGCACAGGTAGGCGGCTGCAAAAAATCACTCTGTGTCGATACTATCGACGGCCTCGTCGATGGTATCGACACACCATCAGGTTGATCGAACAAATGAGGTCGATAGTATTGACACGGGCGTCGATACTCGCGAGATCTTTGGAGATATTCAGACGAAAATTGTCTCAGTGAAGTCGATACTATCGACGGCCTCATCGATGGTATCGAACCAGTTATAAGCATAAAGTGGCAGTCGGGCCTCGCGAGGGTGTTTTCCCTAAGAAGAGTCGATACTATCAACCTGCGTCAATGGTATCGACGTGACATGTCACTGATCTGTGAGAGGAAATCAACGGCGATCGCTGCATCAAGAGAGTCGATCCGTGGGATGGTCGATACCATCCACACCCATCGATGGTATCGACACATCATCGATCCGGGCCCCCAAATCAGGCTATCGACAATCGTCGATACTAGCAGAAGACGGATTGTGCTATAGGAGTTGATACCATCGACTCGCTTCGATGGTATCGACGGGCATACAGCAGCGCAGACCACAGTTATAAAAGGGATGGATTGTTTTCATATGACGTCACATCTTCAAAGCTTTCCTCCTCCACTTGTGCTGAGCATCTTGTTGAGCGATCGGAGCTCGGCTACGAGAATCCAAGGAGCGTGTTGTTCCATGAGCCTTCACCGATCGGAGATTGTCTTCTCCGACCTCCCCCAAGCTCTGTCTTCTATCCCTTCTTCTTCGACAATGGTGCATACCGCCGACTCATCTTCTTCACGCGTGACACCAATGGAGATCCCAGTGTTCATTCCTCCACCGAATGCATCTATTCCGTGTCTACGGATTGTCCATCCTTCCGCGGAGGTCAAGAAGGTCTATGAGGAATTGATGAAGAGAAAGATCGAGCCCACACGCTATGTCGATCGGGACATGATCCGCAATCTGGGGTTCGAGGCCAATCTTGCCTACGTTCTTAAGGGACATGCAAGGCATACGGGTAGGAGGCTCGATGAGATGGAATTACACACCGACGGCCAGCCATTCTTTGGTGAATGGACCACATACAAAGAGCTAGTGGCAGAGTTCATGGCGTCGTTGGATATATGTGTCGTGCCAAACGACATCATCGCCACTGATCAGGAATGGATCAAAGGTCGTGTTTATTTTCGTCTGTACAATAATGATTACACTCTTACCCTCAAGTAGTTTAACTCCATCTACAATTGGAATCATGGGCGAGATCAGTACCGGAGGCCAGACAACCAGACTGATTATGATGTTATTTTCGCTGAGCTAGTGACTGTGCGTCCGGGAAAATCTGTGAGCTACCACAACGCAGTGGTGGCAGATTTCGAGCATCCGTTCGTGCGGATTCTTCACCGCATGCTCTGCACCACCTTGTTCTCTCGTGGTGATCTGTCTCTCAGCAAGTTTCAAGAGACATACTTGTTTTTCCTACACAAGTTGCTGAAGCAAGAAGAATGTAATTGGGGCACATTTTTCTTGACACGTGTGTTGGCTGTAAAGAGGAGTATGCGGAAGGCTCCAATCCACTTTGGGAGGCTCATCACACCGCTGGCCTCCTATCTTGGGTTAAATTTCTCCCAGCTTACTCCCCTCTCTAACAGGAGCAAGGTCAACTTCCAGCATCTGCACCGCTCCAACCTCATCCTTCTTCGTGATGGCTTGGCATATGCACACTTCCATGTTAATCAAGCATATCAGGAGTGTTCACTTCTAGACCCATTCTTCCACATCGCGGGCGCATAACATTTCAGATGGCCTGTCATAGCCATTGATGACTCATATGAAGACGGCGGCAACGACGACAATGACAATGACGGCGACGAGCCTAAAGAGGAAGAGGAGGCTTTCACTCCTCTTCGAGCATGAGTGGCACCCAGGAAGCGTCCCCGCATGCATCTGGGTGCATCTTGTTCTTCGCAGCCTCCGCCACGACATCCCTCGCAGCAAAGCAAGGATGTCTACTCCATGAAGGGGATGTATACGATGTTGTAAGAGATCCAGCACACCCAGCTGCAGCACACAGCTTCATATGTCGGTATTCTGGATATGACGAACCGGCTGCTAGATAACCAGAGGGCTATTTTTTAAAATGAGCGCCTCCTCCTCGACAACCAACAGCACATCCACGACAGGTTGCATAGGATGGAGATGCAGCAGAAACCCTTGTATGATCATTACTGGAGCCAGAATTACTTTGGGGGGTATCCACAACCTCCACCAATGCCTCAGTATGATCTGAGCATTTAGGGGCAGTACCCATCTTGGGACCCCACGGCTCCGCAGTACCCGCCTCCTTCAGAAGAATGATTGGTATCTTTGTTCCACCTTTTAAGGTTGTTTTTGACTATGAGGCCATAGTCGAATTCAAGCTTAGCGGGAGTTGGAACATCTCTATCCTTTAGTTTTTAGTTTTGATTGTTTTGTCTTTTATCTTTTAGTTCTTGCAATTTTTAGTTTGTTTTTAGGATCCACACTCTATCTTGTGTAATTGTGGATGTCTTAAGTCATGTGTCATCTCGTTCCTTGTACATGGGAATCAGGGGCAAATTTAAAAAAAATTAGTGTTTTGCAAGCTTGTGTTGTTCAACTTTGAGCACATAACTTAAGGAAATGATTGGGTTTGTCAACTATAAAATAGGAAATCACAATTGTACATTCCTAGGATTCATGAAAAGTGGACGGAACTGGTTGTTTGAGCCTAAACTGATCAAATGATAATGAGACTTTAATTTGAAGTAAGAGAGAGAAACCTATTAATTACTACACAGGTTAGTAAGGAGGGACACATAATAATTTATAAAGGTTCAGTCAATTAGTCTTGTGATCTATCCACCTCATTGTTTTCATACTCCACCTTAAGAACTGGAAGTACATTATGGTTTTAATCTCTTTGATTGCATCTCATGTAGATAGGACTTGCATTGCAACTATTTTCACATATTTTGCATGAAAAAAATAGATTAGCTACGCATGCACATTATCCTTAGGTGCATATCATTTAGTTGCATAATATCATTTTGTAGTTGCACTCACATTCTTGTGCATACAGTACATCATGTATCTTATTTCTTCTGAAACATTAAAGGTGATAAACTTGTTCCATACCTTCTGAATGCTTCAAGTATATAGTTGTACAACAAGAAGTGAGCCCGACAAATAATTCATTGTCATTTATGGATATAAGGGCCTTAAACGAAAAAAAAACAAGAAGAAAATTTTGGAAATTAAAAAAAAGACAAAGAAAAGAATTGAGAAATAAATAGGAATGAGAGGGAGAAAGGAACATGTTCTCACTGCATATTAAGAAGGATAAGTACATGATGTAGTTTTCTTAGATATTCCATCTCACCTAGAGACGGAATGATAGTGCATGCATCATTCCACCCAAATGTAGGCATTAGGGAATTTTCATTTGCATATGCATCATTTAGGCCATTTTTGCTTTGTGCATGTTAGAATCATATAATGCTTCCATTTCTTCTATGAGTCACCCATTCCATCCACCTGTTGCTCGAATTGGTAGGCCACCATGA
Source organism: Alisma plantago-aquatica (assembly GCA_963693085.1). Lineage (NCBI taxonomy): Eukaryota > Viridiplantae > Streptophyta > Magnoliopsida > Alismatales > Alismataceae > Alisma > Alisma plantago-aquatica. Next base: position 1,191,933,749 of record OY856411.1, on the reverse strand, counting down.
TTTTCTCCTCACTTGTTAATATCAGGAGAGCTGCTTCCATGTAGATGGTAGTTAGGGCGAGCAACGTAGAATAGAAGATCACAAGATGCACTGAGTCTGGACCGGCGAAGTTTATTATGTTAACTGCCTTATGTGATAGTGTTCATTTTTTTTGAGGTAGATATCTTTTATGGATGATTATTGTCTCCTTTAGGGTAATTATCATTCCGTGGTTAGTAAGGGCCGGTATGTGAATGTCTGGTGGGAATCATATAGTGATGTTTGTTGTGATGATCTGTTCTTTAGTTGACCCTTGCAATTCTATTCTAAAGTTTAGTTGCTCGAGGGCGAGCAATGTTCAAGATTAGGGGAGTTTGATGTAATGATTTTGAGTCACATTTATAGACTTGTTTCACTCATGTTTTATGCGTTTATTGGTCATTTTGGTGGTTAATATTGCATAATTCATTTATTTTGGTCTATGAGCCTTCTCAACATCAATTCTCCCTTATTTTATTGTTTTGAGCATAAATGATTACAATAATATATGTGGTTTTGTGTTGCAATTTCAGGAAAAATGCATATCTACAGCTGTCGATACTATCGACGGCTGTCGATACCATCGACACAGCTACAGGCAGGCAGCCGCAAGGAGCAGCATAAAGTCGATACCATCGACCCTTGTGCCGATGGTATCGAGTTACTATCAGGTTGCTGGCGAGAAGATAGTCGATACTATCGACCATTAAGTTGATACTATCGACCCCAGAAGATTCAGCGACGGAAAAGGACAAAACCGACGCCTTAGGGTGTCGATACCATCGACCCGTGTTGATGGTATCGAGTCAGCATCAGGCGCAACGAAGAAAAGAAAAGAAGATTTTCCGATATTGCGCAGGGTCGATATCATCGACCCGCGTCGATGGTATCGACACCGTCAGATGCAAGTTTGTTTCAGATTGATCTAAATCCGATGGCAATGATATTTTTGCAACCTAACTCGGTGATTATACCTAATGACGAAATCCAGGAGCAATCAATCACGTCATTAGCTGTTGCACACGTCCCGAGAAGGTGTGGAGAGAAGAACGTAGCCCAGAAGCACACCCCATCCATTCTGAAAGCTAAAGAAGATGTTTTCCACCGCCGAAAGGCTGTAGAGCATGCATTCCACGCCGAGGAACGCTTGGATCTTCTCCATTCATGGGTTTCTTTACTTATTCACGCTTTTCTACATGTTTCCCCTTTTCTCTACCATGTTTTGCTCTGAGATGAACATGTGGGGCTAATCCCCTTTGTCTTTAGGACGGGGAGTAGCCCAGGGAAGAATTGTATGACATTTTTATGATAGTAATTCATCATTTATCTCTTAAATCTGTGGTATAATTTCATTTTCTCAATTATATTGTTATTCTTGATCACCATAATGATAATCTAATACCTTTAATTACTTTGAAAGAAGAATTAACGGTTGAAAAGAGACGAAATTCACATTAATTAACAAATCCCTTGAATAATGTGATGTAAGATTAATGGTGGAAACCCAGAGGTTGATTCTAATGCACCTAGTTTTGGGTATAGGTTACTACGACGGTGGAACCGACCTAGACATAGGTAGTGAATTGTACCACGACAGTGGGCAATTTGACTACAGGCCACTACCCGAATTGAGAGATGAACCTGAATTATTATATGGAAATTCATACAATGATGACCCGCGGTGAAACCACAATCCTAAAGATATCCATTTGAATTGATTAAATTAAACCTTTAATTGATTGGTTTGTTTTATTTTATTTTGTTTTTAATTTTACAACAACTCTCAAACTCTTATAATCAGTTTAGTTGATCGTGAACAGTTAATAGTAGTCTACTGATAGTTTAGTGTCCCTGAGTTCGACTCGAGCCTCACAAGGGACTATACTACATTGATGTGTACACTTGTGTTCTACGCACGGTAAAAGCGTACCACAAGACCATATTGAGTCATCTCTAGTTGCTATTGGAAGAGGACGTTCACCCACTCGGCAACCGGAACAGGTCAAGTCCACTTCCCTGTTCTGTGAAGCATGTAAGAGCACTGATCATTCCACTTTATCATGCACTGTTCTCTATGACGTTGTACTGAGCAATGTATGTGGACAAGGAGATAATGGTCAGATGGAGAATCTTAATGCTATCAACGCTATTCCTGGGCAAAGTTATTACAATCCGAACCAGAATAGGAATCACCTAGGTTTTCAATATGGAAACCTCTCTGGAGCAGTAAACTCGCATCAATTTGGTTCAAACAATTAACCAAGAGGCCCACCAGTATTCCAGTATGATCAACAATAGAATTTTGGTATTCAAGGAAATTTCAAGGGGAACTTTCAGAATAGGAACTACAATAATTATCAAAACAACTCTCAGTATCAGAATCTTAATCAACAGCAAGGACAGCAAGCAGGACCCATCTCTTCTGTTGACAAACTATCAGCCATTGAAAAAATGTTGCAAACTCAGCAAACTATGATAGCCAACCAACAAGCTCAGCAGAAAGCTATTGAATCTCAACTAGCTCAACTTGCAGCTAGCATAAAGCCACCTGTTGGAGTCTTTGTTGTCCAACCCGAGAACAATCCCAAGCATCCTGAACAGTTGAAGGCAGTCACCATAAGGTCAGGAAAAGACTATTTGGATCCCCCAGTAAAGACACATGTGGTTATTACAGATGAAGATGAACATGTGATGGTCCAAAACTCAACAACATTAAAGTCTCAATCAAAATATGAAAAGACGGATAAGGGAAGTCTTGAGAAATCTATTGATGAAGAAACTGAAACACCAGAACATGATATTCCTATATATAATCCTCATATACCCTTCCCAGCCCGTCTAAGGCAAACCAAGCTTGATACTAGATTCAATAAGTTTAAAGAGTCTATGAAGAAACTTCATGTTGATATACCCTTCTTAGATGCTCTGGATGAGATACCAGCCTGGACTAAGTACCTAAAGTCACTCCTAACCAGGAAGTATATAACCGAGGAATATGAGATAGTAAAACTGGCGACAACTACATCGGATATCATATTAAGCAAGATGCCCAAGAAACAAAAAGACCTGGGATCCTTTGGAATTTCATGTCACATTGGCGACTCATCATGCAAGAAAGGATTGGCAGATCTCGGTCCAACCATCTATATTATGCCACTTAGCCTGTGCAAGAGACTAGGGTTCACAGAATTGCTTCCTACTGGAATGACTATACAGCTTGCACGCAATTCGATAAAACGTCTGTTAGGAATCCTTGAGGATGTCCCGGTCAAGGTAGGCAAGGACACATATGTTCCATGCGACTTTGTCATTATGGACATTAAAGAAGATACCAGATATCCTCTCATCTTTGGTCGTCCGTTCCTCACCACTACGAGAGCCCTAATTGATGTTGAAGTTGGTACCTTACTGCTCAGATTAGGCAAAGAAACTCTCGAATTCAAGGTTTTCGAAAGTATGAGAAGACCAAGTATGCAAGAAGAAGTATATTTGATTGACTGCATTGAGCAAATGTCACTTCTGACCAAAGAACATCATGAATCAGACGACCCTTTAGAAGTTGCTCTAACGAACCCATCAGTTGATGAACCAACTGACGAATAAGTAAAAGATTGCATCGAGTCCCTCAACTCTGCTAAAGAAGACGCTGAAACCACTAGTGAAGAACTCAAAGCTATGGAAACTACAAAAGAACCATGCAAAAAACCAGAGGCTCCTGAAAGGAAGCCCCTGCCTGAAGAACTGAAGTACATGTTTTTAGACGATCTCAAGGTTTGCCCAGTTATTATAAATTCTGATCTAACAGCTGAACACGATGAGAAACTCCTGAAGGAATTGAGGGAAATAAAGAAAGCCATCGATTATAAAATGAGTGACCTCACTGGGGTCAGTCAAGCACTATGTATGCATAAGATCCCTATGATGGAAGATCACAAACTGACTATTGAGCATCAATGGAAATTAAACCTAAATATGAAGGAAGTGGTTTGTAGAGAGGTCATTAAATTACTCACAGCTGGAATAATCTATATGATATCCTATTCGCCATGGGTGAGCCCAGTGCATGTTGTCCCGAAGAAAGGTGGAACAACTGTTATATGGAATGAAAATAATGAACTCATCCCCACTCGAACAGTCATAGGGTGGAGGATGTGCATAGATTACAGAAAATTAAACAAGGCAACTCGAAAAGATCATTTTCCTATGCCCTTCCTCGATCAAGTCCTAGAAAGGTTGTCTCATCAAGAATATTTTTGTTATCTTGATGGTTACTCTGGATTCTATCAAATACCCATACTTTCAGATGACCAAGAGAAAACAACCTTTACCTGCCCATTCAGAACATATGCGTTTAAAAGAATGTCATTTGGTCTCTGTAATGCGCCTGCAACTTTCCAACGTTGCATGGCCGCCATATTCGCTGGTCTTACTGAAACAATAATGGAGGTTTTTATGGATGGTTTTTCTATTTATAGAGATTCATTCGATTCATATCTAAAGCACCTCTCCTTGGTCCTCAAACGTTGTAAAGAAGCACATCTTGTGCTAATTTGGGAAAAGTGCCATTTTTGGTAAGAGAAGGCATTGCCCTCGATCTTAGGGTTAGCAATAGAGGAATTGAAGTAGATAAAGCCAAGATTGGAGTGATTTCTAAACTGGATACCCCAAAAAATGTAAAAGAATTTCGTGCTTTTCTAGGTCATGCAGGATTCTATAGAAGATTCATAAAGGATTTTTCTAAGATAACGAAGCCAATGATGAACCTATTACTAAAAGATATTGATTTCAATTTCAAAGAAGAATGTGTCAAAAGCTTCAACACACTGAAGCAGGCCCTTACAACCACTCCCATCATTAGAGCTCCTGACTGGGACCATCCTTTTGAAATTATGTGTGATGCTAGTTATTATGTTGTGGGCGCTGTTTTAGGGCAATATATAGAGAAGAAACACTATGTGATCTATTATGCATCAAAAACTCTCGATGAAGCCCAAAGGAATTATGCAACTACCAAGAAAGAACTTCTAGCAGTCGTGTATGCCTTTGACAAATTCAGATCCTACCTAATTGGTTTGAAAGTTATTGCCTACACTAACCACACTGCCATTTGTTACCTTCTGGCAGAGAAAGATGCAAAACCCAGGTTGATTAGATGGATCCTCATGTTACAAGAATTTGATTTAGAGATAAGAGATAAAAAGGGTACAAAGAACGTTGTAGCAGACCACCTCAGTCGCATCCACACTCAGGATACTGAGAAGATTCCCATCTATGATTCCTTTCTAGATGATCAACTAATGAAAGCCTCAGAAGCTATACCATGGTACTCGGATTTTGTGAACTACCTTGTTGCCGGGGTTATAATTCCTCAATGCACCAGAAATGCCCGAAGAAGTTCATGCATGATGTGAAGCAATATCACTGGGATGAACCATATCTTTTTAAACTAGGTGTCGATGGTCTGTATAGACGATGTATCGCCGAAGAAGAGGCTCAACTTATTTTGGAACAATGTCACTCAGGACTAGTGGGAGGACATATGAACTCTAAAAAGACTACTTTAAAGGTTTTGCAATGTGGATTCTTCTGGCCAACCATATCCAAAGATTCCTACGATTTTTTCCTATCATGCGACAAATGTCAAAGAACATGTAATATAATAAAGAGAGATGAGATGTCGCTGAATCTATGGCAATAAGTAGATATATTCGATGTTTGGGGGGTGGACTACATGGGTCCATTCCCATCTTCTCATGGATTTTCATACATCCTAGTGGCGGTAGAATACGTCTCAAAATGGGTTGAAGTTATACCAACCATCACTAGTGATTCCAAACCCATCATCAAATTATTGAAAGATATTATTTTCCCCTATTTTGGAGTGCCACAACCATGATATCTGACGGATGGTCCTACTTCCTTGAAAGAAGCTTTGAAGCTTTACTGAGAAAATACGGTGTAAAACACAAGGTAGCCTCGCCTTACCATCTACAAGGAAGTGGACATGTAGAAGTCTCTAACCGTCAACTAAAGGCTATTCTGGAAAAGACTGTAGGACGCAATCGAAAGGATTTGTCAACAAAAATCAACGACGCCTTATGGGCCTATCAAACTTCTTATAAAACTCCCATTAGGACTACACCTTTTCGATTAATATATGGAAAGGCTTGTCTCCTGCTAGTCGAACTGGAACACAAGGCATGGTGGCCAATTATACAACTAAACTTTGATATGAAAGAAGTTGGCCAAGCCAGGATTCTACAACTCCATGAGCTAGATGAACTCAGGATGACAACTTATGAGAATGCACGAATCTACAAAGAATGCATAAAACTTTGGCACGATGGACATCTGAAAAGAAAAGACATACAAGTGGGAGACCAAGTCCTGCTATTCAACTCAAGATTGAAGTTATTCCCAGGGAAACTTCGTTCTCGCTGGTCTAGACCTTACATTGTCAAAAGCATTTCCCCACATGGTGCTTTCTCTCTATGGAGTGAAAATTTAGGCGAATTTATGGCAAATGGTCACCGCTTAAAGAGATATTTCACATCGATTGACATAGGCACTAAAACAATGATGGAACTCACCAATCCTAAGGATCCACCATGAAGCTGAAAAATTCATTCGAGCCATCGACATAAAACAACGACGGTTGTCGGGAGGCAACCCCATCAATAAAATTGTTTTACCTTTCTTTTCAAATTAGAATATTTATTTAATTTTGTTTTTACATTCTAGTTAATTTTTCATTAAATAAAATTTGCATCGCAAGATGCCATTTTAAGATCTAATTTCTCTTTACCTTTGAGATTTTTAGATAAGAGGATGTGCACTGATCAGAACGCAACCACATCTGGTGGTCATTCTGGCATGATTTTTCCCCTCCATCTTGGATTTAGGGTTTGCTCGGGACGAGCAAATCTCTAAGTTCGGGGTGGAGGGTGGGTGGTACATACCTCACTTTCCACCTACACCTGTCCTTTTCATACTTAAGTTTTCACTATCACATTCTTGATAAAAAAAAATCAAAATTTTCACAATTCTTTAATGATTTTCAAAGAAATTGAACAGATACTTGATGAATTTTTTATACTTTTTGACACTTCCTGGTTTCATTAAAAGTCACTAACTAACCCACTATGCATTTTGAATCATTATATCCTCCTTATTCAAAGTAAATCCTCAAAAGGACCACTTTTTGAAACAAGCCTTTTGATTGAAATCATCTTGTGAAGCTTATGATTCCTAACATCATGATACTTTTGCAAAAATGATAAGTGTCTATCAAACTAATAGGGATCAAACACGTCATGCTTCCTAACTGATTTGTGGAACAATAGCATGAAATCCCCACCGGATCCTCATCAAGTCATTATTTGAGCAGAGTTTGATAAAGAGAACAACCTGGTGCACTGAATTGTAAACCAAGTTGCATTCTGATCTAAACTCTCTTCTACACCTCTTCTATCATCTTTGTATCCCTCCATTCATCAAAAAGAAACAAAAATAGCTGAATATGTGCCAAACCCTAAGTTCGGGGTGGCACGCCACTTCCCTCTTTATCCACTTCTTCCATACCCCTCACAAATAAATAGGGGCATACCACCAAAAATGCAATCTTGAGTCGAATAGAGGAGAGATTTGCAAACAAAAAGATGCCAAAGTGTACACATAAAGAAATGCAATCTCGAGTCAAATAGAGGAGAGATTCACACAAAAAATGCAATAAATGAAATTGCAAAGCATATAATAATCTCGAGTCGAATAGAGGAGAGATTTATTTCTTCCTTCCATACCACCATTCACTCTCTCTTCTACCTAATGGCACAATGATTGCCTACCCTATCCTGGAAAACACCAGTGTCAGATCAAATGCACACTTGTTGTTCTGCGGGTGTCTCTGAACTCTTACAAAGCTCTTTGACATGCTTGTTGTTGGAAAAGGTGAGGAGGAAGTGATTTTGAAAAACGAACTCAGGATTGAAGCTATGGTAAGATGTGTTTTGTGGTCTCAGGAGGTTGAGATACTGAGTCATATTGAGAAAAAAGAAAACATTCGTGATGTGAAGATGAAGCAATCACACAAATTGAAAGTATTCATTCGACGACTGTTTCAGATTTTGTGTTACTCAAGGACGAGCAACGTTAAAGTTCGGGGTATTTTGATGAATGTATATTCATCTTGAAATTCAATTATCACTTCAGGACCAATTCAACTCTATACATATTATTTCACTCAATATGAATCATAATGTGCAAATCTACTTAGTTGATTCGATTATCAAGGTTTTAACTAAACATTGTTCATTTAATGTAGGTTTTGACAAAGTTAAACAAGTAGTCAAGGTCCGCCTTCATCTCTGGCTCCGATCAAGATATCTAACCAAGCAATTCCACCTATTCGGTCTCAAGACCGTTTGAGCCCATGCGGCCTCAAGACCGTTTGAGCCCATGAGTTCTCAAGACTGTTTGAGCCTATGCGGTCTCAAGACCATTTTGAGCAGTAGAGACCGATTGGAGGCATCACTCAGCCGTAAGGAATTGAGCAGTGCATGAACTCAAGGTCATGAAGCAGAGTCCTAACCACGGCCGTGGTGGTCCAAAATGGTCGTGGTCTTCTACCATCACCACGACCGTGTGATGTGGCCATGACCATGGTAGACCTGAGCTTTCACTCACCATGACCGTGGCACCCTACCTGCATCAACCCTCTCTCACTCGCCACGCCCGTGCGAGGCAGCACGACTGTGTGGCAGCTACCTCACCACAACCGTGTTATCACGCCACGGTCGTGGCTCAACACCGTCAGGGAAAAATTTCTCACCCACCACACCTGTGCAAGCTGACACAGCCGTGGGACAGTAGCTTTACCATGACTGTTGTGCCTAACCACGACCGTGGTGCGTCGTCTTCAACCTCCGACCAGCACACATATGCAACTCCTGAGCAAGGTCGTTTGGGGGTGATTTGCAGACAAAATGGGGTCACCCCGAGGCCGTTGCACCTACAGATGAAGGTCAAAGATCGTTCCTTTACAAGAGGGCCAACAGATCATTTGACCCAGCTGCTTACAAATTCGGTTACTGTTCGAATCCATTACAGGAAAGCAAACGGTCTATCCAAGACCGTTTTCCCTTTTGTGATACAAGAACGTTTTCCCCCCTTGTGGGTTTCAGACCGTTTGATCAACATGGAGTGAAGACCGCATGAGCAAGATAGGTTTACAGACTGTTTGTTGCTGCTGACTGTTTGCCCCCTTTTTTACAAGACCATTTGGAGGAGAGCAAACGGCCTGTGAGACCGTTTGGTCTCATACAGTTTCCAAACCCTTTTCTCAAGATCGTTTGGTCTCGTGCGGTTTTCAAACCATTTGCTCAAGATCATTTGATCTCATGCGGTTTCCAAACCGTTTGCTCAAGACCGTTTGGTCTTATGCGGTTTACAGCCCGTTTGCCCAGTTTCTACAGACCGTTTGGGCTATTTTAAGTGAAACCATTTCGGAAAAAAATATTTGCAGACCATTTGGTATCCTTTAACCCCAGACCGCTTGGAGTCAGTCTCATGCCTATAAATAGGACCCCAAGGGTCCTCACTTAGACATCGGTTCTGGGACACCGACAGGCTTCCTGTATACAGATCCGATCTGAAACCAGTCCAATCCGCGCCAGTTTCATTTCACCTACTGCCTGTGTTGCAACCAAGGAGGTTGAGGAGAGAAGAAAGACGGAGCAAGGGAGACTGTCTGGTCTATCTTGGCAACTCTCGTTCGCATCCAGATCTGCTCTAAGATGGCGTAGGAGGCCATATCTACTTCACCGAGCTGCGACTACCTTCTACACTGAGTCCATGGCAGATTTCTCTCTTTCTCATTCTTCTTGTTTCTCGCATCATGAGCGAGTAGTACATTTTCGCTGGGGTGCGGGGACTAGCCCCGCTGCCCATGAAAACATGTTATATTGTTAAACTTTCCATGGCAATGTATATAACTTTTCATTTCATTGCTAATCGCTAAGTTCGTTGTTTGTTTGTTTGCTTGCTTTCATCTTTGTTCTTCATATGTTATGAGAATATCTTTATGTAGGATTGAATGTCGTTTAACAGGTTGACTCCCAAACTAGAAATAGAATGGGATTCCTGGAGGTCGTAAGTGTATGATCCGTGAGGGGATGAGCCATCTAGCCTTCGGTGATGCTTCTGTGTACCTAACGCCTGTATAGGGGGTTCACAGCCTTAGTTGGATTTTGTATCTTCTTGTTAATCGTCGATGTTTGCTTGTATATAAATTGGCTGCTTGCTTATCGATTAGCGCGGTTGACTCCCAAACTAGAAATAGAATGGGGTTCCTTGAGGTCATAAGTGTATGATCCGTGAGGGGACAAGTCATCTAGCCTTTAGTGACACTTCTGTGTGCCTAACGCCTGTATAGGGGGCCCACAACCTTAGTTGGATGTTTTTTTGGTGAATAATTTTTTTTGGTGAAAACCTTAGTTGGATGTTGTATCTTCGGAGCCATAAGTATGTGATCCGGATGGTGACGAGAAATCTGATGCCAAAGGTGATGCTTACGCGGACCTAACGCCCGTATGGGGGGTTTCGCAGTAGCTCTACTTGGATAGTTATATCTTGCATGGATGTTTGATGTTTGGATGTGCTTGCATGTGCAGTGGTGGTGAAACTCGATACCGTCCCAGCATTTCCATATCATTGATCTTAATCTAGCTTTAATTCAGTTTTTACTTTCCTGTAATTAGTTTAATTAACCTCAAATCAACCAATCATTTTAAATATTAGTTTTACTTGAGAAAGATTTAATTGACAAAGATTCTTTAAAACATTGTCCTTTGGGTTCGATCCTTAACTATATTGCGATAAGACTCGTCTTCTTGCGGGTGGTATTATTGCACTTTAGTTTTGGTAGAAACTCAGGGATTTTAACCCCGGGTGACTTTGTTAGTGCGTTCAAAATACCACGTCAAATTCTGGTGTCGTTGCCAGGGACAACGGAATCAGTCAGTCAAATCTAGTTCTTTTAAGACTAATCTAGGATTTTTCTTTTTCCTTTAAAAACAATCGATCATCTACTTGAATTTGACTTTACTTCATGGTTCTCACCTTTGAAATCTATTTTTAGGTACAATCCAAGGCGTAGTGCATGCACCGTTCCGACAACCCCGGACTAACAGCGAGCTTTGATCCTGAAATAGACATAACTTTTCATTGTCAAATCAGAGAAAATCAAGCAAGGATGGCTCAGGAAGAGGAAGTAGCCCAAAGAGTGGCTCAAGCCATCAATGCACAAAGAGAGAGGCTCATGCAAGAAGCTAGGGCTACGGTTCAGCAGGAAATCCTAGCAGTACAATCTACAACGCAAGCAGCTGAACTACAAAAGGATCTTAGAGAGTTCTCAATCCCGAAAGTTGCGAATGTTCATCATCCAGTACAGCCTCCTCCCATCAATGCTTCCAATTTTGAAATTAGGGCACATTGGATCACATTGCTTCAAAACAACCCTTTATATGGAAAACAAGCAGAGGACAGCCAAGAACATCTTCTAAGATTCATCAATCTATGTGCTATGACAAAGCAAAATGGATTCACTGATGATGCCATTCGACTCCGTCTCTTCAAGTATTCCCTTGATGATAGAGCCATAAGTTGGTACAATTCATTGCAAAGTGAAATACCCATCACCACCTGGGAACAACTCCAAAATGTGATTTTAGAAAAGTTCTATCATCCATCTCTCACATATGAAATTAGAGGTCGGATAACAAATTTCACTCAAGTCCCTGGAGAAACTCTCGTTCAAGCATGGGATAGGTACAAAGAGCTTCTACGCAAGTGTCCATACCGCAGAATTCCCAAGAATCAACTCATCAAAATTTTCTATAGGGGTGTGGATGATGATATTAAGAGGTTTCTAGATTCCTCGTCAGGAGGAAACTTCATGCGTCAAAGTTATGACAGTGTATGGAGAGTCGTCACCCTGGGAGCAGAAAATCAAGCCAATTGGGGTAGATCTGTAGGTAAAGGAGTCTTGAAAGTAGCTATGGCCGAAGCTACTCCTGAGTACAAGTCTATCACTGAAACCTTGAAGGTCTTAGTTTCCAATCAAGACCAAATTGAATCATCTCTAGCTGCTATTGGAAGATGACGTTCACCCACTCGACAACCGGAACAAGTCAAGTCCACTTCCCTATTCTGTGAAGCATGTAAGAGCACCGATCATTCCACTTTATCATGCAATGTTCTCTATGACGTTGTACTGAGCAATGTATGTGGACAAGGAGATAATGGTCAGATGGAGAATCTTAATGCTATCAACACTATTCCTGGGAAAAGTTATTACAATCCGAACCAAAATAGGAATCACCCAGGTTTTCAATATGGAAACCCCTCTGGAGTAGTAAACTCACATCAATTTGGTTCAAACAATCAACTAAGAGGCCCACCAGGATTCCAATATAATCAACAACAGAATTTTGGGAATCAAGGAAATTTCAAGGGGAACTTTCAGAATAGGAACTACAATAATTATCAAAACAACTCTCAGTATCAGAATCTTAATCAACAGCAAGGACAGCAAGCAGGACCCATCTCTTCTGATGACAATCTATCATCCATTGAAAAAATGTTGCAAACTTAGCAAACTATGATAGCTAACCAACAAGCTCAGCAGAAAGCTATTGAATCTCAACTAGCTCAACGTGCAGCTAGCATAAAGCCACCTGTTGGAGTCTTTGTTGGCCAACCCGAGAACAATCCCAAGCATCCTGAATAGTTGAAGGCAGTCACCACAAGGTCAGGAAAAGACTATTTGGATCCCCCAGTAAAGACGCATGTGGTTATTATAGACGAAGATGAACCTGTGATGGTCCAAAACTCAACAACACTAGAGTCTCAATCAAAAAATGAAAAGACGGATAAGGGAAGTCCTGAGAAATTTACTGATGAAGAAACTGAAACACTAGAACCTGATATTCCTGTATATAAGCCTCGTATACCCTTCCCAGCCTGTCTAAGGCAAACCAAGCTCGATACTAGATTCAATAAGTTTAAAGAGTCTATGAAGAAACTTCATGTTGATATACCCTTCTTAGATGCTCTGGCTGAGATACCAGCCTGGACTAAGTACCTAAAGTCACTCCTAACCAGGAAGTATATAACCGAGGAATATGAGATAGTAAAACTGGCGACAACTACATCGGATATCATATTGAGCAAGATGCCCAAGAAACAAAAAGACTCGGGATCCTTTGGAATCTCATGTCACATTGGCGACTCATCATGCAAGAAAGGATTGGCAGATCTCGGTGCAAGCATCTCTATTATGCCACTTATCCTGTGCAAGAGACTAGGGTTCACAAAATTACTTCCTAATGGAATGACTATACAGCTTGCAGACAATTTGATAAAACGTCCGTTAGGAATCCTTGAGGATGACCCGGTCAAGGTAGGCAAGGACACATATGTTCCATGCGACTTTGTCATTATGGACATTAAAGAAGATACCAGATATCCTCTCATCTCTGTTCGTCTATTCCTCGCCACTGTGAGAGCCCTAATTGATGTTGAAGTCGATACCTTACTGCTAAGATTAGGCAAAGAAACTCTCAAATTCAAGGTTTTCAAAAGTATGAGAAGACCAAGTATGCAAGAAGAAGTATATTTGATTGACTGCATTGAGCAAATGTCACTTCTGACCCAAGAACATCATGAATCAGACGACCCTTTAGAAGATGCTCTAACGAACCCATTAGTTGATGAACCAACTGACGAACAAGTAAAAGATTGCATTGAGTCCCTCAACCCTGCTAAAGAAGATGTTGAATCCACTAGTGAAGAACTCAAAGCTATGGAAACTATAGAAGAACCATGTGAAAAACCGGAGGCTCCCGAAAAGAAGCCCCTACCCGAAGGACTGAAGTACGTGTTTTTAGACGATCTCAAGGTTTGCCCAGTTATTATAAATTTCAATCTAACAGCTGAACAAGATGAGAAACTCCTGAAGGAATTGGGGGAAAGAAAGAAAGCCATCGGTTATAAAATGAGTGACCTCACTGGGGTCAGTCAAGGGCTGTGTATGCACAAGATCCCTATGATGGAAGATCACAAACCTACAATTGAGCATCAATGGAAATTGAACCCAAATATGAAGGAAGTGGTCTGTAGTGAGGTCATTAAATTACTCACAGTTGGAATAATCTATCTGATATCCGATTCGCCATGGGTGAGCCCAGTGCATGTTGTCCCGAAGAAAGGTGGAACAACTTTTATACATAATGAAAACAATGAACTCATCCCCACTCGAATAGTCACAAGGTGGAGGATGTGCATAGATTATAGAAAATTAAACAAGGCAACTCAAAAAGATCATTTTCCTATGCCCTTCCTTGATCAAGTCCTAGAAAGGTTGGCTCATCAAGAATATTTCTGTTATATTAATGGTTACTCTGGATTCTATCAAATACCCATACATCCAAATGACCAAGAGAAAACAACCTTTACCTGCCCATTCAAAACATATGCATTTAAAAGAATGTTGTTTGGTTTCTGTAATGCGCCCGCAACTTTCCAACGTTGCATGGCCGCCATATTCGCTGGTCTTACTGAAACAATTATGGAGGTTTTCATGGATGCTTTTTCTGTTTATGGAGATTCATTTGATTCATGTCTAAAGCACCTCTCCCTGGTCCTCAAACGTTGTGAAGAAGCGCATCTTTTGCTAAATTGGGAAAAGTGCCATTTTTTGGTAAGAGAAGGCATTGTCCTTGGTCATAGGGTCAGCAATAGAGGAATTGAAGTAGATAATACCAAGATTGACGTGATTTCTAAACTGGCTACCCCAACAAATGTAAAAGAATTTTGTGCTTTTCTAGGTCATGCAGGATTCTACAGAAGATTCATAAAGGATTTTTCTAAGATAATGAAACCAATGATGAACCTATTACTAAAAGATATTGATTTCAATTTCAATGAAGAATGTGTCAAAAGCTTCAACACACTGAAGCAGGCCCTTACAACCACTCCCATCATTAGAGCTCCTGACTGGGACCATCCTTTTGAAATTATGTGTGATGCCAGTGATTATGATGTGGACGTTGTTTTAGGGCAATATATAGAGAAGAAACACTATGTGATCTATTATGCATCAAAAACTCTCGATGAAGCCCAGTGGAATTATGCAACTACCGAGAAAGAACTTCTAGCAGTCATGTATGCCTTTGCCAAATTCAGATCCTACCTAATTGGTTTGAAAGTTATTGTCTACACTGACCACGCTGCCATTCGTTACCTTCTAGCAAAGAAAGATGCAAACCCCAGGTTGATTAGATGGATCCTCCTATTACAGGAATTTGATTTAGAGATAAGAGATAAAAAGGGTACAGAGAACGTTGTAGCAGACCACCTCAGTCGCATCCACACTCTGAATACTGAGAAGATTTCCATCAATGATTCCCTGCCAGATGATCAACTAATGAAAGCCTCAGAAGCTATACCATGGTACTCGGATTTTTTGAACTACCTTGATGTTGGGGTTATCCATCCTCAATGCACCGGAAATGCCCTGAAGAAGTTCATGCATGATGTGAAGCAATATCACTGGGATGAACCATATCTTTTTAAACAAGGTGTTGATGGTCTGTATATATGATGTATCTCCGAAAAAGAGGCTCAACTTATTTTGGAACAATGTCACTCACGACCAGTGGGAGGACATATGAGCTCTAAAAAGACTACTTTAAAGGTTTTGCAATGCGGATTCTTCCGGCCAACCATATCCAAAGATTCCTATGATTTTGTCCTATCATGCGACAAATGTCAAAGAACATGTAATATAACAAAGAGAGATGAGATGTCGTTGAATCTATGGCAAGAAGTAGAGATATTCAATGTTTGGGGGTGGACTACATGGGTCCATTCCCTTCTTCTCATGGATTTTCATACATCCTAGTGGCGGTAGACAATGTCTCAAAATGGGTTGAAGCTATACCAACTGTCACTAGTGATTCCAAACCCATCATCAAATTATTCAAAGATATTATTTTCCCCCATTTTGGAGTGCCACGAACCGTGATATCTAACAGAGGGTCCCACTTCGTTAAAAGAAGCTTTGAAGCTTTACTGAGAAAATACGATGTAACACATAAGGTAGCCTCACCTTACCATCCACAAACAAGTGGACAGGTAGAAGTCTCTAACCGTCAACTAAAGGCTATTCTGGAAAAGACTGTAGGACGCAATCGAAAGGATTGGTCAACAAAAATCAATGACGCCTTATGGGCCTATCGAACTGCTTATAAAACTCCCATTGGGACTACACCTTTTCGATTAATATATGTAAAGACTTGTCACCTGCCATTCGAACTGAAACATAAGGCATGGTGGGCAAATAAACAACTAAACTTTGATATGAAAGAAGTTGGCCAAGCCAGGATTCTGCAACTCCATGAGCTGGATGAACTCAGGATGACGGCTTATGAGAATGCACGAATCTACAAAGAAAGCACAAAACTTTGGCACGATGGACATCTGAAAAGAAAAGACATACAAGTGGGCGACCAATTCCTGCTATTCAATTCAAGATTGAAGTTATTCCCAAGGAAACTCCGTTCTCACTGGTTTGGACCTTACATTATCAAAAGCATTTCCCCACATGGTGCTTTCTCTCTATGGAGTGAAAAGTCAGGCGAATTCATGGCAAATGGTCACCGCTTAAAGAGATATTTCACCTCGATTGACATAGGCACTGAAACAATGATGGAACTCACCAATCCTAAGGATCCACCATGAAGCTGAAAAATTCATTCGAGCCATTGACATAAAACAACGACGCTTGTCGGGAGGCAACCCGATCAATAAAATTGTTTTACCTTTCTTTTCAAATTAGAATATTTCTTTAATTTTGTTTTTACATTCTAGTTAATTTTTCATTAAATAAAATTCGCATCGCAAGATGCCATTTTAAGATCTAACTGCTCTTTACCTTTGAGATTTTCAGATAAGAGGATGCACGCTGATCAGAACGCAACCACACCTGGTGGTCATTCCGGCATGATTTTTCCCCTCCATCTTGGATTTAGGGTTTTCTCGGGACAAGAAAATCTCTAAGTTTGGGGTGGAGGGTGGGTGGTACGTACCTCACTTTCCACCTACACCCATCCTTTTCATACTTAACTTTTCAATATCACATTCTTGATAAAAAAAATTCAAAATTTTCACAATTCTTTAATGATTTTCAAAGAAATTGAACAGATACTTGATGAATTTTTAACACTTTTTGACATTTCCTGGTTTCATTAAAAGTCACTAACTAACCCGCTATCCATTTTGAATCATTATATCCTCCTTATTCGAAGTAAATCCTCAAAAGGACCACTTTTTGAAACAAGCCTTTTAATTGAAATCATCTTGTGAAGCTTATGATTCCTAACATCATGATACTTTTGCAAAAATGATAAGTGTTTGTCAAACTGATAGGGATCAAACACATCGTGCTTCCTAACTGATTTGTGGAACAATAGCATGAAATCCCCACCGGATCGTCATCAAGTCATTATTTGAGCAGAGTTTGATAAAGAGAACAACCTGGTGCACTTAATTGTAAACCAAGTGGCATTCTGATCTGAACTCTCTTATATCATCTTCGTATCCCTCCATTCATCAAAAAGAAACAAAAATAGTCAAATATGTGCCAAACCCTAAGTTCGGGGTGGCACGCCACTTCCCTCTTTATCCGCTTCTTCCATACCCCTCGCCAATAAATAGGGGCATACCACCAAAAATGCAATCTCGAGTCAAATAGAGGAGAGATTTGCAAACAAAAAGATGCCAAAGCGCACACATAAAGAAATGCAATCTCGAGTCGAATAGAGGAAAGATTCGCACAAAAAATGCAATAAATGAAATTGCAAAGCAAATAATAATCTCGAGTCGAATAGAGGAGAGATTTATTTCTTCCTTCCATACCACCATTCACTCCCTTTTCTACCTAATGGAACAATGATTGCCTACCCTATCCTGGAAAACACCAGTGTCAGATCAAATGCACACTTGTTGTTCTGCGGGTGTCTCTGAACTCTTACAAAGCTCTTTGACATGCTTGTTGTTAGAAAAGGTGAGGAGGAAGTGATTTTGGAAAACAAACTCAGGATTGAAGATATGGTAAGATGTGTTTTGTGGTATTAGGAGGTTGAGAAACTGAGTCATATTGAGCAAAAAGAAAACATTCATGATGTGAAGATGAAGCAATCACACGAATTGAAAGTATTCATTCGGCGACTGTTTCAGATTTTGTGTTACTCAAGGACGAGCAACGTTTAAGTTTGGGGTATTTTGATGAATGTATATTCATCATGAAATTCAATTATCACTTCGGGACCAATTCAACTCTATACATACTATTTCACTCAATATGAATCATAATGTGCAAAACTACTTAGTTGATTCGATTATCAAGGTTTTAACTAAACATCGTTCATTTAATGTAGGTTTTGACAAAGTTGAACAAGTAGTCAAGGTCCACCTTCATCTCTGGCTCCGATCAAGATATCTAACCAAGCAATTCCACCCATTTGGTCTCAAGACCGTTTGAGCCCATGCGGCCTCAAGACCGTTTGAGCCCATGCGGCCTCAAGACCGTTTGAGCCCATGTGGTCTCAAGACTGTTTGAGCCTATGTGGTCTCAAGACCATTTTGAGCAGTAGAGACCGATTGGAGGCATTACTCAGCCGCAAGGAATCAAGCAGTGCATGAACTCAAGGTCGTGAAGCAGAGTCCTAACCACGGCCGTGGTGGTCCAAAATGGTTGTGGTCTTATGCCATCACCACGACCGTGTGATGTGGGCATGACTGTGGTAGACCTAAGCTTTCACTCACCACGACCGTGGTCGACGAGCCACGGCCGTGGCACCCTACCTGCATCAACCCTCTCTCACTCGCCCCGCCTGTGCGAGGCAGCACGGCCGTGTGGCAGCTACCTCACCACGACCCTGGTGTCACGCCACGTCCGTGGCTCAACACCGTCAGGGCCAAATTTCTCACCCACCATGCTCGTGCAAGCGGACACGGCTGTGGGATAGCAGCTTTACCACGACTGTGGTGCCTAACCACGACCGTGGTGCCTAACCACAACCGTGGTGTGTTGTCTTCAACCTCCGACCAGCACACATTTGCAGCTCCTGAGCAAGGTCATTTGGGGGTGATTCGCAGACCAAATGGGGTCTCCCCACGGCCGTTGCACCTACAGATGAAGGCCGAAGATCGTTCCTTTACCAGAGGGCCAACAGATCGTTTGACCCAGCTGCTTACGAATTCGGTTATTGTTCGAATCCATTACAGGAAAGCAAACGGTTTGTCCAAGACTATTTTCCCTTTTGCGATACAAGAATGTTTGGCCCCCTTGCGGGTTTCAGACCGTTTGATCGACATGGAGTGAAGACCGCATGAGCAAGACAGGTTTACAGACCGTTTGCTGTTGCTGACCGTTTGCCCCCTTTTTTATAAGACCATTTGGAGGAGAGCAAACGGTCTGTGAGACCATTTGATCTCGTACGGTTTCCAAACCGTTTTCTCAAGATCGTTTGGTCTCATGTGGTTTCCAAACCATTTTCTCAAGATCATTTGATCTCATGCGGTTGCCAAACCATTTGCTCAAGACCGTTTAGTCTTATGCGGTTTACATACCGTTTGCCCAGTTTCTACAGACCATTTGGGCTATTTTAAGTGAAATCATTTGGGCAAAAATATCTGCAGACCGTTTGGTTTCCTTTAACCCCAGACTATTTGGAGTCAGTCCTATGCCTATAAATAGGACCCCAAGGGTCCTCACTTGGACATCGGTTCCGGGATGCCGACAGGCTGCCTGTATACAGATCTGATCTGAAACCAGTCCAGTCTGTTCCAGTTTCATTTCACCTACTGCCCGTGTTGCAACAAAGGAGGCTAAGGAGAGAAGAAAGATGGAGCAAGGGAGACTATCCGGTCTGTCTTGGCAACTCTCATTCGCATCCATATCTGCTCTGACACGACGTAGGAGGCCGTATCTACTTCACCGAGCTACGACTACCTTCTGCACTGAGTGCATGGAAGATTTCTCTCTCTTTCTCATTCTTCTTGTTTCTCACATCATGAGCGAGTAGTACCTTTTCGCTGGGGTGTGGGGACTAGCCCCGCTGCCCATGCAAATATGTTATATTGTTAACCTTTCAATGGCAATGTATATAAGTTTTCATTTCATTGCTAATCGCTAAGTTTGTTGTTTGTTTGTTTGCTTGCTTTCATCTTTGTTCTTCCTATGTTGTGAGAATATCTTTATGTAGGATTGAATGTCATTTAATAGGTTGACTCCCAAACTAGAAATAGAATGGAATAACTTGAGATCGTAAGTGTATGCTCCATGAGGGGATGAGCCATCTAGCCTTCGGTGATGCTTCTGTGTACCTAACGCCTGTATAAGGCGTTCACAACCTTAGTTGGATTTTGTATCTTCTTGTTAATCGTCGATGTTTGCTCGTATATAAATCAACTACTTGCTTATCGATTAACGTAGTTGACTCTCAAACTAGAAATAGAATGGGGTTCCTTGAGGTCGTAAGTGTATGATTTGTGAGGGGACAAGCCATCTAGCCTTCGGTGATGCTTCTGTGTGCCTAATACATGTATAGGGGGCCCACAACCTTAGTTGGATGTTGTATCTTCGGAGCCGTAAGTATGTGATCCAGATGGTGATGAGAAATTTGATGCCAAAGGTGATGGTTACGTGGACCTAATGCCCGTATGGGGGGTTTCGCAGTAGCTCTACTTGGATAGTTATATCTTTCCTGGATGTTTGATGTTTGGATGTGCTTGCATGAGTAGTGGTGGTGAAACCCGAAAGTGTCCCAACATTTCCATATCATTGATCTTAATCTAGCTTTAATTCAGTTTATACTTTCCTTCAATTAGTTTAATTAACCTCAAATCAACTAATCGTTTTAAATATTAGTTTTACTTGAGCAAGATTTGATTGACAAAGATTCTTAAAAATGTTGTCCTTTGGGTTCGATCCTTAACTATACTGCGATAAGACTCATCCGCTTGCGGGTGGTATTATTACACTTTGGTTGTGGTAAAAACTCGGGGATTTCAACCCTGGGTGAGTTTGTTAGTGCATTCAAAATACCACATCATTTCTTGAGAAGGGTTTTATCCGACCGAGTACTTCACCATGGGATGCTCCGGTTCACTTTGTTAAGAGGAAGGATGGATCGATGTGGTTATGCATTGACTACAGACAGTTGAACAAAGTAACCATAAAGAACAAGTATCCTTTGCCAAGGATCGATGACATGTTTGATCAGTTGTGTGGTGCAACTATATTCTCTAAGATAGATCTGAGGTCGGGATATCATCAATTGCGTATTAAGGAGAGTGACATACCTAAGTCTGCCTTTAGGACAAGGTATGGTCATTATGAGTTCATAGTTATGTTGTTTGGACTAACTAATGCACCAGTTGCATTCATGGAACTCATGAATAGAATTTTTTGACCTTTTCTTGATCAGTTCATAGTAGTCTTCATAGATGACATCTTGATATACAGTAGAGATGCTCAACAGCATGAGCAAGACCTCCGTCAGGCTTTAACTTTGCTAAGAAAGCATAAGTTGTATGCTAAGCTTAGAAAATGCGAGTTCTGGTTACCAGAAGTTTCTTTCCTAGGACACTTAATATCTGCCTTAGGTATCCATGTTGATCCTAAGAAGGTAGAATATGTCCTGCAATGGGAACAGTCGAAGACACCGACGGAGATTCATATTTTTCTTGGATTGGCAGGCTATCAAAGGAGGTTCATTAAGAACTTCAGTTCTATAGCTTTACCCCTAACCAAGTTGACCAGGAAGGATGTTCCTTTTGTCTGGAATGACAAGTGTCAACATTCTTTCCTATTATTGAAAGAAAGGTTGACAAGTGCACATGTGCTAGTGCTACCTGAGCAAGGGAAGGGGTACATAGTTTTCTGTGATGCGTCTAAGAATGGTCTAGGATGTGTGTTGATGCAGGATAATCAAGTGATTTCTTTTGCCTCTCGACAGCTTAAGAAACATGAGGAGAATTATCCAACACATGATCTAGAGCTAGCTGATGTGGTCCATGCTTTGAAGATTTGGAGACATTATCTCTATGGGGAAACATTTCATATTTTCACAGACCATAAGAATCTAAAATATATCTTCTCACAATATGAGTTGAACATGGGACAACGCCGCTGGATGGAGTTAATCAAGGACTACAATTGTACAATTGATTATCATCTAGGGAAGGCTAATGTAGTGGCTGATGCAATAAGTAGGAAATCATCATCACCAGTCGTAGATAAAGCACAGTTGAACTCCTTACTGTGCTCTAAGAGAGATATTCTTATCTCCTTGAGGCAAAACAATATACATCTTAAGGTATCGTTGTTAGCCGGGCTGTTAGTTGAGATGCACATAAAACCTACTCTGAGACAACAGATCAAAGAAGTATAGCAAGTTGATACTGTGGTTCAGCAGATCAGGTCAGAGTATGGTAGTGAGAAACAGGATGGCTTTCATGAGTCAGAGGATCAGGTAGTCTGTTACCATGGTAGGATGGTAGTACATGATGCCAATGACTTAAGGAAGTTAGTTTTAGAGGAAGCTCATTCTTCGATGTATGCAAGGCATCCAGGGAGCACCAAAATGTATCATAATTTGAAGGATATGTATTGGTGGCCTAGATTGAAGAAAGATGTAGCTGAGTTTGTTATGCGGTGTCTGATGTGTCAGTAGGTTAAAGTTGAACATCAAAAGCCCGCAGGAACAATGCAACCTTTGCCTATACCGTAGTGTAAATGGGATCATATGACCATGGACTTTGTGGTTGGTTTTCTTAGAATAGCCAAAGGTCATGATTCCATATGGGTGATAGTTGATAGGTTGACTAAGACAGCACATTTCCTTCCTATTAAAACAACCTACACTACTGAGAAGTTTGCACAGATATATATAGATGAGATAGTGCAGTTGCATGGGGTTCCAGCTACTATTGTTTCTGATAGAGGTCCCCTGTTCACGAGACATTTTTGGGAATGACTACATAAAGCTTTGGGTATGCAGTTAAGGTTTAGTACAACTTTTCACCCACAGACAGATGGACAATCTGAGAGGACCATACAAACCTTGGAGGATTCGCTTAGGGCATGTTTCCTTCAGTTGGTAAGAAGTTGGGATCTACACCTGAGCTTGATAGAATTTGCTTACAATAATAGCTATCAACACAGTATTGACATGGAACCATATGAAGCATTATATGGTAGATGTTGTAGATCTTCATTATGTTGGTATGAAATAGGAGAATATCAACTTCTGGGTCTTGAGCTAGTGCAGCAGACAACTGAGAAGATTAAAGTAATCCAACAACAGTTAAAGGCTACATAGGATAGATAGAAATCATATGCCGACAAACGGAGAAGACCTTTAGAATTCCAAGTTGGAGACAGAGTATATCTCAAAGTCTCACCTTGGAAAGGTGTCCTTAGATTTGGGAAGAAAGAAAAGTTAGCTCCTAGATTTATGGGGCCTTATCCAATCATTGAACGGATTGGAAAGGTAGCCTATAAGCTAGAATTGCCACCTGAGCTGCATAAGTTGCATCCAGTGTTCCATATCTCCATGCTGAGAAAGTGTCATCCTGACACAGAGTTAGTTCTGCAACCTATGGAGGTAGAATTAAATGATGATATATCATATGTTGAAGGACTTGTGATGATCCTTGATAAAAGAATTAAAAGGCTGAAAAAGAAAGACATATGTCATGTGAAAGTTCTCTGGCATCATCGTGGCATTGAAGAAGCCACGTGGGAGCTGGAGGAAGAGATGAGGAGGAAGTACCCTTCTCTTTTCTCTTGA
The DNA here is from genome assembly GCA_963693085.1 of Alisma plantago-aquatica. Classification (NCBI taxonomy): domain Eukaryota; kingdom Viridiplantae; phylum Streptophyta; class Magnoliopsida; order Alismatales; family Alismataceae; genus Alisma; species Alisma plantago-aquatica. The sequence goes on along the minus strand of OY856411.1, from coordinate 1,191,909,816 downwards.
TGATTTCGGGGACGAAATCCCTGTTAGGGGTGGATAATTTGTAACATCCCTGACCTGGGTTATGTCTTAACCCTAGATGTTTTGTTAATAAATTTAAATTATATGCTTTCTCTTATCTCTTGAAAAGTAATTAAGGCTCAAGAGGAACTTATGTTTCAATTTTAGTCCTTTTTGAATAATGTTGAAACAATGTTTTGTCTATTTTGGACTAAAGTACAAATTACCCAAGTTGAGGGATTAACTTGGAAATGTTATATGATAAAATGTTCCTCAAGTGTTGAAGCATCATAAGAATGAGAATGATGTAGAGGAATGGCTTGTGGAAGCCTGAGTACCAAGAAAGAGCTTGTTAAGCAATGTTTGTGCATTAAAACCTAGTTTTAGTGTAATGTGCAAATTACCCAAAACCTAGGGTTCAATATGCAAAGTACCACCTCTATAGAGTCCATAATGTTTCTTGGCATCATGTAGAGAAAAATAAATTAGAGGGGCGTCTCATTGGATCACTTTGGAGGAGAGAGAATCTTGATATTAAAATAATCAAGATTTAAGCATAATTGAAACCCTAATTCAATTTAATGCAAAAATAAATATATTAGTTGAATTGCCCTTCAACCAAAAATGGTATGGTTGAATTTTTATAAGTATGGAAGTCCTTTTTCCTTGCTATGGCATCGAAAATATCCTAAGTGAGTGGAGAGCCCACTCACATTAGTTAACTAAAAAGTAATATCCACTAAAAATGGGATATTAGTATTATATGAATTAAGGTGCTTAATTGCTTTTCCTTTAATTCTTGGATAATGAAGAGGAATTCAAAGGTGGGGAAGATGTATTTGCATGAAAGTATTTGAGGGGGAGATTTGGCACCAATTTTGGGAGTTAAAGGATTTTTGTATCACTTTCTCTCTCATTGAAATTCCCTTATAAACACTTTATTTTCCACCCACTTGGAGACTCTTTTTCAGATTTTCTTTTTCTCCTTGCTTTGGTTGAACACAAGGGAGCTTATGAGCAACAGGAGGACGTGCCCCAACCTTTAGGTAATATCCTTAATCATCTTCAACCTTGATTTCATCGTGGAAATCAAAAATCAATGCTTGATTTCTTCTTTTCTCCATTCAATCTTCAATCCTAGCCATTTCTTTTCACTCAAAGACTTGAGGAGGAGCCTTGTGAAGTTTAGGAAGCTTCATTCACCATTGAGTACGTGAAGGTTGAAGGTTTTATTCAATTTTGAAGGTGGGTTATATAACCTGAACCCTTAAATGTTATTATTACATTCAATTCTTCATCACTTGTTGATCATTTTGTTCTTCTTGAAATTCCTTTGAATAATTGATGAAATTTCCATAAGAATGGCAGTAGATTTTGAAGGATCGAAGATTGATGATGATGACATCATCATAAGCACACACCTTAATGAATATCTTGGGCAAATGGTTTCACTCTTGAGACTAAACGATCTCAAGATCGTTTGGTGAACAAATGGTCTCAAGATCATTTGACACCAAACGGTCTCAAGACCATTTGAGGTAAAATGACCTCAAGACCCTTTGAGGTCAGGAGTTGTCATGGTTGGATGATGATCTAATGGTTCTAATTGATTGACTCGTAATTGGTTCAGTGATGGATAATCCACTGATTACAAACTCCAATCGATTGAATTGATTGAAATCTTAATTGAAGGAATTGATCAAGACCGAATGGGTAAAACCAATCAAGACCGAATGGGTAAAATTGATTAAGACCGAATGGGTAAAACAAATCAAGACCGAATGGGTAAAAGTGATCAAGATTGAATAGGTAAAATCGATCAAGATCGAATGGGTAAAGTTGATCAAGATCGAATGGGTAATTTGATCTTCAAAACCTGACGATTTTGGGAGAGTTGACCGAATGGAGGTCAAGTACCTCAAGACCGAATGGAGGTCAAGCACCTCAAGACCGTATGGAGGTCAAGCACCTCAAGACCGTTTGAAGGTCAAGGAGGTCAAAACCGTTTGGAAATTTAATAGTTTCAGAGTTATGAAAGACCAATTAATCCATTAATTGTTAATAGCATATATCCAAGATTAATCCAGTGGTTGTACCTCTAAATCACTTAGATGATTAGTACCTTTAGAGTGGTTAACCTTTGATTCTTATGGAAGCAATGACTTAACACACTATGCTAACCCTTCATTCAAATTGATTCAACCTAATCAAGATTGAAATAATTAACATCCTAGAAAGGATGAGAGAGAGGAACTCATACATGAGTGATAATCATGTAGTGATTAATCTTCAACACTTTCAAAATGAAATATGTAATTAGGGTATGATCCAGGATGATGTGATCATAAAACCCTAATCGAGAAGGTTAATAAACCCTAACCCTAATTTAGGGCAATGCTAAGTGAAACCCTAATCCAGGGTGATGGTGTAACCCTAATTTAGGGTAATCATATGATAAACCCTAATTTAGGGTATTTTATTGGTAAACCCTAATTTAAAAGAGGATGTTTCATGAAACCCTAAATTTGGGTAAAGCTTCATGAAATCCTAATTTGGAGAAATGTTGTAAGAAACCCTAATTCAGGTTAATGATGTATAAAACCCTAATACACGGTGATGTAATGTGATATGAAACCCTAATCCAGGGTGATGCTATGTGTTGCTATGTGAAACCCTAGTTTGAATCCCTAACCCTAATACAGGGTAAAGGTATGAGAAACCCTAATTTTGAGTTATAGTATATGAAACCCTAATTTTGGGCAATGAGATGATTAACCATAGCCCTAATGATGGATAATGGGATGAGTATCCCTAATTGACATGAATCGGGAAACCCTAACCCTAATAAGGGAATAGTGGTGTTATCCTTGTATTGCATAGTGCAGATAAGTAATTGATATAGTTGATGTCATGATTACTAACCATGCAGGTATCATGAGATGATGAGCATAGCCAGGTATGAGCTATGGTGTTTCATTTATTATTGTTAATGGGCCTTGTGAGCCATAATATGCTTTGTTGCCCAGTGAGAGGTAACAAGAGATGAAATGGGCTTTGTGAGCCATGTGAGATGCTTGTGTAGCAAGTATCATGTTTACCTTGGTCAGATGACCAGAAGGTATTATTTACCTGATAAGTGGTAACAAATGTTCTTTAATGAACTGAGGGTTTGAATACCCATTTTATTATAATAATGATGATGAGTTTGTGAAAGGATGAGAATGCCCCTGATGAGATGAGGGATTGAGATCCCAATGCTTTATTAAATATTTGAACAGTACTTGATGAAAGTATTACACATTCTTTGTAGCAATTGTTAAAGTAATTGATGTTTGAGAACTTGTTTGATGCTAAAAGAATATGGTAATACACATAATTAATCAAGTGATATCATATAATGTAGTTGCCCTGACCACAGATCCATCAGCATCAGAACTTGCTGAATGGTGAAATGACTTTAACTCAGAGCACATATTTTTTAATATGTTGGGGTAATTGGGCAATTATATCTTTATGCCCCATAGGAATGGTTGCAGGCTATATCCTATGCATGTGATTTGTCACAGACCATACCCCAGTATGAGTATGGCTACGGGCCATGACTCCATGATATGATACCACGCTTTGGCTACGGGTCATAACCCGGAAGAGAGTATATGTTGTAGGCTATAACTCTATAGCGAAGATGCCACTATACCCTGGCAAGCTAATTGCAGTTTGACACGTGATGTCTCTGCCATGTAATCTTGTACTGACCGAGAAGGTTGAGGTCTTGGAGTCTGGCTCTTCCATTGACCTTGTGTGGTACCGATGCTTTACGTAATCATGGTCGGTTGGAGCATGAACGGTATACTTCATCTCTTCCGGGCATTAAGTATGATTGTAAAATGTAATCAGTTGTGTAGCATATTTGCTTAAGGTTGAAATACGAGAATCATTGGTTGATGTTATCTTGCTTAGTATATCGGATAAAAGTTATACATGTTCTTCATATTCCTTATTGGATAAGTGACATGCTGCTTTATCAAGTTATAGCTGGAATGATTTGAATAAGAATATTGCTCTAACATGTTTAGACACTAATTTAACTATTGATGAATATATATGACTCCTCTGCTCAGTTTTACTCTAATAAAATGCAATAATAATGTTTTTGGAAGAGAGTTATATCTCTCGCTGGGACTGGGCCTCACTCCGTTGGTCACCAACACTTTTTAGGTGGACCCATAGGAAGAGGCAGAAACCCTACAACAGGGGAAGATCATCAGCAGCAGCAACATGGACAACAGTGAATTCTCAGGTGGAGACACTGGCTGTCATGTCTTGTGTATAGAGTCCTATGTGTCATCCCTATACTCTCAGGTCCTCGGAGTCAGTAGTTAGTTTAATGAATCGATCTAAGATTTTTGGCATGATGCCTCAATGTTTCAATGTTGCATGTGAATAGTTTTAAACAAGGCAGTTGATGCTTGTAATCCTCGAGAAGGAATGGTACAAGATATGTACTTGTGAACCAGAATGTAATTGAATTACTTTGGTTCTTTTTGAAAGAGTTTTCCAGTGTATGGATCTCTTTGTAAATGGTTTTAATTTTTAGTGATTTTCAGTAATCCACTGCTAATGATCGCTTCCACTTAATTAAATCATGTTTTTGAGATTCGTCTGCCACATTACATATTATTTTCCCCCAACATGGCATCAAAGTAACATTTTACACCCCCAAACAGCCCACACAAGGGGTCTAGCTACTCATAACAATGCAAAGTACAAAAAGAGAAGAGGAAGAGGAAGAAGTTTCTATGGAGCTCAGTGTAGATGAGTGAATCCTCCTCTTCAGCTACTGCAAGGTCAACCTCCTCCTTCTTCTTGGATGGAATGGTGTGGAATGATAGTGGGAAGTGGATGGAAGGCTTGGAAATGAGGGTTTTGATGGCAGAAATGGTGAAATGGAGGTGGAAATGGAGTGGAATGGCTAAGGGGGAACAATGGGGAGCTAGGAGGTGGTAGAAGGTAGCTAACCTCGACCTACACCTGCCACCCCCCTATATACAGGCATGGGGGAAGCAATAGGTCAAGTAGGGGTATATTGGGTAGTGCAATGGAAAAGTAGCTAGGTTTTGTGAGTAGCATGGCCGTGGTGGATCACCACGGCCATGGTGGGTAGGGGTGAGCACAGTCATGGTGGGGTAGAATGATCATGTGAATAGAAATGGTGAAAATCACAAGTTGAGGTGGTCACTTTTTTACTGAAGCTGGCACAGCCGTGGTGGGGTAAGGGTAGCATGGTCGTGGTGGTCACCATGGCCGTGGTGGCTCAAAATGCTCAGGTCATTCTCTAATCCACAACTATTATGCCTCTAATATAGCATGGCCATGCTAGGTAGCACGACTGTGGTGGTTGTCCCTTGCACGACCATTCTTTGTGGCACGGTTGTAGTGGTTATCCTTTGCACGACCATTCTTTGTGGCACGGCTGTGGTGTTGTCTGCATCTACACTTGGGCTTGACTCTTTGGACTTTTTGGACATCTTTGGTTATATGGATATTTGGCCACTAGGGGTAGGTTGAGGGAGCATCAGACTTCACTTTGGGCCTCTCCAAGAGTAGAGAAACCCTAGGATCACTCCTTCTCTCTCTCTTCCATCAAGTGTGGTCTAAATGCCTGAAAAACATGCAAATAATGTCCATAAGTGAATTTTACACAAATATGCATATTGAGGGAAATAACATGCAATCTAAGAGGTATAGATGTGATTGAAATGCACTATGACACAAGATGAAGCCCTAAAATAGGGTTGAATCATCTACTTTCATGAACTTCACTTCTTTAATGTATAAAATTTCTTGTTAATTAACCTTGTCCAAGGTTGGAGATTGGGGTAGTTATTTGATCTTCCCTCAATAGTCCCAATTGCATCGCTACTATCTGATTAAACAACAACTTTTTTATTGTTCCACTCTTGCATCAACTTCATAGCAGGGCAATATTTTTGAGCTCAGCTTTGGGTACAGATCTAACCTCTACTATTTTAGCAACTCCAACTCTCCATTCTCCATTCCATCTAAGAGTTTTGACAGTGATGACCACATGGTTGCCATTGCAAGCCGCATGAGCCATCATAAGCACCCAACCAATATCTAGATTTATCCAACTTATATCACATTTGTTGCCTTGCTCTATGCACCTTGTGTGTTGATACCAAGTGTTAGTAGTCTTTTCGCTAAGTAGAGTGAACTTTGTCACTTTCCTATAACAACTTGTATTCAGGTTTTCAAATCTGGAACACTTTCTATCATTCCATATGATCTAGTAGGACACACACAAAATCACTTTGTGAACCTTGTCACCCTGCATTACCATTCATCCTTTCCACAAGAGAATCACCCTATTGACTGTTAGGGTAACTAGATAATTGATTTGTTGCCACAAGGTCCTTAAAAATAGACTATCTCTTAATGCATGTATGGTGCTTTCAACTTCTATTTTGCACCTAGGGCAGTAGTTGTTTCAGTAAAATGTGTTTGTTTCCTTCTTTTATTGTCCATGATTAGCTTCATGGGCAACAAGTTGTATGAAGACTCTAATTTTACTAGGAACCCTTAGCTTCCAAATAGGTGACATGGTCCATCACAATGATTTTCTTCATTCCTATGAATAATATCATATCTTCAGCTTGCATAGTTTTTGCCCCTCTCGTCGTGTTTCCAAATCCATGTATCATCCTTGTAGCTTCTTTTTGGTACAAACATGTTTTAGATCCACTCGATACAATCATCATTTAGATAAGATTTTAGGAATCTCGTGTCTCAATTTCCCTACTAGTCCTCCAAAAAGGAGTGATGTGATGACCTTATTTCATGCAAAAAAAATATTTCTTCTATAGGCCCTCTTTCCACATAGGAAGTCTTTCATTCTTCATCTCCCATGCATTTTTTCACAAAATTTCCTTGTTCTATGCTAACATAGACTTAATTCCTAATCCCCCTTTTCCATGTTAGTTGTGAGTTTATTACAGGAAACCAGAGAGATATGTTTAGTCTTGTAAACACCTCCCCAAATAAACTTCCTAATGATCTTGTCCATATTTTTGCAAATACTACTAAGAACATTGGTCGTTTGCATGGTATATGTTGATAATGTGGGAAAAAAACTGATTTTTCAAGGCATATTCTTCTCGCCAACGACAAGATTTAGGTATCCCACACATTGACCCTCTAGTCCACTTTGTCCAAAACACACACATAGGCAGACATATTCACTTTATTAAGGAGTACATGCACACCAGAATAGATGCTCAAGTCATTTGTCTTTACAATACATCTAGATCTGCATATATTGGATCTAGTTCGATGATCAATAGATGAAGAGAAATAAATATGGGTTTTTGCTACTGATATAAGTTGGCCATAAGATTTCTCAAAGGCTTTGAAGCATTCATTGATAATGTAAATTTGTTCCATTGATGCCTTGGAAAAGATCACTATGTCTCCACAAAGTGATGTGGGACACAGTGGGGCCCTGTTGGGAAATTTTAGTTGGCTTCCATTTTCCTTCACCTACATACTATTCTATAAGTTGTGATAGATGTTCCATACACATCACAAACAAGTACAAAGATGAAGGGTCTCCTTCGCTTAAGCCCCTGGAGGTTTTGAATCTAGGGAGAGATTATCCATTATAGATGTTGTGAGTAGACTCACCTGATAGGGAATTTGTTCCATATTATTTGATGTTGTCTATCCAATGTGCTTTATTAAGAGTATTCTTCAATGAATGCCCAGAACATTTGGCCATAGGATTTGGAGAGAACTGCCTTAATAGGCAGTTGAGGTGTAGACTATTTCATGTGCATGTTGTGAATAATTTTTCCTAATCTAGGACAATGTTGTCCAAGATAAAACTGCCAGGAAGAAAATTAGTTTGGTATCGCGAGATCCATTTAGGTATCTAATTGTTTACTCGCTCAACTATCACATTGGAAGCCAATTTGAGTCATACTTTATTGAGAGAGATGGGTCTGAGATGATTAGCATTAATGGGCTTCTTAGTCTGTGGAATAAGCACAATGCCCAAGTTACTAATAGTATATGGAAAAGTACCACTGTTTAATGTGTGCCTCATATATCAAAGTAATGCACTTCTTTCTATTTTTCAATTTTGTTTGAGAAAAAGGTTGTCAGTGTCATTGGGTCCTGTTGTCTTATATGGGTCTAGATTTCTTAGATCTTACAAACTTCATATGTAGTTGGGGTAGAAGCTAGGTCTCTAGCTTGTCTGGATGATAACTCCTTAAACACACCCTCCATCACATCCATATCCTATTGTGAGGGTGTACTAGTTGAGTTGAACAAGCTCTTGAAATATTTATTGACCATTTCTTTTAGCTTGCCACTACCAGAAACCCAATATCCATTGTTGGTTTTCATGGTGTTGACAATGTTGGATCTCCTCCTGGTTGTTGACGAATGCATGGTAAAATTTACTATTGTTTTCCTCATGCTTTGACCAACATATATGACTCCTTTCATTATATTCTTCTTCTCCTTCTACACAATGTTGTCTAGTTCCCATTCCTTCCCAGTACGGGTTTTATCTTCATCAGCATTGTAATTGTCTTCTAACTCCTTTTGGATGTTGCAAATATGAGAGAGGAGTCTCTTCTTACTTTTTTTTAATTTCCATGGATGTACTATCTCAATTGAGAATTGGGTTGTGATTGTTCTTCAAGGCTTCATCGAAGTGGATATGGGTGTATCACTATTACTTAAGAATGTTTTGGAATTCTAGGTGGAGTATCCAAGAGGCCTTTGCTTTGAACTTTCTCCATTAATTTGTGAGTTTATTTTTGCAACAACACCATAGGGTTGTGTCAGATCCCAATCTTAGTAGGTTCTCGCAAATAAAATCATTGTGCACATGTATCCATTCAACATTGACCACTACCATATCGAGCCTCTTGTGGAGAATCCCATTTTAATATGTTGATTTAAATCCCAAGCTGCAGTTGTTGGTGAGTCTGACAAAGACAAAAACATCCTTGAATCTAGTTTCCTTATTGAAGTTAAAGGAGTTACTTCTAATGTTCTCGTCTGGAGACAACATACCATTGGAATCTCCTACCACTATCCAAGGCTTAGTGATATATTGACTATGGTGATGTATATGATCCTAGAGGATAGGCCTATATCCAGGTCTCAAGATGGCATAGAAAGTATAGCAGGAACTTCCATTTACACAACAATGTACATGATATTTGTGGCTTTGAATGATCTGGATGTCACATTCAGATTTGTTCCAATGAACCCATATCACACTAGCAAGCCCATGGGCTTTGACCCTATGGGAGCTTGTGAAACCTATGTCTTTGATAGACTTTTTGGAATGTTCATCTAAGATGCAGGGATCCACAACAACTACTATATTTTCCATGTGCTTTTTTATCAGCTCCTCGAGGGTATGTCTGGCTTTCACTTTATTAGGACCTCTTATGTTTCATACAATTGTATTATATATAAATAACTAAGAGAGAGAAATAGTATTGGCTTGGGTTGCTAGATTTTCCTCCCAAATCTTATCTATAAGTGACTCAGCATGCATCCAAGCTACTAAGACATACTTGGAAAAGCACTTTATTACCAAAGATTTGGGCAAATTGAGGTATTTTTTGGGCATTGAGGTTTCTCAATCCTCTTCTGGTCTTTGTTTGTCACAATGCAAGTATTTGTTAGACCTACTATCTAAGACAAGAATGCTTGGGGATAAACCAACTAGTACACCCTTGGATCCCAATACTAACTGGGATGATGATACTTTTCCTCCTTATCCTAACCATCATCAGTATCGTAGAATGGTTGGTAAACTCATTTATTTTACTATAACTAGGGATGGCATCACTTCTGATGTTGGCCTAGTTAGTAGATATCTAGATAAGCCTCATCAATGCCATTGGGATGATGTCTATCATGTCCTAAAATATTTGAAGAGTTCTCCTGGAAAAGGACTACTTTACACAAAAAATGGGCTCTATAAGCTTGTTGAATATTTGGATTCTAACTATATTGGAAGAAGAAAAGATCATAGATCTACCTCTGGATACTACACATTTGTAGGAGGTAACTTGGTCACTTGGTGGAGTAAGTAGCAAATTGTAGTTGCTCGCTCCAGTGCTGAAGTGGAATACATAGCTAGGGCTCACACCACCTGTGAACTTTTCTAGATATAAAGTCTCTTGTGAGATTTTAGCATTTCTATTGCTCCATCTAGTCCAAAGCATTGTGACAACAAAGCTTCTATCTTTATTGCAAGCAACCCTACCTTCCATGAACGCACCAAACATATTGAAGTTGACTGTGATTTTATTCGAGAAGTTGTCTTATTGAGTCAAATCTCTACTCCTTATACACCTATTGTGGATCAAGTTGTAGATATTTTCACCAAAATTCTTCCAAATACCAGATTCACTACTCTAACATCCAACTTGGGCATGATTGACATCTATGCTCCTGCTTGAGGGGGAGTATTAGTGTATATATTTTCCTGGATGTATTTGTCTTATTATTATGTTATGGGCCTTTGTTTATTATCCCATTAGCCTTTTTACTTATTCTAGAAATATCTTGTTCTAGACTATTCCTACTCTCAAGACTCCTATATAAGAGAGTATCTTGTACTTGTTTTGATCATCTAATACAAACCTATTTCATACTTCAGACTCAATTTTCCCCAAGGCATTCTGCATCGTGACGGATTATAGATCTTCTTCTCCAGAAAGAAGCGTGGAAGCACGATTGAAGAAGACCACCTTAGAGCAATTATCCATGAGGTAACCATCATCGACCCTCACTACTTCATTTCTTATGCATAGATTTCCCTAGAATTCCCTATTTCACCCAAACAACAAGCACCACCGATCCTTTAGTCTTGACACCTCTCTAGGGGGGGATTTCATGTCTTTCATATCTCATTTTTGCTTCACAACCTATCACGACCCACATACAATGGTGTTGGAATGCTTTAAGGCCCTTACATAATGGTACCATGTAGTTGTGTGTCCCTCTTCCCGTCCTCCTCTGTGTCCTTTAATGAAGCAACTTGTAGTGACTATAGTTACACCTCGTGTAGGGTTTGTTGAGGTTGTCATAACCCAGATAACATCTCAACCATGCTCGGGCAATGCAGGAGTACACTGGGTACCTCTGCCAATATGCTTGACTCTCAACTTTGTAGTATGTCACTCCTTTATGGGGCATGCAATTTGTCATCTCATGGCTGCCTTTGATTCAGAGTCGGGGCTTGTTGGGCTAGGGGTGATGAGGTAGATCTGATGGGATGTTCTTCAACTAACCAAGAGGCCTAAAATAGAGGTGTTCTCCTAGTCCCAAGCTCCATTGGACCATCCATGGTGCAGGATGCATGGATTTTAATCCCTAGGACGAAAGTCATGTATTGCCCATGGAGTTGGGTTTATTCAATATCACCTGCCATCAGTGTTTGGATAGTTTTTTCATGCTTTGAAAGCATTTGATTACAAATTCAGTTGTTATATTTTACTAAAGTTCCAACATGACATTGTATTATAATTACATTTCATTTAGGGGCATATCAACACTTTTCCCAGCTTTGACATGAGTTTGACTGAGTATTTGTTAGAGTATACAAGTATAGTTTTGGCATCACACTCAAGTTAATAATTGCATTCCTCCTATGGATGATAAGGTCCCATTTTATTTTTCCCTTTAAAAAAAAGGAACTTAACTTGTAAAATCCATAAGTAATTATTGGTTTATCCAAATAATAAATATAAGTATATTTTTAGTACAAAAAATTGGATAGATTTAATGGGATAGGTTTTGAGACCAAATTTCCAACTTATAATATAGTCATTTTTCTTAGTAATAAATCTTATGGAATTTATATCAGTTGAATGCACAAATATTGTGATTAGGTTTTGATAGACCTGACCACGAGCCTAGAGAGTGGTATTGAATACTTAGACCTGATCATAAGATATATACATCTTCTATTTTATTGTGGGCATTATTTGACTAAAGCCTAATTTCATTTAAATGAGGCATCTTTTGAACTATTAATTCTCCTTAAATCCAATTGTTGATTGTATCATTTTATTCTTTTATAGTGGGTCCTTGGAACCCTCCTACTATGATTGTATTTTATGTGAAATTGACTAAAATGCTAGTCTTTTCTCTCTATTTATGCATGCTACATGTTTGACTAGAATATCTAGAATGGTGGTACTTATGTACAACTATATAATTGTATAGGACACTCTTATTCAATTGGGATGTGTGTTTCCACCCTTACTTTGTAGTCCATGATCCTATGTTGTTATGGCCATGTTTTAGATATATTTATTCTAAATTGTTATGCATGCAAAGTTTATTATTCTAAACTGAAAATGTGGTTAACTAATATAGCAAGGCATTTTATTCACCATGCTTATAATTTGAAATTAATATGATCCAATTCTCTTTCTACAACTATGTGGAACTTGCCTAATTGCAAACACCCCCTCCTTGTGGGAACATCTATTTTGCACTTATAACCCAATATAATGCTCAAAGTGTTTCTTATATGTACTTACTCATCCATTTTTAACCTTTACCTTATTTCTTATGTTTCGTGTGATGTTCCCTTCCACCCATGTATAGAGTGGCTAGTTGACACCTTAGAAGAGGAATTGATGCTTGTGGATCCAAGGTTTGAGGAACAAGTTCAACATAAGTTCATGGAGGCTTCTGAGATGTCAAGGTTGCCTGATACAACTGATCCACTTAGTTACAGTTTCTTTTTCAGTTTGCTTTTATGTACATATGGATAAATACTTAGAACTATTTGAAACACATATTAATTCAATTTTACTCTTTCCGCTTCCATGACCTTGTTGCTCATATTATGCATATTATTTTGAAAGTATTCTAGCACCCCTTCTATCTAATTATTGTTACTGAACAATTGGTTGTTGAGTATTCTCAAAGTACAAGTTAGGGATTGGTCCCCCTAGTGGGTCCCACTCCTTACGTCATGCTTGGGGAAGACAAACCCACAAACATGAACCTACGGAAGAAGAACTATGGAAAGATGGATGCATGGGAGATGCTAGACGACAATGATAATGATGATACACTCTAGAGTCTAGGATAACAATGACCCTTTAGATAGAGAGGGAGATGGAGATGGTGATGACCCCTTAGAGAGAGATAATGAGGGAGATGGACTTTCATAGAGGGTGATGGATATGCCCTTGCATAGAGGGTGACATAGATGGACCTACATAGAGGGTGATGGAAATGGCCCTAAAGCTATCCAGCAATGATGACGGAGGCTACCTATAGGCGAAGATTTTTTGCTTCCTTTCTAGGATTAGCATCAAAGTCATATTTCATCATATGGAAGCAAACTAGTCCAACTTGATCATTTTGATGCACAAACTATGTACTTGAGACCTTATCAGGTAAAACTAGAATATTAGCACAAGATCTTTGCTAGAAAGGGTATAAGGTACAAGATGAGTTACTAATTTCAAAGTCTAATCATGCATGGTGACAAAAAAGGCCAGAATCTCACATATAGTCAAGTTCTATCACTTTAGCACATAAAAAAAACCATTTTCAGGTCATAATAGGTCAAAAATACATTAGGGTGCATATATATGGTCAAAGACATTTAGATCACCTTCATAAGAGGGTAAAGTTATTGATTTACATGGATATAGGGTCAAAGATCATTAATCATAGACAATAAGCATGGTATGTGTTGATTAATCCTCGAAAGATCATAAAGGATAAGTTTTTAGTAAAACAATAGAAGATGGTACAAAATCAATATGATGTAATGACATAAGTAGCAAAATAATGTTTTTACAATCAAAACGGTATATAACATTGTTGTTTTTTAATAAAGCGTCAAGAAGTTATCATTTTTAATAGGAAAACTCCTTTTTATACATTTTCAATGGAGGGAGAGGAATAAGAGACAAATACCAAATAGAACAGCCATTGGATGGGTGATCAGTGGTTGATGTGTGTCCCTAGGAATGGGAGGTGGCTGGTTTAGAATGTGCATGGTCCAACACACATGGGTGTCGTACTAGTTTGGGATCTTAGATGTGCTGACGGGATAGGGCCCTGGTCAACGGTTGAGTGCTAGTGTTGTGGGTCCTCATCTTATGGGGGCATGGGGCACAACACTGAGGCGCATAACATGGTTTGATTGTTCAAGGAATTGGTGTGACTGAGCAGGCGAGAAAGAGAGAACTTAGGCGAGAGGGGCAACATGAGCCTTTGACAGCTAGCATGTGCTCATTGGTCATTAGGGAGCCATGCAATTGTCGAGTGTGTGTCGCATGTGGTGAGAGAGCTACCAGGGGTAGAGAGAGAGTGATAGGGGGAGAGGAAGCCTGGGGGTGGGTGTTATGACCCACACTCAAATTAACTAGTAAGTATGATAATAACAACATGTATAAGTTAATTAAGTTAATTAAGTTGAATTAAGTACACAAGTTGCTATTAGTGTTTTGATCATGTGTTACTAGTTAATCTGGATGATTTCTTGCTTCAAGGTTGTAGCCAGTTCCGTGCTTGAAAAGTTGCAAGAAAAATCATTAGATTTGGGCCTACGAGGCAAAAGATATAAGGGTTTCAAATTTAGGGGTTAACTATGTAAATTTTCCAATTTAATTCGGCTATTAATTTCTTCCTTATCATCTTCCTCGATCCACCGCTTGAGCGACACACTGTAGCGGCGCACAGTGTGTGATTGAGAGATATAGTAAGGGAGATCGTGTGGGCGATTTCTTGGGTTTGGCTTCATCCAGCAGCATCCGAGCTTCCTCCCTTCTTCTTCCTCTTCACTTCCTTCTCCTTTCCTAGCCCTAGCGGCACTCTACCAGCCACCCGATCTGCTTGGGCGGCCGACCAGTAGGTGCGGCGCCCTCGTCAGCAGCTCCACCTGTAGGGGAGGCTGGCCATCAAAGTAGCAGCGGCGGCCATTCAGGGCTCGTAAGGATTGATCTGCAGGCGCCCTACTCCTTCTCTTCCTCTACCTTGGCCTAGGGCGGTGCCCTACCTATAGCCGTATCGCAGCACAGAGCTACGGCCAGCAGTTGCGGCCAGTAGCCAGGAACTCTCCTGGGTGTGGCACAACACCAAGGAACAAAGCTTTGACCTCGACTTTGAGGTCCGAGCAAGCAATCGCAGCTCATCGCCTCCATTTGCGCCACCTGCGCCTAAGTAGCAAGGGGCGACGCCCCATCCAGTTCTTGCAGCAGGAGCTGCTGCGCACGGCCAGGGAAGCCTCCTAGTGCATGCCTAGTAGCAGGGAAAGCTTTAGGTGAACTTTGATTTCAAGGTTCCTCTGTGAATCCACAGCCCTAGCTGCAAGTTAGCCATTAAGGAAGCTATTCCGTCAACCTGGGCTAGACGTGGGGTCGCTGTGAGCAACAGAACGATGAACAGTGTAAAAGCCAAGGTAGAAGACAACCGAAATCCACCCTGAAACAGGCCTTGGGCACATCTCCGTACGAATCCAGACAGTCCAAATCACTGTGAGTAGGGTTTCATTTATTTATCATTAACAAACTCAGGCGTCTGAATATTTTCTGTTTTGTGCGCGAATTACGCTGATAACAGACGTTATCAGGCGTCGGGTAGCGTTTGGCGTCGCCCGACTTTTTATTTCATAAAATGCTTCTAGACGTTGTTATATGATTTAGTTTAGCATCTGATCAGTGTGGATTGAATTAATGAATTTATATGGTTCATTGGAACTTGAAATACGTAATATGATTGATGAAAATGATGGAATTTTCTGTTTTACAGTTGCAATGTATATGCTGATTAAAGACGGTTGTTTAGCATTGAATCTGGATAAGTGATATTGAGTCATGTTTAAAGATGACAAATGATATATATATATGTGTTTTTAAGTGATATTCAGAATGTGGAATAAGTATGAAATGTGATTTTCCTGTTTAAATGTTTATATGTTTAGGTGCCCTAACACCGTAGAACCCCTTCGAGAGATCTGCTTCTTAGGGGTGAAACTCATGTTGCAACATTAACCGTGCGGAGTCATGGTGGCATGAGGACAGAGAGGCAGTGTTCAACAATAATCCGTGCGGAGTCACGGTGGCACTGGAGAAAATAGGGGTTATTGCAACAAGATCCGTGCGGAGTCATGGAGGTAGCCCCGTGAGACTCTCTGCCTGTCTGCTCAGGTTAGAGGGGGAGTCTAGAGCACTCGGAGTAGTGCATTGAGGCCGGAGAGCCTGTGGTCCTGTGGCAGAGCAGGGCTGGCGTCAGATTTAGCATTTCCCGGGTGTGTCGCTAAGTCTTGTACGGTGGGATCGTAGTTCACTATGGATCTTTATATGCAGAGTACACTGCATATGATTAGGGCATAATAATAATATAAATATGTAATCATATAGGAACACGGTAAATTTAACATGTTAAGAGATTTGAATTTCTGTACCAATTCTCTATAATTATTTATTTGTTTAAAATATCTGATGTTGCATAGAAATGAAATTGTTATCTGTAAATCTGCTATGTCATTAGAACTGCCCTGCTTAGTACTGCACTTATCTTTATTTCAATTTTATATATCTGATGAGTTGTTTAGTGATAGCTAAATATAATGCTATTCACTGAGCGAGTAGGCTCATCCCTCTACTCAAACATTTTCAGGTCAACAACAGCAACAGGAATCTGAAGGATCTTTTCATCCTAACACTTAGTCTGTAGAAGGTATATGTAGTTAGTTTAGTTAGAGGTATCTTAGTCCTTTCCCTCGATCCTTGGGACATGGTGTGGGTGAGAGAGAGTGTGTATGTGGAATGTGTATAAAGATGTAAATTAACTATTATGTTTACTTTCTGTTAAACAATGTTACATGTTGTAAACTCTATTTATGTTCTCTAGCCAGGTTAATTGAAATGCTTCCGCAATAGTTTATTATGTTTTAGTTTACAACAATAATCCGGATATCATTACGAGGTTTTAAAAAGAAAAAGTTTTCAGCGATTTGTTTATGTGATAATCCCTTCGTCGCGCCCTAATCTCGTGATTAGTGGTTAGTGTGAAATCGGGGTGTGACAGTGGGGATCTGAGCCCTCGAGGCCCAATTTGATGCTCGTTGTACCTTCTTTAGCCTTTGTGCTAGGTTTTAGAAATTGTACTCCAAGACCAAGGTGCCCAGTAGAGGGGAAATAAGGGGGTGTGACCCTTGGGGGAGGGTATGAGGAGCAAGAGGGATGTGCCATAAATATGGTGGTGAGTTTTATAGCAGATGAGTGGGTTTGGAGGGGTGTTTTTAGGGTTTGGAGAGCTAGTGACCGGGTGAGGAGGTGAAAGGGAAAGTGTTAATGCACCTCCATCCATACCACACTTTTGGCTATGACCACTGGTGAAGCAGACGAAAGGACCATGGGGACGAACGAGGAGCGAGCGCAGTGTGTGCTGCCATGGCGGATGGCAAGTAGCAAAGTTGTTTCATGACATAGGGTAGAGGATGATCAACTGTCATTAGATCCACTTCCAGGTCCATGAATTGCATGATCCAATGGATCTGATTGACCCCAGGTAAGAATAAAAGAATGAGAGGTGGGGGTTGAATAGCGCTCTCTCTTCTGTCTTATTTGGGCATGCCAAAGGCCCATAAAGAGTGCTAAAAAGGGTGAAAAATAAGGTTTGAGAACTAGCATTTCAACAAGACATAAATCATTCATCAAAGCTCTGATTTGGGCAAAAGAAGATGTGTTGGAAAAGCACAAATGTCCTTTATACAATGAAAAAATATTAAGGTAGAGTGAGACACCAATATGAGATAAAAAAGTAAATGACATAGTTACTTGTACAATATAGGTAAACCTTTGTGTGAACATAAAATAAACTCAAAGTGCATCAAAACAACTCAAACAATGAAATTGAGGAATAGAGTGAGTAATTAGTGAAAAGGCAAAGTGCATAGCACATACATGGAAAGAGAGAAAAGTTTAGGTTATCGCATCCTCCCCACCTTAAAAGAAATTGTGTCCCCAAAATTATCATAATATTCAATTGAATTTGGTATTGAATTCCATATCATAGATGATAATCACTACTTCTTCAACTTCAATATGATTCCATGATTAATCGAGCATCTAGATCAAATATAGTCACATTGATAATCAAATTGGGAAAATCATCACATGAGTCACAAATCTGGGGATATTATCCTATGTAGTATAGTTTGGAGAGATCACAATTTAGGTCAAATAGTAGATATTTTGAATCAAAAGTATATCATGACCTTTATTACCATCACCTAGGGCAGCTCTATATTGGTCTAGGTGGGGTATGCATCCATGATTGAGATTTCAAGTTTAAACAATTTGAGACAAACATTGTATTTCAACATTGCTCAAAATCAATGGAAGGTCCCACCCTAGTCCATACAAGAGATAAACACTAAATCACGTTTTTGAGATATGGGAACATGAAAGTCATCAATCATATGTCACATGTGATATCAAGATCCAAATAGGGTGATCGTAGAAGTTGAATTTGTATCAAGATCATTAATCATGAGTCATGATTTCTTTAATTGATATTAAGAATCAAAATTTGGACATAAAATTCATATGTGCAAACATTTCAATATTAGGGTTTAGATTCCTATTTAAACCTTATGGGTGACCATTCAACCATATACATCAATCAAGCAACTGGTTTCAACATTAGTTTCATTGCCATGGTATTTGAGGTTGATGGATGGTCTACACCTGAGCCTTTCTAGGAACTTAACCATCAACTATAGTCATATCACCATATTTCAAGATCATCATGAGATGTAAATTTGAAGATCGAGTATCAATATCATCATGGTTTTGACCTATTAGAGACTTAGGTCAAGAAATCAAACAGTGTGGAAGGTGTCACCTTTTCAAAACTTTAAATAATCATCAAAGAGAAATTTTAGAGGTAATCATGATAGGGATGTGACCTAGGTTAGGGGACATATAGTACCACCCTAATATAACACAATAGTACTTATATTCATGAACCATTAGGCATTTCAAAATATGGAGATTATCATATAAAGTCATATTTCATGAAGTCATGAGATCAAAGATAATAGGGGATTTTTCAAATTTGGGGTCATAACATTGCTCCCTTACTTTCATAGATCAAGGAATGGGCATCATTTGAAAACCCAACAAGAATAATAGGGTATTCCAAGAGTTTGAATATTATTGTACTAAACCACAACTTAGAATCTTACTGTATTCCATAACTAGAAAGATTGTGATATTAGTTTCCTAGATTTGACCAAACAAGGACAAAATTAAACAACCTTACACATTTACATAATGACTTAAATATGTGTGAATATGTAACGTGTATTTCCATTGATAACTAATACTTACATAATGGATAAATAAAAATGTATAATATGCTTTGGAGTAACAATTGTTAATTCCATGTCCATAAATATTAATAATATTCTATTATTAAAAAATATGAAATCAATGGATTAAATACGTTAAATGTGTAAAACACAAACTTTTGTGCATAATAATAATATATAACTCTTTTAGTAATAATGTGAAATTAATGAGACTCTAATTGAATAAAATCAATATATATGTAGATAAATTTTCTAAAACATAATGGGGATATAACTCACAAAAGGAAATTATAAAATTTAAATATAATGATACAAAACATGTTTTTAATTCCCAATTAACTTGGGTGCCAAGTTTTGCATTGTTTGAATGATAATAACTATCTTAATTTCATTTAGAAAAGAAAATGTGAATTTTACTCCAAAATACAAAATAATAAGTTTAATGACTTCAAAAGTGCCAATAAATCCCAAATATGAAATTCACATACCAAAATTAGTCTACATGTGAAGTTTCACATTAATTGGACAATTGTATCTATCGTAGTTTCGTTTAGGCGAGAGCATATAACTTAAAGTCCAAAATATTAAACAAAATGATAAACATTCCCAAAATAGAAAATTAATGAGAAAATTAGACTCTTCATGTTTTAGTTTGTTGTGGCCAAGTTTTACATCTTATGAGTGTTCTGAAATGCCTCAAATTCATTAAGAAAAGAAAATGAAAGATAAGGCCAAAAATATTAAATGTATTATTAAAAAGAAACATATGATATCTTAAATTAATAGTATAAACCGAGTTATATGGATTATATGAATATAGTCTATGTGAAGTTTTAATAAATAAAATTATGGTGTAGCATAGGGAAATAATGTTGTACATGCATGTTAAATCTATGGAAAATTTATCATGGTAGAAAATCTTTAAAATGTATTTACTTTCCAAATACAATGGGATAGAAGTAATTGCAACAATTTGGAATATAAGAGATATTTTAATACTGAGATATGGAGGGACAAACTCAAGAATGATGAGACAACTTATGTACAAGGCGGGTCACTGGATCGAGAGTGAGATGATTAGAACTCTTGGGAAAAAAATTTAACAAACTTTAAAAAATAAATTCTCTCTACTTAATGTTTGAAAGCAATAAATAAATGAAAGCAATCACGTTAGTATATCATAAAGGAAACAAATATTTAAAGTGATTATATATTTGATTGGAAACAAATAAACATCATAGTCGATTACTTAACCCAAATGAGAAATAATAATAATCTTTACTAAAAGATTTCCTTAGTAAACCTCCTTATTACATCCTAAAATTGTTAACGACAAGGAAAAAATAAAAATGGTTTGATAGATAATGTTTACACCCTTTTGATATGAAATTCATGTAATTAGTTTTGAATATATAAATTTATTAGCACCTATCAACTCTAAAAATAATCAATGTAAAATATATTAGCAATATATATATATATGGTTGCCTCAAATTTAGAGATTTGGATCTTACTTGATGTTAATTAAATAGATGTCTTTTATAGGAATAAAATTGTTATACTTGTTTTTAAACATGTTTCTTGTTACCCAAGTGAATTAGTCCTATATATAGACTCCTCCTCTTGGCCTTCAAACAAATAGAAATCACTTGATCAATAGAACATGACTCCTAACCTTCTCTCTTATCCTCCTATTCAAGTGCCTTGTATGAGTCATCAAAGACTTGTAATTTTGTCGCAATCTTTTCTCAACCATCAGTGTTTCAAACATTGGAACTCTGACTTGAATCTAAGACTTAGACTTTGACAAGTTGACAAACTTCTCAAGGTATGATGCATTCCCTTACATCTCTATTGAGCAATTAACCTAATTTTATCCTCTCTTAATGTATGTTACATTCCCATGAGTCGTATTGAGAAATTATTTTCATTACTCTCTCTCTCTCTCTTGAGCCTCTTTTAGGTATTTTGGTGATGAATATTCTCTTTCTTGACTTGATGGCCTATTTGGATCTAATCTTAATGACTTTGAACTCTTAATCTATGTTCGACTTTTAAATTATACTTTTCTTCTTGATGAGATCATGTTTGAGAAAGTTAAACTATGTTGTTCCTTATTGTGAGATGGAACCCTATTTTTTTCCACTTTTTAATGGATGTTTTATATATTCCATTTTTGTGATGGTAATCTTATTTATTCTATAAAAGATAGAACTTTATACTTTCCTCTACATTATGCATGCTCTACAATTCAGTAGCCCTAGAGTAGTGTAAGTACTTTCATTTTTGGGTTGTGTGCCCATGTTATATTTTTGGGATGGAGGTTGTGTGTCCCATATATGGCATTTGTGCCCACTTTTATGTATATTGGGAGTTTGGAAGTATGCCATTCTCTATCAGGTTTCAAGGTTGTGAGCATTGGCCGCCATTGTTATTTATATTGTTCTAGTGCTATGATTTTCTCACATGCATACAGGTTGTTATTATTGTGATGGGATTTTTTCCCACAAATTTATGTGTTCTTGTGTTGCACAACTTTTATGTTTATCTAATGCCAAGTATTCTTCTTGTTTACAAACATATTACAATTCATTTTCTCTTGATACCCACTTGGCTTTCCTTTTCTATGGGAAGCCTTATTCATTTGACATCCTTTATTCCTTATATTTCTCAATCTCAATTTAATATGCTCATATCAGAGTTTATGTTGATTCATATACTTTTCTCCTCTTGATGGGGTGCGCTTCCAACCTCAGGTGTAGGTCAAGGAGAAATTAACCAATTTGTACCAAGACATCATTGGGGGTGTTCAACCTTTTTGGGAAATAGTTTTGAGGTGGTTAGATGACCCTCAAATGTTCCTATGATTATTTTAGTTTTCTTATGTATCACCTTGAATGGTGAAGTATGGTGATAATATCAAGCATTGTAATAGTTAGATATTTCATATTCCGCTACTACATTTGGTATCTTGAAACATACTCTTGAATGAATTGGATTATCATCCCTTGTGAAAAAAAGATATAGGGTGTGTTTGGCATATGGGATGTTTTCTTTTTATTTAATTTAGTAGGCAGTGGATCCCCTCTCAGGTCCCACTCCTTACAGTATGGTATCAGATCCATTAATGATAAGTTAATATAACTATTTCAATCTTGTCTCCCTTATATGTTCACCCTTGGAAGATATGGCATGTACAAAAAAAGTTTAGTGGACCTACCCTCCTTAACCCTCAAATATTTGGAAAGTTGAACTAGATGAATCTTTAGTTTTGAGATGTGAAGGTTAGGGTTTCTAGATTAGAATAAAAAAGACTTAAAATTCAACCCTTGTTGTATATGACATGTTAATTGGTTGCATGAACAACGACAACAAAAAATTTCACAATTAAAAGATGTATAAGTAATCATGATATCTATAAGAGTTGCCTTATTAGGTTAAACCTCTTGAGGGGTGGGGAGTAATTGGATGATAATATATGGATGTTTAGATTTCAAGGACGAAATCCTTGTAAGTGGTGGAGTTTTGTAACTAACCAAAACTTAAAATCTTACCCTATTCCATAACTAAAAAGATTGTGAGATCAATTTCCTAGGTTTGACCAAACAAGGATAAAATTAAACAACCTCACACATTTACATAATAACTTAAATATGTGCTAATATGTTACATGTATTTCCTTTGATAATTAATACTTATGTAATGGATAAATAAAAATGTATAATATGCTTTGGAGTAACAATTGGTGATTCCATGTGCATAAATGCTATTAACGTTCTATTATTTGAATATATATGAAATTATGGATCAAATATGTTAAACATGCAAAATGTGAAATTTTGTGCATAATAATAACATATAACTCTTTTTGTAACAATGTGAAATTTATGAGACTCTAATTGGAGATAATTATAATATATGTATATAAACTTTCTAAACCATAATGGTGAAATAACTCACAAAATAAAATTCTAAAAGCCAAATATAATGATAAAAACGTGTTTGTTGGTTCTCAATTAACTCGGGTGCCAAGTTTCGCATTGTTCGAACGATGATAGCTATCTTAATTTCATTTAGAAAAGAAAATATGAGTTTTACTCCAAAATATTAAATAATATGTCCAATGGCTTCAAAAGTGGAAATAAATCCCAAATTCAAATTTTACATACCAAAATTAGTCTATGTGAAGTTTCACATTAATTGGACAATCTTACTTTTCCTAGTTTTGTGTAGGAGAGAGAAGATAACTTAAATTCTAAACTATTAAATAAAATGATAACATTACCGACATAGAAAATTAATGACAAAATCAGACTCCTCGCATTTTAGTTTGGTTGCGGGCCAAGTTTCACATCTTTTAAATGTTCCTAAATGCCCCAAATTCATTAAGAAAAGAAAATGAAAGAGAAGGCCAAAAATATTAAATTTATTATTAAAAAGAAACATCTAATATATTAAATAAATATTATAAACTAACTTATATGGAGTACAAGCATACAATTTATGTGAAGTTTTAATAAATAAAATTGTGATGTAACATAATGGGAAATAATGTTGCATATGCATGTTAAATCTATGGAAAAATTATCATGGTAGAAAATCCTAAAAATGTATTTACTTTCCGAATACAATGGGACTGAGGTAATTGCAACAATTTAGAATACAAGAAATATTTTAATAAAATATAAAAAACTTTAAAGAAAAAAGTCTCACTACTTAGGATTTGAAAGAAATAAATAAATGAAAGCAATCACGTTAGCATATCATAAAGGAAACAAATATTTAAAGTGGTTATATATCTTCTTGAAATAAATAAACATCAACAAAATTTATATAGTCATTTACTTAACCCAAATGAGAAATAATAATAATCTTGACAAAAAGATTTCCTTAGTAAACCTCCCTATTACATCCTAAAATTTTAATTATATATATATATATATATATATATATATATATATATATTAGATTCATTGGAACCACCCCTGATGAGCACCACGATTGTGGCCCCCGTTGATGGCGTAAACCCCTGTCACATCCTAAACTAACCGCACACCACAGGGTGTGGTTAAACTCATGGAGAGTCTGGGCTGCGTGATAGGACCAATCAACACAGAGACGCACAATCAGGGATTTGAATCTGGGTCCCTATTCTAGGGAGTCTGTGCCTTGGACACCGACCTACTACCTCCCGACGATATAGCGTAATGTTAATTAAATAGATGCCTTTTATTGGAATACATTTTTATACTTATTTTTTAATGACTCTAACGTGAGAAGTGAAATGTTGTGACAAAGTAATATTATAATGGAAAGAATAAGTGTATATGAGACGTTGGTAAATGGAAAAATAGAAAAAAACAATCAACAAGTATATCCTACACAATTGAACATTAACATTTTATACATGTATCATAGAGTAAATAATTACAAAACAAGATATTTAGAAGTCTTTTTTATTGTAAATGTAAAGGGAAATATATGATAAAAGATATACATAAATAAATGGAAGGAAAATGACATTTTTATTTTTATTCTTTCCTAACATTTGTTAAAGAATTCTTTACTTTTCTCCTATTATGATATATGATGCATATTTCCCTAACAAATAAAAATAGATAAGTTTCTTTCTACCCAAGCCAAAAAATCATATATAGACCCCTCCTAGTAACCATCATGCACATAGAAATCACTTGATATATAGGACATGACTCCTAACCTTCTCTCTTATCCTCCTATTCAAGTCTCTTGCATGAGTCATCATATACTTCTAATTTCATGGTGATATTTTCTCAACTATCAGTGTTTCAATCCTTGGAACCCTGACTTCGATCTAAGATTCATACTTGATAAGTTGACAAACTTCTCAAGGTATTATGCATCCCCTTACATCTATATTGAGAAATTAACCTAATTTTATCCTCTCTTAATGTAAGTTGCATCCTCATGAGTCATATTGAGCAATTATTTTCTTTACTCTCTCTCTCTCTCTTGAGCCACTTTGAGGTATTTTGGCGATGAATATTCTCTTTCTTGACTTGATGACCAATTTGGGTCTAATCTTAATGACTTTGAACTCTTAATCTATGTTAGACTTTTAAGTTATACTTCTCGTCTTTATGAGATCTTCTTTGAGAAAGTTAAATTATGTTGTTCCTTATTGTGAGATGGAAACTTAATTTTTCCCATTTTTGTGTTGGATGTTTTATATGTTCCATTTTTGAGATGGTAATCTTATTTATTCTATAAAATACTGAACTTTATACCTGCCTCTACATTATGCATTCTCTCTGATTCAGTATCCCTAGAGTAGTGTAAGTACTTTGGTTTTTGGGTTGTGTGCCCATGATATATTTCTGGGATGGAGGTTGTGTGCCCCATACCCAGGTTGTGTGCCCACTTTTATACATATTGGGAGTTCAGTAGTATGTCATTCTCTATCAAGTTTCAAGGTTGTGAGCCTTGGCCTCCATTGTTATTTATATTGTTCTAGTGCTATGCTTATCTCATATGCATGCATGTTGCTATTACTGTGATGGGTATTGTGCCCAAAAAATTATGTGTGCTTGTGTGGCACAACTTTTATGTTTATCTAGTGGCAAGTATTCTTCTTGTTTATCAACACATTGCAATTCATTTTCTCTTGATACCACTTGGATAGTCCTTTCCTTTTCTATGGGAAGCCTTGTTTATTTGACATCATTTATTCCTTATATTGCTCTATCCTGATTTAATATGTTCATACCAATGTTTATGTTGATTCGTCTACTTTTCTCATCTTGATGGGGTATGCTTCCAAGCTCAGGTGTAGCTCAAGGAGAAATTAACCAAGTTGGACCAAGACATCATCAACGGTAGTTGAACCTTTCTGGGAAATAGTTTCAAGGTGGTTAGATGACCTTGTGTTGATCCTATGATTAGTTTAGTTTTCTTATGCATCACCCTGCATGGTGAAGTATGGTGATAATGTCAAGCATTGTAATAGTTATATATTTTATATTCCACTGCTACTTTTGGATAAATTAGATTATCATCCCTTATGGAAAAAAAATATGGTGTGTTTGGTATATGGGATGTTTCTTTTTATTTAATTTAGTAGGGAGTGTATCCCCTCTATGGTCCCACTCCTTACAATTACATGCCACAGTCAAGACTTAATATGATTCACATCATTCAAAGTTGAACCTTACAAAGAGGCACATAAGCCAATAGGGGATTCAGCTCTTGTAATAAGTCTTCACATCATGATCTAGGGATCCAAAGTCATAGTCATATCAAGGTATGGGGCATGATACATATCAAAAGGAGATATTTGCTTAACTATGTTTGAGCTTTGATTGAAATAGGGACAACGTAGGTCTAATCAATAGGCATCTCATCAAACATGAGGTGTAAAATATGATTTCCACCTTATTTCACCACATCACAAATTTACCTCAAACATGTAAAGCTACTTACATCTGAGTATATCACTTTCAAGAGTACTTTCATACACCAGATAGGGTTTTAAGTTTAAGGTTAGATAATGGAAATATCATCATAGTTAACTTTCATGATTTCAAATAAATTTTAGTTTTCCCATGCATAAGCTTCCCAAAATTGAGAAATCATGTGATTAATAGTCACGAGAGAAGAATCACATGAGGAGATAAAAAGACTAACTAATCATCATCTATATGGGTGGATTAGGTAATCCTTATCAAAGAGATGAGATGATATAAGATTCTCTAGGCTTTAAGGCAAGGAACCTAATCCAATATTAGATCAACTTTGGGTAGGTAGGTGTGTCGAGGAACCTTAGCCACCACAGTAATCGAATAGGAGGTGATTACTAGCCAGAACCTCCACATTTTAGCACCATACATATTGCATCAGTTTCACCATTATGGATTTTGGTTCTCCCTAGGTTTTAAGAGGTGTAATTTCTTAAAAAAATATAGAGTCTTATGTATATGGCTCTGATACCATTTGTCACTAAATCATTTATTATACTAAGTCCACACTCCTAATGGTTACACACTCAAAGGCAAGTGGGCATGGGCGTCTGTCCCTAGAAGGGCATATAGTTTCACACAAGAAATATATATGAAGAAGACAATAACATTACTAAAAACATAACAAAATACTAAACATGGAGATAGAGACATGTACCTATTTCTATATTCAAGCTGACCCATTAGTGTTTCATTTTAAAGCTTGGAATCTTGATTGTGGAAGATTTTCTTTTAGAAACTAAAAATTCAAGAAACACGGTATATTAATGCTAAAGCATTAAGTAGGCTGTGAAAGGAAAAGTAAGCCCAGTTTAAGAGTATATAAAGTTACTTGTGTATAAACATTATAATAAGAAAGAAGAAGAAACAAGATAAGACAGCTTAACAATGTTCTTTTATACAAAGTATGTTTAGGTCTCTTTATCCATTATATCAACATTAGGCCTTTTGACCACTTCCCAAGGAAGGGTCCGTGAGGGGAATTTGAGTCTCAAAGCCTAAATTTCACCCTATTTCCACATGAGGAACCTAAAGACCAAAGTCAACTAGCTAACTATATTTCAATCATGCCTTGTGCCCTTACCCTGAGAATTCAAGCTGGTACACAAGGGTTACATAATGGATTTATAGATTTATGTTCAAGGTTTGTCAACACAGTATAATCAAACATGGAAAATAGTAATCATAGGAACAACAGCTCAATCAAGTAGCTAAGTAGCCAAGCATTCTTACATACATACAAACAATCCAATATCATAGCAGGGTCAGGAGACTAAGTGTACCTTGTGAGTAATGAACAAGTCAAAATCTATGAGTAAGATCCTAGAGAAGGTCTAACCCCAAGTGCACCTAATACATAACATACATACTAGAGGGATCATGATGGTTTTGTTAATATAAACATGAAACATATCATGTGGATGTTCTCCTAAACCTAAGTAGTGTCGAATAGTTCCAGTATAGTCTCATCTTGTCAAACATGCATGCATTGATTTAGCATAGCACAAGTAGCAACATTAGGTCCTAGGTCCAGATGAACCATTCACATTAAGAGTGATACAAGATAGAAATAAAATCTGATTTGGAAATTGAGGAAGCATGGTAGTTGGATTATCAACAAGCTCTAATCATGCATTATCACATTTAGTCATATTACATCAATTCCATATGATAAGGTTGCATTTCCAAGTCACATGAGCACTATGAGATGGGTTGAATGGGGATCTTAGTGCTACAACATGATAAGTCCATTGATTTGAACTGGATGGAGCATGAAATTAGCATCAAACTCATATTTCATCATATGGAATCAAACTAGGTCAACTTGATCATTTTAATGCAAAAGCTGGGTATTTGAGACCTTATAAGGCACGACTACCATATTAGTATAAGATTTTGGTTACAAAGGGTATAAGGTGCAATATGAGTTATATATTTTAAAGTTTAATCATTGATGGTGATAAAAGGTCCAAAGTCTCACGTAAGGTTGAGTTGTATAGCAAAGAACGTATAATAACCATCTTAAAGTCATGATAGGACAAAAAGACATTAGGGTGCATATAAATGGTCTAAGACATTTAGATTACGTTAATATAATGGTAAAGTTACTGGTTTTCTTAGATATAGGGTCAAGGATCATTAATCATACACATTAAGCATGGTAGCTATTGATTAATCACTGAAAGGTCATCAAGGATACATTTTTAGTAAAGTAGCAGGAGAGGGTACAAAATCTATAGTATATTTGATTAGTTGGCCTTTGCCCATTGCATTTTTCCTTGTCTCTGTTTAACCCGTGTACTCCCTGGCTCCTATATATAGGAGACCCAGTACATACTTATTACTTCGTACATGGTTGTGCTTCCCTCTTCTCGGCGGCGGCTGCTACAACTGATTGGTGTTCTTGAGACTTTGGCGCAATGTGTATGGATAGATCATAAACGAAGTACACGCCACGTTCCAGCCAGCAAAGCGGTCAACTTCTCGTTGATCTCTTCTTGCTGATCGTGAATAAAGAAAAGCCAACTCGCTGGATCATCAATAAAGAAAATAGCATCACGATCCATCATTTCATAGTGGATGCTTTTTGCTGCCGGAAGTGGATGATATCTAATATATTTTATTTATGATTGTAACAATGTATGAGATAGTAGATTGCCCATTTTCTTTCCGCTACTTTGCTTTGTGGTCGTTTATAATCGGCTCATAGAGTTTGTGTGCTATTCGTTATACACTTGCCGATTTTCAACAACATTAAAAAAAAGACCTCGTGCTAATTTATAATTCCTACCAAGGCCCATTCCGGTAGTGATATACCTCTTTCTTCCGAGTTTCATTTTGGTAGTATTATTTTCTTTCTACCGAGTTACATTTTGGTAGTGCTACTTCTTTTTCTACCAAGTTTCCATTCCGGCAGTATTTTTGTTATGTTCTTTGCACCGTGCTACATTCCAGTACTTTTTTTTTGTATCGTGTCATTATATCTAGTACTTTACTCACTTCATCATGGGTGATGTTGCTAAGTCGACTATCGTTTACAACGATATGCCTCACATATCTGTTGTTAAACTTAATGGTGATAACTTCTTGTTGTGGATGAATGTTGTCCAGACGTTCCTTGAGTCCCACGGTAAACTCAAATTTTTCACCGAAGACTCATCGACGGTTCCTATGATGTTTGGGTGACAGGCAACAGTCGAGTGATATCATGGCTCTGGGCATACATGGAGCCAGAGGTGGCGGCCAAATACATGTGGCACCGTAACGCCAAGACTATGTGGGAGGAAATGAATCAGTTCTTCACTCAAGAAGATAATTTCCTACACATATATAGCATCATGGATAAGATCTTCTCCAAACAGCAAGGAGAACAACCCTTGTCCAAGTACTTTGATGCCATTAAGGCCCTGGCAATCCAACTCAACTTCTTCTCTCCGACGAAGTCTAGTGAAGTCACTAAGGAGTGGGAGACTCTTCTGACTAGTCACTTCCTTAATGGGCTTCATCCTCACTTTGTTGCTGTCCGACAACTACTCTTGGTTGGTACAACCCTTCTTTCTATGGACTAGGCATATGCACGTCTGGCTCAATCTGAGATGTTTGCTCCTTGCATCTCTCCCGCTATTGCATATGAACCTCCACTAGCAATGGTTGCGGCAGCCAGAGGTTGTGGTCGTGGACGATGCCAACGTCCTAAATGTACTTATTGTGGCAAGTTGCGCCACATTGAAGATGTCTGCCACTCGAAGCATGGATATCCAACACACTATGGGAAAGGATGTAGAAAAGGCTCTACCCATGTTGCTCAAGAAGCTGCTCACATTGATCAAGCATCATCCTTGATAATTAGTCATGCACCTCCTTCACCACAGTCATCTTCTCAAACTTCGCATGTCTCATTATCTCATGAGGAATACAAACGCCTTTGCCAAGATACCCAATATTATGATGATTCACCATCACTTATGCCTCTTCAGATTGGAAAGTTGGGGATTTACCTACTGCTGATTCTTCTGCCCACCTAGCCACCTCTTCTCAAGGTAACTTTGGAGCGTCCATGCTTGCTGCCAGTTCTAACTGGATTATGAATTCGGGCGCAACTCAACATATGACTGGTATGCCCCATCTTTTAACCACGTCTGATTCGTTTATTCCTCACTCCTCTATCACCATGGAGGATGGGTCGGTTAAATGAGTAACTCGGTGTGGCATTGTGCTTGTCTCTTCTAGAGTCAAGTTGACCTTTGTCCACTTTGTTCCAAACTTTCCATATAATTTGATATCTGTAGAAAAATTGTTGATTCTCTCAAATGTTTGTAATTTTTGGTCCATCTAGTTTTATTTTATAGGATTGGAGGAAGTTGATGATGATTGGGCAGGGAGTATGCTCTGGTGATCTCTACTACTTCTCTTCCCCCACCCTTCAGCCTACCACGAGCGCTTCTTGCCTTCATACCACTTCAGCTGCATCTACATCATGGCCATTTACATTTCGACAAGCTTAAACTACTAGACAGTTCTTTAGCTTCATGTTCTTCCATTCTATGTAATGTCTGTCAGCTAGGGAACACCATCGTGTGTCTTTCCTGGCCCGTAAATGTATACAATCATCTTGTATGTTTGACTTAATTCATATTTATGTTTGTGGTCTATTTAGGACTACTAGTTACAATGGTTATAGCTATTTTCTTACATTTTTGGATGATTTTTCTAAAAGGACATGGCTTTATTCGCTTCACACTCATGATGAAGTCTTTACATTAATTTGTGTATTTCAAAAATTGGTTTTGGTTCAATTCTCAATGTCTATTAAAATTCTTCGAACTGACAACGCCCGTGAATATACCCGAAAGGTTGTCTCTTTACCAGCTCGACATCAAGAATGCATTTCTTCACAGAGATCTCCTGGAGGAAGTCTACATGTAGCAACAGCCTGGATTTTTTGTTGAGGGGCCATCTTCTCACAAAGTATGTCATCTTCGACGATCTCTCTACGGCCTCAAGTAGTCTCCAAGGGCATGGTTCAACAAGTTAAGTGTTGTCCTAACTCAACTTAATTTTCAAAGATCAGCCACATACCACTCCTTATTCTTCTCCAAGTCCTGCAAAGTCCATGTTCTTGTTGCTATCTATGTTGATGACATCGTTATCATCGGCGATGATATGATGGGTATATCCCAACTCAAGAAGTCTTTACATGCACATTTCCATACAAAAACTTAGGCACCCTACGATACTTTCTCAGAATTGAAGTCCTTTGCTTAGCCTCAGGGATAGTTCTATCACAACGACGCTATATCTTGGACCTGCTTCAAGAAGCCAACATGGTTGTAGCCAAACTTGTATCTACCCGGATGGACTATTATACGAAGCCTATGCATAGAGGAGAACTCTTTGTTGATCCAAAAAAGTATCACCGTATAGTTGGGAAGCCGATTTACTTAACTATTACTCGACCAGATATTACCTATGTTGTTGGCATAGTCAGCCAACATATGGGTGCACCACTCCAGGTCCACTGGTCCAGCGTTCAATGCATTCTGCATTATCTAAAGAGTGCCCCAGGACGAGGATTGCTCTAGAAACATCCTAAGTCCAAGCTAATTTCCATCTCCGGATATGCAGATGCAGATTGGGCTGGTGATTCTAAATATTGACGATCCACTTTTAGCTATTGTGTAATGATTGGCACTCACCCAGTTTCTTGGTGGATTAAAACATAGGTTGTGGTAGCTCGCTCCAGCACTGAGTCAGAATATCGGGCCATGGCTCATGCATGTTGTGATCTACAATGGGTCTGATCCATTCTGACTGAGTTTGGAATTCCTTTTCAAACTCCAGCTACTCTATACTATGACAACCAGGCGGCTAGCCACATAGCTAATAATCCAGTTTTTCACGAGCGCACAAAACACATTGAAGTTGATTGCCATTTTGTGTGGGACCTGGTCAAAGCCAAGCAGATCATCACTCCTCACATTCAGATAGGTGATCAAGTTGCAGACATCCTTACCAAACCTCTTCCTCCCAATATAAGTAGCAAGATGACGTTTTTCTGATTGAAATGGTATATAACATTGTTGTTTTTTAGCAATGGGTCAAGAAGTCATCATTTTCAAAGAAAACTCATTTGTATGCATTTATCAAGAGAGGGAGGGGAATTAAGATAAAAATACAAAAAAGTCCATCCTTTGGATGGGCAATCAGTGGTTGTTGCATGTCCTAGTACACAGTAGGTGACTGGTGTAGAACATGTATGGCCAAACAAGTGTGCGTGCCCCACTTGTTCTGGACCTCAGATGCACAAAGGGGACATGACCCAATCAGTGATTGACCAATAGCGTTGCAGGTTTTCTTCTCTTAGGAGTGTGGGGCACAACATTGAGGTGTGAGGAATGGATTGATTGGTTGAGGATTTGGCGTGATAGAGTAGGTAAGAGTGAGAGAGGGAGAACTCGGGTAAGAGGGGAAACATGAGCCTAGGGTGGGTAGCACACACTAGTTGACCTCCAAGGCACCATGTGACTGTCGGGTGTATGCGGTGTGTGGTGAGAGGGTGATTGAGGGAGAGAGGGGGGAGTGTGAGGGGATTAGGTGATCTAGGTCCTCAAGGCCCGATTTGACACTTATTGCACCTTCTTCAACCCCCGCACTAGGGTTTTGAAACACTATTGCAAGACGAAGCCCAACAGAGAGGAAAAAGGGGATGTGATTCTTGGGAGAGGGTATGAGGAGTAAGAGGGATGTGTCATGGAGTTGGTGGTGAGTTTTATCACGGATGAGGGGGATTGGAGGGGAGTGGTTAGGGTTTGAAGAGACGAAGAACGAGTCACAAGGTGAAAGGGGGAGTGTTAGCGCACCTCCAGCTGTACCCAGAGGTTTAGCCACACTATTGGATAGGACCACTAGTCAAGAAGAACAAAGAACAATGAGGACAGACAAAGGGTGAGTGGGCTATGTGCTTCCATGGCGGAAGGCAAGCAACAAAGCTTCTACATGATGTGGGGTAGAGGATAATCAGTTGGTGTTGTATCCACTCCTGGATATGTTTCTTCCATGATCCAAAGCCTCTCATCAACCCTAGGAAATAATAAAACAAAGAGAATTTGGGGGGACCAGCGCACCCTCTTCTGGGCCTAGTTGGGCAGGCTGAAGTCCCATAAAGGGTGGTAAAAGGGGTGAAAAAATAAGGTTTGAGAACTAGGATTTCAGCTAGGCATAACTCATTCATCCAAGCTCCAATTTGAGTAAATCAAGATGCATCATAAATATAGGAATGTCCTCTACAGATTGAAAAAAAAAAAGATTAGGGTAGAGTAAGACACCAATATGAGATCAAAACAGAAACAAGAGATGATCATGTACAAAAAAGGTGAAACCTTGATTTCATACCAAATTGAGTGTCACCACTTGATGTGTAAACATATATTAAACTCAAAGTGCATCAAAAGAACTCAAATCATGAAATTGAAGACTAGAGTGAGAAATTATTGAAAATCCATAGTGCATAGCTCATAAATGGAGAGAGATAAAAGTATATGGTATTGCATCCTCTATAAGACGTATGACCTAGCTTTGCTTGATCCTTCTTTCTTAGCATAATAATATGCTTGTAACCTACTTATGTTATAAGTTTGGTCCAGTTTGAATGATATTTGAGCTAGTTATGCTAGATGTTTGCTTGTTTTGGACCAAATTGCAATTTACCCATGTTTAGGGTTTATCTTGTAATTTGTACATGTTTGATGTGCCTCTTATATTTAGCATCATGTTAGAGATAGTGGTGCATGGGGGTGCCTTGTTGTACCTTGGTTGATGTGGTGGCATCATGTGTTGAAGTTAGGGTTTTGTATGGATGCTTAAGTGGATGTTGAACCCTTAGTGTGTGTGGCGACCTATGTGCTTTCTTTTGATCTTATTTTTAGAGGTCAAAGATGTTTTGTGTGCACCCTATGTTCTCTGTGGTCTAAGAGTTTTTAAACCCTCTCCTTGGTCACTAAGGAATTTAGGGTTTGGTGTCTTGGTTGCTATGTTTTTCATCACCATGGTGATAGCGATCGCTACCTATGTTATTTTGCTATGTTTCTTCTTCGACTAAAGTGTTTTAAGGACCACGATGGTCTCTATCCTACCTTGATCTTATCACCCATGATTCATGCATGTTCTTAGTGTTTGCATGGTCAAGTTTTTGGAAGACAAGTGGCACTTGTGTCTTGACATCTAACCTCCCATACCTCTCTCCTACCCTTGGGTATATATACCCCTCTCTTTGCATGCTAGTGATATCTTTACACCCACTTTCTCTCTCTCATACTTGGAGCTTGCCCTTTGTGATCTTGGTGGTGGAGAGGAGCTCAACCTTGGAGCAAGGTGGTTGAACCCTTGCATGTGCGATCTAGGGTTGGAGCAACTCTCCTTTGGTGTTCTTTGATCGTGGTAAGTGATATGCCCTTCTTAATTTCGTTTTCTTGCAAAACCTACCCCTATTTTCTCTCTCTTGGCCAAATCCATGGGTTTCCATGATATTGCCTCTTGAGGAACTTCTCTCTTTGTGGTCGAATCCATGGTTTTCCCATGGTAGTACCTAAGTTGAGATGAAGATCTCCTCTCTTCCCTTTCTTTTTGGCCTAGGTTTTGTGCTCTTTTCTTTGAACTTTCTTTGACCTATGATTGTTCTTCTTCGAGGGGATTCTATCTTGGTCATGGAGTTGAACAAGCTAGGGTCTCCTCTTCTTGGAGCCTTCTTGCTATTTTGAGTCTCTACATCATAATCAAAGTTGAGTTATATAACTTTCCCCCAATTATTGTTGCACTCATCTTGCATGTTAATGATCTACACTAAAAACATGATTATAGGTAGTATGGTGATGATAACATGTTCTAAGGCTTACTATTCATGAGATGTTTGTGCAAATAACTTCCTTTAGCTAAACCCTGATCTTATGCACGGTTATCTTGTTAAAGATGGAGGTTTGATTCTTTCATGCATGTGGTCAACGTTTGGTTTTCTCTTTCTTATCATGGTTTCTATGTCAACCTTGTGATGATCTTAATTAGGTTTTTGGTTTTCATCTACTTCATGTGGTTTTCACCTTGATCACTCTTCGGGCTCTTGATGATGAACCATCTATTTTGGTCGCTATCTTTTCCATGAAGTTGCCAGTGTAAGCTAACCCTAGTGGTCACTAACATAGGCTAACCTAGTGGTCACTATGTTTCTCTGATCTTGCACGGTCACTATGTTGTTAGAATTTCTAGGTCACTATGTTTGAACCATGTTGTTCAATGTGTTTGCTTCATGTGGTGGCCATGATCTTGTTTTGTTTGATGGTTGCTAAGACCATAGTGGTCGCTGAAGCTTGTTCTTGGTTTGGGTCGCTAAACACTAATTCCCTTGGTTGCTATGTTGATGTGTTTCTTGTGGTCTCCATGACCTTAGTGGTCTCTATGGTGGACCCTAATCCTAATAGTCACTAGAGAAACCAAATCCTAGCAACTTTCTAGAGATAGATTCAACTTGTATGGTCGCTATGCTTCCTTATTTTCATGATTGATTATTTATGACCATGATGTTTAGTCTAATATGGCTTCTAACAATGTGGGAGGTGGTGAAGATTAGGGTTGAATATAAATTGTTTTTATGGACACCCTAAATCGGTTTGCTATGTTGGAACCCTAACCCTAATTACAAGCATGTCATGGTATTTTTTAGCTTGCTTGAGTAATTAGCATGATAATAAAGTATTTCTCTCTCCTACTAGTTGTAACCTTAAATTGCTGGTTGAATAAACTTCATAGATATTCTTGCTCATGATAATACTTGTTTGATACATGTGTGGTGATTATGAGCCGTGATGAGGCATGGAGAGAAAATGATGTTTTGTAGGAACATATGAATGGACTTATGACCTTGGTTGAGGCTTAGTGCCTAATTGAGAATATATCCTTTGTGTGATGTGATAAGGGATTGATATCCCATGATGATGTTATGATGGTGATGTCCTTGTGTAAGCCATGAAACAGTAACAAGTGGTGATGTGACAAGTTTATACATTATACATTTTATATATTCTGAAGTTGTAATCTACCCTTATCTTTATAGAATATTTTTAGGGTTTGTATGTAACTTGATTGATGCTAATAAAAGACACCCAATAGTCTTAACTAATCAAGTGAAACCCTAATCATGTAGTGTTATGTGCCATAAATCCATCCCAGTGTCAAAACTTGATGGATGGTGAAACGAGTCTTTCTAAGGGAAACTCATAGCACATACTGTTGAGTATGCGAGGTGCTAGTGATTGTGTGTCCATGTCATCTTGACCCCAATTGTTTGAGAACGATTGCGATCGTGTCTTGATGATTATATATGTGAGATATGATTGGAGGTCAACTATGGTTGTACCTCAACGGTTGGGTTTATATACCCTAGTTTCTAGCATTGTGACCTGTACCAAAGTGGGATAGTTGTTTTTAGGATATATGTTGATGATTTGCAATTGACTATATGTCACTGTGTTGCAGACTCATACTGATCGATAGTGACAGAGAAGATCTTGGAGTCTAGCTCCTCCTCAATCTTGTATGGAGTTGATTGTGACCAAGCGGTGGTCAGTTGGAATTTGGGTGGTATGACCTAAATTCCCCAGGGTTTAATAAAAGATGTAATACAGTCATGTAGTATATTTGTTTAGGGTTAAACACGTTTCACATTGGATGTGTACCCTTGCCTTGTTTCTTGTATTACTCAGTTGAATTATAATACATGTTCTTCATATTCCTTCTAAATACATAACATGTCCTACTTATTAGTTGTAGCTACTTAAACTTCTTAGTATGTGTAACCAGTTTCAAATTATTGATTTAGTTGAATCCTCTTATCTTGTTAATAATGTTATTTCCTACTTAGTTATAATTTGTGTTTACAATAGTTGTTTGTGAAGAGTTACATCTCTCACTGGGACATGGGTCTCACCCTTGTTGTTTGCCACATCTTTTTAGGTGATTGTGCTTGGTGTGGTAGAGATCATGCTATTCAGGAAGAGTAGCTTAGAGATCAATGAATGCAGAAGGTTGGATAAGTTATTGTGTTATGTAGTAGAGTCCTATGTGTCGTCCTTACACTCTCAGGTCGGGGAGGGTCGTGTTTTGTAGATAATATGTACCTCGATACACATTTTGGCAGTATGCCTTGGTTGTATATATGGTTTGTAAATGTGAACATGTTATCTTTTATGACAGGTGTGTGGTAGTTAGCCACTATACAGATGTACATACATGTCTTGATATGGATATGCTATAGTTTGTGGACCTTGATGTAATATGTTTCCGCACATAATGGTTGTTGACTCTAGGTCAATATTGACTCAAGGTCTAAATTTACTAAACCCTTATTTTGATGATGAATAACCATTCCATTCAATTGTGTCTAATGTCTCTACTTTAGTGGTTTTAGATTATGTATAGACACACTCCAAATGTCATAACTTACGCATCCTAACTTGGAGAAAAGACAAGTCAAACTCAATACAAGTGCACTTTTGGAATATTATGTAAATCCATTAGAATCATGTTGTAAATCACTTGTAATGATTGTATGACTTAATTAAGCTTAGAAAAAATTAGGAGTACTTAAATCAAATATTTAAGCACTCAAAGGCTATTTTCCAAAATTCACATCATGCTTTTCATCAGTCGATTTGCAAACTCGATCGATCCTTATTGGATTTTGAAAATGACATTTGATTAGTTGAGTTTCCATTTCACATATGTCAATTGATCCCTCTGCAGACCAAAACTAATTTAAGTGGATTGGTCAAGTTACCCCAGGACAAACTCGACCTATGGCTTAAAGTAGTCTTGTCGCATAGCGGGATTGGTCGAGCTATCTTTATTGAAACTCGATCGATAACATGGTACACAAAGGTGCATAAAAGTATTTGTAGCCATTATGGAGTTGCAACAATTGAAAATATATCCATTGAAAGACACAAAATGGCTAGTTTTCATTCTAAAGTGTTCCCAAAGGCTAAGAGGCATCCCCAACTATAAATAGGACCCCTTGGGCTTCATTCCAAGGTTGAGCATTCAATACAAATCTCTATATGAGGTTCCTAGACTATAGTTGAGTGCATCCTACATCCTCCTCTCTCTCTAAGATTGATCACTTGCTACATCCATTAGAGTGAGTAGGAGATTTGTAAGAGAGCTAGTCCTACATGTATATCTTATTAGGCTCTCACTTCCACCACCTCCCCATCTCTCATTTCAACCATGAAGATGAAGTTTCTCTCTCTTAGATAAGAGAGGTAAAGAAGAACAAGGGAAGGAGTCCCTTGGTGAAGATCAAGGCTAAAGATTTGAATCAAGAGTGGTTAAGCCCTTGGTGAAGGCAGAAGACTCCTTGCTTGAGTGGGTAAGTCATTGGTGAAAGCTTCTTCGTGTGAAGGTGAAGTCAAAGGTTGAAGATCCCGTAAGAGTGGGTAATTCCTAGAAGGTTCAATACTTGTGTAAGAGTAGGTAAGTCCTTGGAGAAGGCCAAAGACTCATTGCAAAGTGGGTAAGTCCTTGTTAAGGTTGAAGGCTCATTGTATTGGATAGGTAAGTCCTTTGGTGGGTCATGTGTTGTAACTCTTTTAAGTGAATATATAGAGGAAGGCACACTTAGAAATCCTAGAGGTCGACCTCTATAGGTAGTGGACTGACATACTCCTAGTTTGGTGTATGGAACCACTCTACATAGCTTGTCACTTGGTGCTTGTTCAATCTCTCTCCCCCTTGCTATGTATGTTTTAGTTGCACTCAAATTTCCTATTTAGCAACCTTATCTTGTGATATAACTTGAAGGTCTAATGAATTTTGTTTAAGTGCATTCAGATCTATTCACTCCCCCCCAGAGCAAATCACCCATCCTAGGATCCAACAATGGTTATATGAGATCGGTTTTAATTTATCATGTTTTATGGTAATATGCTTGTTTAGATGTTAATCGTGTGCTTTGGTTTTGAGTTATCTCATCGTGTGGCATTAGGTTGTCACATGTTTACATCCTCCCCACCTTAAAAGAAATTTTGTCTTTAAACTAACATAATGCTTCATTGAGTTTGGGACTAATAATTGATGGGGATCCAAATGTCGCACCAAGAAAAACCCTAAAAGAATAACTTCTAGATTTAACTAAAAGTAGTGCACTAATTCCCCACTCCATACGAGATGAAGCCTTATTGCAGTATACTTTAGGATCAAACCCAAAGGACAACCTTTTAAGTAGTTATATAGATTCAGAATTATTAAGAGTAATATTTATCACTGAGTAGTTGAAAGATTGGTCAAACGAAATTGTTGCCAAAAGCAACAGAGATTAAAGAAGTAAATACCATATAATAAAGAGCATCCGGGCATGGGGTTTTTTATCGGGCCTGTGTAATTATCCTAATGAGATCTAACTCTCCAATAATCATTTCTAAGTTGAGGCTTAGTTGTTGCACCCTCACGGGATACATGTCATCACTTATCTTAAACTCCCTTGGAACCGACCATCCTCAGCACCTAAGTTTCATGTTTATTCCAACTGAACAACCTTACATACAACTGACCATCCTCGACTCGTATCAGATCGAGGTCCAATCACCTCACTATCCCTTACTAACAAATTAGGGGGACAATAAGTTCATTCTAGTGGTCTAATCATGCTCACAACAATCTTCCTATCCATGATTGTAACATATATGCAAAGTAAGTCGTCAATTTGCAAGGCAAGTAATTAAGCAAAATGATACTTTATTTAGAAACTATATTTTGGATTTTAGATACAAGATAATATAAAATATGATCGGTCGGATCTAGTCCCTATGCCCCAACACAAGGCGTCTACTTGCTAATGGTGAGGGATAACAACAAAGAGATAGTAGGAATGATGGAGAAGGCCATGATGTATGGTGCAGGAAGACCAATCTCTCTACTGCGACTGCCGCCTCCGCACTCCTTGCTAGGGTTTGTGATGCACAGTGTGACTTCTAATCACTGATTAGAGACCCTTTTGAATGGACAATATGTGTTCCCTTTTATAGATGCATTCCTCACCTCATCAACCCCAAAGTTGAATGCTTGCAGTCGAAGGCATTTGATTGCATGGCTCATACTCGGTCCAATAGGAGACTCATGTGGGTTACTCAATTTAGACCTCATGTATGGTTCTCTAGCAGACTAGCATGGGGTGAACCGGAATGGATTGGATGTTGGGAGTGCGTCTCAGGATGTAAGAATCTGGAAGACTTCGGGTAGAGAATGACTCAAGTCAGGCAAATGGCAAAGCTACTCGCTTGACTAGGTGGTTGTAAGGTGATTAAATGGAAAGATTTTAGGCCTTCCTTCCCTTAAGGTGTAGCATTGTGAGGATTCAATCGTCCATCTGGGTGTTTTCGTACATTTTTGGCTAGTTCTGCACAATATATATATAAAAATGCATTGAAGTTCAAAAATGGAAAGATGATTACAATTAATTAAATATGAAGCTAAAACTAGGAAATAGAAACACAACAATCCCTAAAAAGTGAGTAAAACAATATGTAAAAATGGGTATAAATACACTCATCAAACTACCCCAGACTTAATCCTTTGCTCATTCTAAGTAAAGAAAAATAAAAAGGAAATCAACAATTGATACTAGGACCCAAGAGTTCCTCTCCCAACTGAGAAAACTTTGTAATCCTCTTTCCACCAATCACGATCAAGCGACCCCAATCCTTCGGGTCACATAGCCACACTTGGATATCCCCCAACTGGGGCTTTTTCCTCTAATTGTTGGCCCCCAGAACCTACAACGAACTACTTTCATATCAATAATACTCATGATATGTTTGCATAATTAGAAGTAAGCACAAGTCAGGGCTATTTGGTTGTTTGGGGAAGATTTTGATAAGTCCCCTAGGCATGAAAAATTAGATAAAAGTGGAAGAAAGACATGGTACGAACCCAATTCCCTGGTCTCTACTCTATTCAACTCGAGACCTTATTTGGGATTTAGTTATTTTATTTGTCTCTCCTCTATTCGCCTTGGGACTTTTTATTTGGTTGTGGTCACATTGACCGCATGTTTTCTTTTGGGCTCATTGGCCTCTTTTATTCATGCCATACTTGTAGACAAAAATTGAAAAGGAGGAGTATTGATGAAAGGGATGCCACCC
The DNA here is from genome assembly GCA_963693085.1 of Alisma plantago-aquatica. Taxonomy (NCBI): domain Eukaryota; kingdom Viridiplantae; phylum Streptophyta; class Magnoliopsida; order Alismatales; family Alismataceae; genus Alisma; species Alisma plantago-aquatica. The sequence goes on along the minus strand of OY856411.1, from coordinate 1,191,867,733 downwards.
CGGACTTAGGGTTTGGCATATGGTGAGAATTTCACTTTTTTTCTTTTTTGGTGAATGGTGAAGAGGTAAGAGATGATGGAATAAGAGTGAAAGAAAGAAGTTGACTTAAGCTTCTCCATTTTATTATTGCATATGAGTTAGATCATCATATTATATTAGTTAATTCAGTTAATGTAGGGTAAAAGAATACTCATAAATATTGTTGTAAGTCATGTTGGAGGCACATGTGGCTTGATCTTTCAGATTCCATATGTTTACCATCACTTCCAAGGGGAAAGAATGTTTAGTTGTTGTCATCGGGGCCCAGAACTATTTAGGACATGTTTATTCCTTAAAACTTCATTTTGCATGGGTTAGATTGAGAAAAAGAAAAGGGGATAGTTCATTCATATATTTTCTATTTTAAACATACATCAAAGTGACCGACTAGGTAAAGGTCACAACTCACATGAAAAATAGAAGAAATAAAATAAAATGGAGCACAAGACATATGGAAATAAAAGATGGAAAAGAAGAAGAAAGAAAGAAGTGTTTGAGGATGAGAAAGAGAAAGGTTAGATTTGAGGTGGTGGAGATGATGTATCACCTACCCACCACCCCCAAATTCAAAATTATGTCCGTCCTCGGGGAGATTAAAGTTAGATATGGAGAGGCTTTGATATGGAGAGTAGTGGAGGTGAAGATGGTGGGATTGGATGGTACTTGCTCATCCAAGAGCACACAATAGAACCCTAAGAATCAGTTCTTCTCCCGTTACCGTCGGCTTGATATGAATGCCTCCTTGGCCACCAGTTTCCATGATCTTCATTTGGTGGTGGTGATGTTGCCTGGGGTCACACGCCCCATTCCTCGCAGCCTGCATCCATCCAATGTGTTACTACTAAGGCGATGGCTTGCTGATCATACAACTAGTTCATCGATGGGTTCGGATCTGGTATTGGCCTTCCCTGTCGATGTGTCGAGTGCACAAATTGAAGATGCCAAGGGACATAAGTGTCCTAGGAATAGTAGCGAAGTAGATCATAGTCTGATGGAATATCGTTGGTCAATGGAGGGAGTCGTCCGATCTTTGGAGTCTGACATTGATGTTGGTGTTTGTTGATGCCATTGGTGGTGTCGATGCAGAAGAAATGTCAAAACTTAGGTTGTGCTTGATCGTCAAAAATATTTGGTGTTTCCAAGCCCTACACTTCACCCATTATATAGTTGCATCTAGGAGACATTACGAGTTCCCCAAAAAGAATTAGCAGCTACACCATGCACACGTTATCCTAGTACATATGGACTTCACGTCAATAATTTCCTAGAAAGTCCTTATCAGAATATGGCAGTGAATATTGATAATTGGAGTGAGATAAAATGATACTGTTTTTTAAAAATAATGCTTCTTATAAAAGATAAGGATAGATTATCTGCAAGAAGGATATAATAATCATATATGGAAAATAGGGAGAGTAATCCCATCAGACCACATGTCCCATTATCCACATCACTTATCATATTACAAGATTATGAGATCTCTTGTTGTCAATCGAGCAGGTAGGTCAGCAAGGATTGATAGAAAAATGAGAGATTTTCATCATGAGGCTTGCTCGTCACACCGACTATCCATTTATTAGGGTTGTCAAAGACGTGGTACTCTTCATTCTCTTTCTCTCCACGCTCTCCTTTCTCTCTCTTTTTCAAAATAAGTTTTTCAAAAGAAATAAGGAATAATAATAATGAAATAAAAAGAAATATAAAAAAAAGTGTTGGGTTGCCTCCCAGAAAGTGTCCTGGTTTAATGTCATGGACCCGAACGATGGTGGCATTTCTCAAGTAAAACACACAGACATGATATCTAAACCCTTATCCTTTAAACCTATGGGATTTGGATCATGGTTAGATGATCTGCAGAGCTTGCATGCAGTTCGGTTCATGTTGGCTTGATCAGTATCTTGCAGGTGTGTTTGTTGTAACTCTGGATTACCTTCTGCCTTAAAAGCTTCGATCAAATTATGCACCTTCTTCAAATTTTCAAGATCCCGGTATTCAATTATTTTCTTCCCTGGTCATAGAATGAGTTTGTTGACTTTGACATCCATAAAATCTATTACAGTGGTGAGGAATGGTTGTCTCAGAATGAGAGGGAACCAGTTGTCTTATTTGATATGCATGACCACCAAATTACATGGGACATAGGTATCATGACCTAGCTTCACCATGACATCTTTGATAATTCCCAGGCCTTTAGTGATAGATGCATCAGCTAACTGAATGGTCTTTGTTGTGGGTATGAGGTCTGTAAATCCTAGACATTGGCATAAACTATAAGGCATAATGGATATGCTATCACCTAAGTCGGCGAGTCCCTTGTGGCATGTGGCATGTGGCATCTCCCAAGAAGTAATCTATCCTAAATGAGTTGGGGTCTTTCTTATTCTGAGGCATCTATAATTGAACTATATCAGAGGTTGCTTGTGCGATTTTCACAGTCTCACAGTCCTCAATTGTATATTTACTACAGAGAAGGGTCTTAAGATATTTACTCCAAATTGGTATTTTGGCTAATGCATCAAAGAATGGGATGTCAACATGCAATTTTTTCATGGTGTCTTTGAATTTCATGAACCAATCATCCAACTTGGTTTGCTTGAGACGTCATGCATAGGGCACACAAGGTGTGTACGTTGGAGTTGCTAGTGGTTCATAGTTGACTATCGGAGTCACTCCCGTCAAATTCTCACTAATTTTGGGATGTGTTGGCATCACAGGAGGTTTCGTCGTCTAATCCTCTATATGGTTGTCCATAGGGCCACCGATCGGGCAATTTGGAGCTTCAGTTGGGATACTCTCATTTATGTCAGTAGGTGTAAAGGTAGTAGGTGTGCTATACACATTTTTTTGACTTGGTCATTACGACGTTCAACTTTTTCGGCTGCTTTAGATGCTTATGGTTGTTTTTCACCTACCCAACAATTGTGGTCGCTGGGGGCTATTTGCTAGCTTCCAAACGGGCGATCTGAGATTCTAGTTTTTTTCCATAGCATTAGCGAGTTGGGTCTGATATGATGTCATCATCTCTTAAAGTGTCTTCATTGGGCCCTGCGCTGGTGCAACTTTGATTTGTAGTGGTGGAGACTGATTTGGATTCTGGTATTGCTACCACTGCTGGTAATTTTGACTAGGAAAATTGAACCTGAAATTTCCCTGGTTGCATGGGCCATTATAGCTCAGTGATTCTCTACATTGGGTTGGTGGCATCATGGCCTGGTTGGGATTTTCGGCTCCAGCGGGATTCCCATATTGGAAACCATGATGACTTTGAACTTGGTTTGGATTATAGTACTCTTGCTCTAGGATATTATGGATTGATTTCATGTCTTCAGCCTGAGTGACTATGTATTGTTGCTCGGCTTGGTGTTTGTGGATTGCAGCATATAGTTGTTGACAATGGACTGTGTTGTAATCCATTGCATGACAAAATTCGCAATACGGTGTGATGATTTGTACTTGGTGTGTCTAGCTCTTCCTTTTGTATGCGTTGAAGGATTTTTCAAGATTATCCTATTAGAGAGAGAGAGAGTTTTTAGTGCTTTAGAGATATATTTAAGTTCTGAATGATCATCCACCATAGCTACTTTCAATACACCTTTTCATGAGGGTCTCTCTAATGAGTCTAATTTTCTGCTACGGGGTTGGTTATCTTAAGTGCGATGTCGAAGCTCTATCGCATGAAATCTCCATTGGAGGAAGAATCGAGGAACTTCTTCATCTTGTCGTCGACTCCTCGATTAAAGAATTCAATGATCTAGTTCTCAGGGATGTTGTGGTGTGGGCACTTGTGTAGGAGTTCATTGAATCACTGCCAAGCTTCTTACAAGGATTCCTCGAGCACTTGATTGAATCTTGTAATATGTCCCCAAATCGAGTACATCATTGACGGAGGGTAATATTTCTCTAAGAAATTATTTTCTAGAACTTCCCACGTAGTGATCGGGTCCCCTCAAAGAGTCTATACCAGGTTCTAGATTTATCCATCAAAGAATATTTGAACAGTTGTAATCCCATGGAGTCACTCCAGGTGGGTTCATCATTGAGAGAAGGTGATGAAATGAAGAAGATGCTCCCGACAATCATCTCCAATTCTTCTTGTGAAGGCAGAGTTCTACAACGGCATGACCCATTGGGCTCTAATCTTAATCGGGTCTCCTGGGGGTTGGACTGGATGAGTTAGGTTGGTGCCCATAGGGATCGAGAAATCTCATAATTCTTTTGTGCATTTGGTGGCTTGGGCAGCTTATAGGATAGTCTTAAACTCAGTTTCCGCATGTTCTCTAGCTTCTACAATGAGTAATTCTCATTGGGTCGTGATAGCTACATCAATGCATGCCTGGATAGCTACTTTTGTAGCTTCCGCATCTTCCATGGTCTTTTTATTATGAAGTTTCCTGAGGGTTTTCTTGATTTTAGGATTGAATAGTAATCCCCAGTCAAGACTTTTGGATCTTCGCATAGGATAGAAGTACCCAAAAAAAGAAAAAAATGATCGTGAGTGGTGTTTTGGCTCTAGAAGATTTTTCAATATTATCTAGAAAAGAAAGAAAAAAAGGAAACACCCTAATTACACTTATACTTCCAAAAATATTCAAATATCGTCGTCCCCGGCAATGGTGCAAATTTTGAATGGGGCTCCAAATGTCTCACCAAGAAAAACCCTAAAAGAATAACTTCTAGGTTTAACCAAAAGTAGTGCACTATTTCCCCACTCCACACGAGTGGAAGCCTTACTAGTGACTAACTCTTCTTTAGATAAATCAAGTAGTTAAATAGATTCAGAGTTATTAAGAGTAATATTTATCACCGAGTAGTTGAAAGATTATATAACTAAATTGTTTCCAAAAACAACAGAGATTAATGAAGTAAACAATGGATAATAAAGAGCACCACGACATGGGGTTTTGCAACTCAGGCATGTGCAATTATCCTAACAAGATCTAACTCTCCAATAATCATTACTAAATCAAGGCTTAATTGATGCACCCTCACGGGATACAGGTCGTCACTTGGCTTAAACTCCCTTAGAACTGACCATCCTTGGCACCCAAGTTCCCTATTTATTCCAACTGAACTCCCTTACATACGACCAACCATCCTCGGCATGTAGTAGATCAAAGTCCAATCACCTCACTATCCCTTGTTGATAGATCAGGGGGACAATAAGATCATTCTAGTGTTCTAATCATGCTCATCGCAACCTGCCTATCCATGATTATAACATATATGCAAAGCAAGTCGTCAATTTGCAAGGCAAGGAATCAAGCAGAGTGACACTTTATTTAGCAACTATATTGTCGAGTTTAGATACAAGCTAAGATAAAATACAGACAATCAGGGTTGGTCCCCATGCCCTAGCACAAGGAGTCTACTCTCTCATGGTGAGGGACAACATCAAAGAGATAGTAGGAATGATTGAGAAGGCCTTGACGCCTGGTGTAGAAAGACCAATCTCTTCACTGCGGCTGCCTCCTCCTCGCTCCTCGCTAGGGTTTGTGCTGCACAATGTGGTTTCTAAACACCGATTATAGACCCTTTTGAATGGATGATAGGGGTTCCCTTTTATATATTCATTCCTCGCCTCCAAACCCTAAATTTGAATGCTTGTGGTTGAAGGCATCTGATTGCATGGCTCGTACTCGGTCCAACGGGCAAATCACTTGGGTTACTCATTTTGGACCTCACGTGTGGTTCTCTAGTGAACCAGCATGGGGTGAACCAGAATGGATTGGATGATGGGAGCATGTGTCAGGACGTAAGAATATGGAAGACTTTGGGTAGATAATGACTCAAGTTGGGCGAATGGCAGAGCCACTCGCTTGACTAGGTGGTTGGAAGGTGATCAAATGGAAAGCTTTTGGGCCTTCCTTCTCTTGAGTTCTATCATTGTGAGGGCTCAAATGTGCATCTGGTTTTTGTCTCACAATTTTGGCTGGTTTTGCATTATATATATATATATATATATATATATATATATATATATATATATATATATATATATATATATATATATATATATATATATATATATATATATATATATATATATAGAGAGAGAGAGAGAGAGAGAGAGAGAGACAGAGAGAGATATATATATATATATATATGATGTGTATGGTGCCTCCGGTACACTCGAGTGTACACTAGCCTGACTCTCTCTCTCTCTCTCTATATATATATATATATATATATATGCATTAAAGTTCAGAAATATAAAGATAATTGCAATTAAGTAAATATAAATCTAAAACTACAAAATATAAACACAACAATCCCAAAAAAGAGAGTAAAACGATATGTAAAAATGGGTATAAATACATTCATCAATTCTCCTTATCATAGATCATCTTGGTACTTATTCAACTTCAATAAAACTCCATGATCAAGTAATCGAGCATCAATGTCAAATCATAGACACATTGATCATCAAATTGGGTAAATTATCACATGAATCACGAATTTGGGGATATTATCCTACATATTACAATTTGTAGAGATCACAGTTTAGGTCAAAAAATAGAGATCTTTGAATCAAAAAGTACAACATTACTTTCATTTCCATCATTTAGGGTTCTAGGCTCTACATCTTCCTAGGTGGGGTTATGCATCCATGATTGAGATTATATGTTTCAACAATTCAAGAAAAACATTGTATTTGAATATCATGATTTCATGCTCAAAATCAATAGAAGGTCCCACCATGGTCCATAGAGAGATAAACCCTAAGTCATAAGTCGAGCGAGTCAACATAATCATCATTTCACATTTTTGAGATATGGGAACATGAAAGTCATCAATTATATATCAAGAGTGATGTTAAGATCCAGATAGGGTGATCGTAGTAGTCAAATCAATATCAAGATCATTACTCATGAGTCATGATTTTATTAATCGATAAAAAGGATTAATATTTGTACATCAAATTCATATGTACAAACATTTTGAAATTAAGGTTTAGATTCTATTTAGACCTTCAAGATGATCATTCATCCATATACATCAATTGAGTAACAATTGAGCGACATTTCATGGTTTCAACATCAAATTCATTGCCATGGTATTCGAGGTTGATGGATGATCTACACCTAGGTCTTTGTAGGAACTTAACCACCAACTAGAGTCAATATCACCATATTTCAAGATCCGCATTAAATCTAGATCTAAGATTCAGTATCAATATCATCATGGTTTTAATCTATTAGAGACTTAGGCCAAGAAATAAAAACTGTGTGGAAGGTGTCACCTTTCCAAAACTCTAAATAATCATCAGGGTGAAACTTTAGCGGCAATAATAATAGGGATGTTACCTAGGTTAGGGAACATACACTACCATCCTAATTTATCACAATCATGCTCATACTCATGAATAATCAAGCATGTCAAAATAGGGAGAGTATCATTTGTCAAGTCATATTTCATGAAGTCATGAGATAAAATATCAATAGGGAGACTGTGCTTCATGATTTTGCAAATTGGGGGACATAATATTGCTCCCTTCCTCTCATAGATCAAGTAATAAGCGTCTTTTGGAAACCAAGAGTCAAAAAAGGGTATTCCATGAGTTTGAGTATTACATGCCATGGTCAAGGCTTCATATGATTGACATCATTCAAAATTGAACCTATCAAAGAGAAATAAAAGTCAACATGGGATGTGCCTCTTCTAACAAGTATTCACATCATGATCTAGGGGTTTAAAGTTATAATTATATCAAGGTATGGGGCATGATACATATCAATAGGAGATATTTGCTTAATTATGTTTGAGGTTTGATTAAAATAGGTACAACATAGGTTTAATCAATAGGGACCTCATCAACCATGAGGTGTAAAACATGAGTTCCACCTTATTTCACCCTATTACAAATTTACCTCAAACATATTAATCACTTAGATCTGAGTATATCACTTTCAAGAGAAATGTTTTACACTAACTTGGTTATCAATTTAAGGTCAAATCATGGCATTATCATCTGGGTCAACTTTCATGATTTAAAATAAATTTTAGTTATTCACATGCATAAGCTACCCAAAATTGAGAAATCATGTGATTAATAGTCCAAAGAGAACAATCACATGAGGAGATGAGAATACTAACTAATCATCATATAAATGGGTGGCTTAGGTAATCCTTAGAAAAGAAAATAAATGCTAGAAGACTCTCTAGACTTTAAGGGAAGGAACCTAATCCAATCTTGGATCCAATTTGGGTTGGTTGTTGTGTACATGAACCTTAGCCACTGCACTAGTTAGATAGTAGGCAATTGCTAGACAGAATCTTCACTTTTTAGTACCATACCTATTACCTTAGTTTCACCATTATGTATTTTGGTTCTCTCTAGGTTTTTATGAGGTGTTATTACCTAAACATATATAGAGGCATGTGTGTATGGCTTAGATACCATTTGTCACATAACTATTTATACCCTAATTCCGCACTCCTAATGACTACATATCCCAAGGCAAGTGAAACTGAGTGTCCATCCCTATAATGGAACCATAGTTTCACACAAGAAATATAGTTGAAAATACTATAACAAAACTAAAGCTATAACATGATACAAAACATGGATATAGAGACATGCACCCATTTCTATATTCAAGTTAAATCATTGGTGATTCAATTAAGAGCTTAGAGTATTGGGTGTAGTAGATCTTCATTTGACAACTAAATTTCGATAAATGCAATATATTAATGCTAAAGCATTAAGTAGGATATGAAGGGCAAGTAAGCACAGTTTAAGAGTATATAAAAACTACTTCACAAAAAGCATTATAATAAGCAAGGAGAAGAAACAAGGTGTGAAAGCTTAACGACATTCTTTTATATAGATCATGTTTTAGGTTTCTTTATCCAATATATCAACATTAGGCCTTTTGACCACTTCCTAAGAAAGGGTTTGTGAGGGGAATTTGGGGCTCAAAGCCTAAATGTCACCCTATTTCTCACTACTACATATATGAAATATTGTGTTTGTTCTTTTTTCAAGGAAAATAAAAAATAGTATCTATAACATTGATTATAAGTAGGCAACCATCATGATTTGACTAGCTGAGAAAACATGGACTGCACTTTTTTTTACCATCAATCATTGATCAAAGAAATCGGTGGTATATATCACCCATGAAAATAAATTTTATAGAAATTTTTTTGGGTATTTCATTTGCCTCCAAAAAACATATATCATCGGTTCTTTTGTACATAACCAATGAGATAAAGGGGTACATGTGTCATCTATACCGTAGGAAATAATTGGAGTTTCTCATTAGTTTTGTGCAAATCAACTGACACAAAAGATGTCTGTGCCATGTGTCCTGTGAAATTTCCCCACCTCCACTTGATGTTTACCGTAAGTTACTCATATCATAACTGACGCAATATGTGTCGCTGGGTTGCGAGATTCGGTGTCAGTTTCTTATTGGCAACTGCCAAGATAATATTTGTTTATGTGGAGGGTTGTTCATCTAGACCCGACGATGTAGAACCTAGGCCATAGGTTTTACTGACAATCGACCGGATAAGTCTTACTTAACCCCATAAGAACCCTTTCATCCTCTTTCTCCCTACCTATGTTTCTCTAAAACTACTCGCTTCGGCAATTTCCCACTACCACCGCCACCGTCAACGCGCTGTGCGGCTATGACTCGTTATATTTGTTTGGGTATGACAAATGTATATTGAAACGTATATAGAATAATTAAAAGCTAATATTAGAACCCATGCATGTAGCCTATAACATATGAAAATTCCCCCAAGGTTCTGAAGCCTTTGCCCCCTCATTTTATTCCATAGAAGTTGTTTAACACCGTAGGTCCTAGCTTCAGACGTTGACAAGATGGTTAGACACTATAGACCAAAGAAATACCATTGTGATCAGCCTTGGGTAGGATACAATAAGTATACAATGGGACAATTTATAGTGTTGACAGATGATTATGAGATATTTAAGTAAGACTAGCTAAATACATCAGTGATAGAACTTTGGATACGGTAGGTGTGAATACGTCGTCATATGTGAAAGATTGTTAAATTGTTTCCTACATATAAACTGAGTATTAGTTATTATATATTTTAGTCATTTGTATTACATGGCTCGTGACTTTAGAATAGCAAATGTGGGATTTCTAATGCCATCATTAACTAGCGATGCACTTAGAGATCCAAGTGGCGTCAAAGAATATGTGACTACTACAATGCAGTCTTTTGGTGCTTCCTAGAATGTGATCTTAGCTCCATTCAATGTTGAATACGTTTTTTGCTTTTTGTTTATATGTCTAACCTATGAATACTTTAGTTGTGAGATTTAATTTTTATTTTATTTTCCTATTCATTTAGAAATAGGAACTGACAGTTGTTAGTAATAGTTATCAAGACTTGGAGTGTGTATATCTTTGATCCTTTGGGTGAAAAGTTGTCACCAAATGAGGGACACCCAATGAAAATGTCGATTCATGTGTAAGTTTAGTTTTTCAGTGCCCAAAATATTTGTTAATATTTGCATCATATATGAAATTTTAATGCTGCAACATATATGTTAATTTAACTTACAGGGGTGTGAAAGAATTCCATACATGTAGAGGGAAGGTAGATACGATAAAGAAATCGGTAACTTGGAGGGGTGTTGATGTATAGTATTCTCATTCCAATTGCATAATATATGACCAACTCTGCTTAATTACATTTATTAAATATATTTGTAAATCTATAGGCCCCTATACAAGACAATGGTTGGGCATGCGTATATTACATGATGTTGTATATGCAGGTGATTGTCAATCACGCAGATGAAATCAAATGTATAGATAATGTAAGTTATTAGTCTTGGATCATAAATATATTAATGAAGTAGTCATTCAAAACAATCAAATATAATTAGAAATCTCATTCTCTTTGCAATTTTATCCGTAGACTGCACCCTATTCATTAGAGCAGATGAATGACCTACGTGAACAGTGGGTAGCCTATTCACTGGAAATGTGGACTTGAACAAACAATTTAACGGTTGATTGATATTTTTTTGGTAGTTTGAACTTTGATGTTAGATCATTTGTATGTATTTTGTGAGTGTGTGTTGATATGTATAAATTTGTGACCTAAAATCTGAGATGGGGTGTTGATACAAATGTAACCTTTATCTGAGATGGAAATTGATGTTGATATGTATTTCTGTTAGTGTGATTTGAATGGTAAGTGCATATGTGTGTGTGAATTTAAATGTGAAGCCATGAGGAAAAGAATTATGTTTATTTGTGCAATATATGTATTTAAGTGTGGCTGAGAAATTAAATAATTGAGTTGTGAGTTCATGGATTTGTGTGCAATTTGAAGTGAAAAAAAATAATAGAATGTGGCATGTTTGAGCTGACTTTGTATAAAAATATTTTTTTATAGATGTGTCGGCCTGTTATAAAGTTGTGATGTTTGTAGAGAGCATGTTATTCTTTAGAACTTTTAGTTCTGAAGAATAGTAGTCCAGATAGGCTAGTAGGCTGAACAACGATCTGTAGACCTGGTATATATAAAAATAAACATATTTATCGTTAGTTATTTGGAAATAACTGACTACATAGGTTTTCACCTTCGGTGTTTTCATAACAACCAATGATATATACCTAAAATTTTCATTGTTCATTCAGTGATAAAACCGACATCACGACATTTGGCGTCGATCATTTGTCATTACTCCGCCAATGAGGAAAGCTTAACAGTGTCAGTTTGTTCTTACAAATGTTGAGAAAAAGGTCAAAGCGGTCACAAAATACGTCACTCATTGTGAGCTAAGTTGTTGGTTCTGTCCTAACCAAGAATCGACGACATAAATTGTTGGTGTCAGTTTGCCTAACCAACAGAGAAAGTTTGAGTTTTACCATCGCCCACTTGGTCATCAGTTTGGAACCGATGTGGAATGCCTAAAATAACCATGATGCATTGCCATTATATACTAGTGTCTACATGAAGGACCTCAAGACCAAAGTTAAATAGCTAGCCCTGTTTCAATCATGCCTTCTGCCCTTAACTCCAAAATGTAGACATGTATACACGGGTGATATAATGGATTTATAGATTTATGTTCAAGGTTTGTCAACATAATAAAATCAAATATGAAAAATAGTAATCATAGGATTTGTGGCTCAATCAAGTAACAAAGTAGCCAAACATTCATACGCGCACACATACAAACAAGCCAATATCATAGTAGGGTCAAGAGATTAAGCATACCTTGTGAGTAATGAACAAGTCACAATCCATGAGTAGATTCTAGAGAAGGTCCAACACCAAGGGGACCTAAGATATAAAAGACTTAATATAGGGTCTTAGATCAATAGGGTTTTGTTAATATAGTCATGAAAATATCATGTGGAAGTTCTCTTATACCTAGTTGTTGAATAGTTCAAATATAGTCTCATCTTGTCATAAATGCATGCATTGATTTAACATAGCACAAGTATCAACACTAAGTCAAAGGTATAGGTGAACCATTCACATTATGAGTGATACAAGATAGGGATAAAGTTTAATTAGGAAAATGAGGAAGCATGAGAGTTGTATTGCCAACAAGGTCTAATCATGAAAGATCAAATTTACTCATATTACACCACTTCCATTCAATAAGGTTGCATTTCCAAGTCATATGAGCACTAAGAGTATGAGATAGATCAAATGAGGATTTTCATTCCACAACATATAAGTCCACTGATTTTAACTAGATGGAGAATGAGATTAGCATCAAAGTCATATTCCATCATATGGAAGCAAACAAGGTCAACTTGATCATTTTGATGCACAAACTAGGTACTTGAAACCTTATAAGGAAAAACTAGCATATTAGTATAAGATCTTGGTTAGAAATGATATAAGGTACAAGATGAGTTACTAATTTCAAATTTTAGTCATTCATGGTGACAAAAAAGGCCAAAGTCTCACATATGGTAAAATTATATCACTTAAGCACAAAAAAGAACCATTTTCAAGTCATTATAGGTCAAAAAGACATTAGGGTGCATATAAATGGTCAAAGACATTTAGATCCATTCATAAAAGGGTAAAGTTACTGAGTTACATGGATATAGGGTCAAAGATCATTAATCATACACATTAAGCATGGTAGGTGTTGATTAATCATCAAAAGGTCATAAAGGTTACATTTTCAGTAAAATAGTAGAACACTATACAAAATCAACATGATATAGCAACACAAGTAGCAAGATGACCTTTTTCTGATCAAAATGGTACATACCATTGTTGTTTTTTAATAAAGGGTCAAGAATTTATCTTTTTTTAAAGAAAGACTCATTTTATGCATTTTCAAGAGAGGGAGGGGAATTGACAGACAAATACCAAAAAGGCCAGCCATTGGATTGGTGATCAAAGATCACTATGTGCCCCAGGGAATGGGAGGTGGCTGGTACAGAACATGCATGGCTAAACATTCATGTGTGCTCCACTAATATGGGACCTCATATGCATGGAGGGGATAGGGCCCCAGTCAGCGGTTGACTGCCAGTGTAACATGTCCTCTTCTCATGGGAGTGTGGGGAACAACGTTGAGGCATGTGGCACATGTCAATTGGTCAAGGCATAGGCATGTCAGAGCATGCGAGAGAGAGAAAGAGAACTCAAGCGGGAGAGGAAACACAAGCCTGGGAGGGGTGGCATGCATTTGCTGGTCACCGAGGTGCCCATGTGGTTGTTGAGTGTGTGTTGTGTGAGATGAGAGGGCAACTATTACACCCATATCCCATGATTACCACTAATCATGCGATTAGGGCATAGTTTGAGGTTTTAAACATAATTTTGATCACCCTTTTTTTTCTTTTCAAATTCCTTGTTTATGAAAATTCAATCACATAATTTGAATATTCAAGGCGATTTAAAACTTGACTACAGTATCTATTTTCAACATTAAAGATGTATATATAAGCATTCATTCTCTTTCTCATACTACCATGTACATGCAGCATGATAATTAGGTGCATTCTCTCTTATTAAGGAAACAAAGATATACATCATCATTTATAACTCTCTCACTTCTATACAAGGACCTAGAGTGACATGGGCAAATTGAACTTAACTAATCTCATACTTAATTCTTGTGTCAGATCTATCTTGATTTAATGACATCTTAAGTCCACGACTTATCCCTAAAATTTATGAGTAGAGGGGTGAGCCTACTCACTTAGTGAATGAGTACATCAAAGTCAAAGCACTCATATAATTGTAGATATACTGTTGAGCAACCGATATCAATTATAACAGTAGTAAACTTTAAAGAGACTAATCATTCACAAACATAAATATGTCTGGATACTATAGATATCTACAAGAGTGAATCAAGATATGAACATGCTTGATTAATCACAAAGAAAAACTAATAATTCAAAAACATACAAAGCATAACTAAATAACTGCACACACTTGGTTAACCTCTCATTCATCTTATTATTCCATGTACCCACATGAGGTGTACAACAACATGTGAAAGAATCCAGCAAGCTACGATCTCATTGTACAAGGATTAGAGCCATGCTCGGGTTCCTAAGCCTGTCTCTCGAGTACGACCCCATCTACAGTGGGCCTCGGTACGTCTGCCTCTCGGCAGATAATGGGAGTTGTCAGATATCTCAGACTCCACCTCTCAACCTAGCTACTCGGGAAGTGAGTCAAAGCCCTCAGGCTTATTGTACATCATTAGACCTATTGACCACTAATCACTGTAACATGTAACACAGGTACCACCAGTATCTCCGATTGGTGTTAGATAGCACACAACTGTAAGGAGTCTGCCCTACTGGTCAAGACCCCACGCTCTACTGGTGTGCTCCAGCTTATCTCGATTTGGACTACCTCCAGTTCAGAAAGTGTTTCCTCCCCAGAGTGTAGGCCTCATCCTGTGAGGATTCTACAGTGTTCAGGACATCCAAATGTCTAATTCATTATTTAAATTCATCATTCAATTATCACATCAACATATCTTAGTTTAGCTTTGTAAATCATTCATTGCATAGATCATCTGATAATATTTAACACAATTGAATTGTTAAGCATCACCACATATCATACTATGAAACATTGATATCACAATACTTGATTCACTGGACACCCTATCCTTAGGGT